>CM069150.1:6495204-6732640 GCA_035221665.1 Okamejei kenojei | reverse complement strand
GTCTTTTATTAATAATAATACCGCTGTATGATTTTCTCAGCATTTGTGTATAATTATTAATATTAGTAGTGTTATTATTCTTAATTGTTTGTA
The DNA here is from genome assembly GCA_035221665.1 of Okamejei kenojei. Lineage (NCBI taxonomy): Eukaryota > Metazoa > Chordata > Chondrichthyes > Rajiformes > Rajidae > Okamejei > Okamejei kenojei. The sequence goes on along the minus strand of CM069150.1, from coordinate 6,732,547 downwards.
TCAATAGTGGGAGAGGTCTCCAATCTTGTTATTCTCTCGCAATCAGTCTCCAGAATCCGCATCCTTTCTCCATCGTATCTTTTAGGTGCCTCAAGTCCATAGTTCCACGTCCATTATCCATGAAGAATACAATTAATTTGTTGGGTAGAGTTCATCTTTGAAGATTTCATTCAGTCTTCCCTCCCGTTCCTCCTCTAATCCCCTGGGCAATGTTCATTGATCCGCTGGGTTTTTGAAGAATGTTCTTCTGGTTCGTAGGTAGACTTCTCAGGGTGGTGGGTACTCAGACTGTAGTTCAAAATTCCTTCACTTCCCTCAAATTCTTTTGGTTTCCGTGAACGCATTTCTTTCTTGGAGACTCGCTGCTGGGTCAGTTCGATATAATATTGCTGATCGAATCTTCTTTTTTCTCTCTATAGGTAAGATTTCTTTTTTTTACAATAAGTTCCCCATCCCCACATCAGGACATGATTCATACTGGAACTCCTTTTATCTATAAATTTGTCTTTGGAGGGGGTCTCTGCTTGTTTGTATAACGATCTCTTTATCTCTGTTGAGCTCGGGGCTCTGGTGAAAGGCTTTTGTTTCAGAGATAAAACTGTTTGTATGCAAATATGTTTGTGTAATACTCTCGGGTATCTTTGCTTCTTTTCTCTCCCTTCTCAGAAGTACCCTCACGATCATTAGGTTCTGTCTTCTCTGGGAATCCTTCAACATCTCGGTGACGATTTATCAGTTATTTTGCCGCAGGTAATCAGGAGTTAGACGTTGATTTTCTCTTGAGGGAATGTTTTCATAGTTATGAGAGACTTGTTTCGGCTAGATTCTTTGCAGACGGTTCTTTAGGGCAGCTGTAGACTGCTACTTGGAGTTCTTCCTCCCAGGTTCAGTCTCTGTTTCTCCGATCTTATTTGGATTTTATGATTCATCTCCTACTACTATATTGCAGTTAGATCCGTTAATATTTCTGCAATTTTCCTTTTTGCAATGCGTCAGATAATTCTGTGCCAGAGATATTGATTTCAGACTTTCAACTCTTTCTTCTTTCTCTTGATTTTTTCTATTTCTTCCTTAAGATTCATTTTGCCTCATTCAGTTTTTATTTCCAACTTTATCATTCTTTTCTTTAACTCGGCCCATTGTCTTGTATCAAAAAAAACTATAAGTTCTTCAATTTCCGATTTTATCTCTTCAATTATTTTCGACACTATCTTCTTGTGGGATAGTGTTCCTACCTGAGCCCGTGTCTTCAGTTCGGGCTGGTTCTGTTCTGCGTTTTTTGCTTGTATACCGAAGTTTTTGATTTATCACGGGTGGCTGCGATGTGTTAGACAATACGAGTCGCACGTCCTGATGACGCCACTCACGACAGCCGGTGCAGAAACAGCAGGCTGCAGCCCAGGTTAGGTCGCTTTTCTCACCGTTTTTTTCCTCGTTTTTTTCCACGGAGTGGCGGGACGTTGCTCTCTAGCCTTCCATGGGCGCCACCGGAAGTCACAGGTTGGTAGGATTTTATTAAATTCATCTCCGTAAATCGAGATATTAACGGATGAGTACCTGATAATTGTCGGTTCTGAAAATTGTACGCTGTAAATGGAGGGACAAGGCACGCTCTGAGCTCCATTATTGTACTATAATACTCAGGTGAACATAGCATGGAACGCCAAGACTACATCCTATATGTTGCAGTATGTTAATAATATATCTGGCTGTATGCAGAAGATTTTCCCATTCCTTATATGAAAAACATATATTGTTTTTAGGCTATATCTCCAAGCTGCAGTTATAACATCTTGGCCCTAGCCGACATTCCATTCAGTAACCTGCAGATCTAAGCATTAATACGTCATTATAATGGATGACTTCTGCTGTTACTGGATGTACCACAATTATCTGCAATGGGATTTGTCATAATGGCTGACTCATCATTGTGAGCACCAATGGGGAACCCCCAATGGTGTAAGTAATGGTACCTAGATAAGGGACGTAATCAGATATTAATGATAAGAACAGATATGACTCAATTGATCTTATCCAAAAGGGGCCGAGAAGCAATACCAAATGCCTGCGGCGGAGGTACTTGCTCTTTTTTGGATGACACATTGCCTTAATCAGGCAAAAAATGGCGATAACATAAAAGACTATACTTCCACAATGTAACGAGAATGCACCACCGCTATGCTCTGGGTCTGGCTTCCTTGACACCAGGCACGTGCCGTTAATAATTTCTCAGGGTAGGGCAAGTCACCTCGGGCTTTTTAAAAGAAAAAGAATCTCTTAAAACCGTGCATGGCAGATTGTTCTCTTTCGTAAAAAAATTAAAAATAGAGTAACAATTCAATTTTACCTGAAGGCTTCTCAATCTTCCTTCATTTGGACAATGGTAGTGGATGGAGGATGAAGGCAGGTGGAGGATGGTGTGAGAAGAAAACGGGACCAAAGCGGGACGTTGATCTCAGTTGTGTCATCTTGTATTTGAGATGACAATACTAATTCAAGGGGTCGCGCGCATTTTGGAGTTTGAGAGAAACCCTCTCTTGTACTCCAGCGTTGTGGAGAGTCTGTGCCAGGAGTTAAAGATGCGGGGAGGGCAGGAGTGTTTGAAAAGGAGGAGGTTCAGCGATCATTTCAGTGATATCACTCACCACGCTGACAGCGCTCTGTTGCTACGGGTCATCAGAGTCCCTCTCTCAGAGCGCAGAACGGGCACGCCAACTCAGATCGGATATGGAAGCAGCTGGGGGGTGCTGCAGCCGGGTGACCTGACGACACTGTACCGGGCTGTCAACTTCAGGCGCATTCTGTACCGGCGACGCTCGACCTATCTTGGCAGGTTCTGGTCGTCTGAAACATCTCTCTACCTGCTGGCTCGCCGGGCTTCGTTCATGTCAGATTCGCATATCCCACTAATCTCATTAATTTTCCCACAGTCTGAGGTAGTCCTCAGACATGGTCCTCCGGATGAACTGCGTTCTGTCGGTAATTTAAGATTTGCGGGATGCTCGGCGGCGGAGCTGGCAGGGAAGAGATGTTCTGGAATCGGAGAGTGCACAGCTAGTGGGAAGGGGACTAGCGTCGGGGCTGAAGTTTGGCTGAAGTGGAGGGTCCTGGCGGCGTCCGATCAAAGTCACGTCACCTGAGCTGCTTTCTCTTCCTCAGGAAAGTGGCGGCCACGTTGTGCTGTTCTGTGGCCGGAACGCTGCGGCAGGCCCTCAAGTAATTCACCTCCCAGGCCATATAAAACCATATAGCAATTAGCAGCACGGACACAGGTCATCTCACGCCTTTTTACTCCGTGCCGAACACTTACTCTCACTAGTCCCATCTACCTGCGCGACATTCAGAGCCGGTAGCGTGCCAGTAGGGTTACGGACCCGATCCCTGTCTTCACAGTCGCAGACTCCCCAGTACACTGTGAAATGGAGTCTCAGCCCCGATCCCGAGAAATACAGTATTTATAAATAATTATTGCTACCTAACGAAATGCACTTACCTCCGTTATTGGTACATTAAGTCCATTACTTCACTCTTTGTTTCCTGAGAAACTATTAAAATAATGGCAGTCATATTCGATAAATCCCGCAAGAAACTGGTGCTGGGCATGCGCAGTAGGCTGGCGCCTGACGCAGTACTGCAAAGACAGCTGTGGTATTGTCTACTCGTAATCGAAACATGTATTTGGGAGAATTGAAATCATCTTGGGACAGTTCCATCGACCACACAACTGTGTCGCTGTCCTTGTGGCTCCCCATCGAGAGCACTCATCAGTCTGTATATACCACTGAGACTACTGCACAGCAATTTTTACTTCTAGTAACTTGGCAACATTGTGAATTCATCGTGCAATCAGCTCAACCTTTTTATTGGTACTGCATGGTACCTAATCAATGACCATGCACGCGCCTTTTACGCTTATTGTGGTCTTTGCAGACTTTGATCACTTTTCTTTACCACTATCACTACCAGTAACTTAGCTACTTCTTGGATGGTGGGCTTATGTTTTTTTCTACCAAGACAAGTACATGCTTTTGTAACATCCCCAACTTAATGTTGGTAAAAATTACTGGGCAATATCAACTGTTATTAATGAGCAAATCCCAAAAAATAAATTGTTTGGGAAGCTGTAATTACATGTTGTTTGGATGTACAGTACCTTAGCGCCTTTCAATAGGCTTATGGTGCTGAAACCCAGTTCTTAGTTGTCTCCCATTTTCAATTAACATATCCTCTAGATATGTAGGACCATGTGATTCTGAGCCCTTCACTAACACCAGTGCTAGTTTCAATTATTGATGTGAAAATCTGAGGGCGAATTTTTAAACATTAGGTAATTTCTTCAGGTGACCAATCCAATATTTAAATACCTGAATAGTAATGCATCTTTTTAGGGTCTAATAATAGCCATTAGCAGCTTGTGATAACAACTTTGTTACAATGTGGATGTGTACTTTTTTTAAAATGCACGTTACTGAAACTATAAATTTAAGTTGTGAGGTCCAGAATGAATTGCAACCCCATTACCCTGTGTCTGGTGATATATTATCTCTACCTGACGAGTTCCTGGTAATTCACACACCAAGCCAGATCAGATTTAATGCAGAATTACAAAAACAACTGTAATCTTACAACCAACAGAGGTTGTTTCCCAGAAATTCCATGTGTGATGGAATGACGTTTCTGTACTTAGTAAAATGACAGAAGATCTCCTTCTCTTATTATAGGGGTTCGTATTCAGCTGTTTGTTTTCTCAAAGCAGGGATGAGAAGTTTTATAAGGCAAATACTCTTAATTTGTTGGGGCAGTTTTCATCAATCATAAATCTGGATATATCTTGCCCACGTAATCCTGCGCAGGGGTCCGCTTTGCAAGTTTTTTGGGTTGAAGTTGGGCCAAATGGCAATTTTATCATACAATTAGGTTCGAAAATGCATTGCATGAGTACGCAAGCATGTCTTAAAAGTATTGGACATTATCGACCCCATGTATGTCAGGTCTCGCGTTTAATCTAGTTCTGTTCCTTATTGGTTTTCAGGATTTGAGTTTGCATTCTTGTTTTTATTTTGTGCCTCATCTCGCCTCTTGTTTCAGGTCCCATTTCCTGTCAGGTCGTTTACCCTCATGTGATTGTTGACCCCCGACCCTGATGTGTCTTCCCCTGTTATGTCTGTATTTAAGTCTTTGTGTTTAGGTTTCTTTGCTCCTGTCAGCTCTTATGCTACTGGTATCACCGTCGGTCCAGCTCTAGAAATATTGTGACTGTGTACTCGCTCGACCACTGCCTGTTTTTCGACCACTGTTTTTGCCTTCTCCTAGGTTACTGTTGCTCAGTGTTTTGCTTACCTGTGTACCGACTTGGGACCGATTAAACTCTGACTACGGATCTGCCCTATGTCTGAGCCTGCATTTGTGTCCTCCTCGCTTTCAGTTCTGACAATGTATGTCTTCCCCAAATGCAGTGATGCCAACTGAATATCAGCTAGAGGACATGCTGAACCATTTCCTGTCCTCGCATCTTTACACTCATGGGTGCCCAATTACTAGGTTACTGTTGGCATCCTGAGCGAGGCACAATAGATATATTGTTTTATATATTTTTTACTGTTTCAATCATATCAGTTTTTTGGGAGTAGGTGAGAAACCAAATAATGTTGGGCCGCCAGGTTCATCCATAGCCTCACCAGTCCATACGATATAGCAAAAACGTTTGGTGCACATAGGGAACACCGGAGCGTTTCTATTGTGCTCTGGTGTATACCCATAAGTAGGGACACCAGCTTCAGGGTCAGTTTCATCCTGCCCTGGTACTCCCGAGGTCTTTGCTCTAGGAGATTTCATCCAGACCTACAACAAGGCACTGGTGAATGAGATTCTCATTTTTTTCATAGGCACCATACTCAGTGTATGAAACTCCTTTCGGAGCCTGCCTTAGAAACTCATGGGCCTTAAAACCCTTAATTGTTTAGAATTTTGATTGAGCAATTGTTATCTTGCTGTCTAAATACTACATCCAGCCCTATGTTAAGGTCATGACGTAAATATCTTGTGAATCATTCTTTCCATAGGCACTCCTTTGGATATACTCAAGAGTATGGAAAATCCCTTGGAGCTCCTGCCTTGCAGAGACCTCAGTATCACACGGGTTATATACATTCTCCATAAAGAAAACTGCATCTGGTAATATATACTCAGAGCAGACTTTATTTTACACTTACTGGGTATTTGGAGCCGGCATTTAGCGCAGTCGTTATCTCCCTAACCCGAATCTAATAGCGGTAATAGCGGGAGCCGTCTTTTAAAGCAGCCCTTATCTCCCGATCCGATCTAAATTCAGAAAACTGCGGTTCCAGCGCATTCTATTCAATACCGCAGTTTAAAAATACATTCACTCTTGCTGGCTCCGTATTTCGAAGCCAGAGTTACAGAGTTTTTATAAAAAATTCAAAATACATCAGCACTCTAGTTGGCTCTGCAGACTTACAGAGTTTAAAACCCACTAGCAAGAAATTCTAAACAGCGACTTACCTGCAGGTTAAACTTACGATGGTGGGAGCTGCGCTCTCCACCCTGTCGGAGCTTCACATGCGTCGACGTAATGGCGAGCATGCGCCAGGCGGGGTCTTCTTCACGTGGTCACTCGCGTGACTCCGAAGTAAAATAACCCATCATCTGTTATTTGCACTTGATCAGTTTTTTTAATTCATGTGTGTATATATTTTATATATAGTATATGGACTACACTGATCTGTCTTGTAGTAAATGCCTTCTATGTTCTGCATGCTGAAGCAAAGCAAGAATTTCATTGTCCTATCAGGGACACATGACAATAAACTCACTTGAACTTGAACTTGAACCGTAAGACAGATGTCCTCAAGACATCGCCATTAACTTTCCCAAAAAAGAGGGAGGGTTCCTTGTATTCATGTAAAAACAGAGTTGAAATATTCACTGAGGACTTTGCCCATTTCCCCTGTCAGCTCCATACATAGATGAACCTCTATTTGCTAACTGGGCAGACTAATTCCCTTCCAGTAAAATAATTATAGAATGGTATTTGGATTCTGCATAATCCTCTTTTCCCCCTCCCTCTATCTTGCCTACAGCATCTGAACCCAGGAATATTAAGATACCTATGTATTCCTTGGGCCATACTCAGATCATACAGAATACAATGATATTATAAAACCTATACTCAAGTGTATACAAAAAAGGCATAGCTTTAAGGGTGAGAGGAGAAAATGTTTTAAGGAAATGCCATATGTGGGGCACGTTTTTTACCCAGAGGGTGGTGAGTGCCTGGAATGCACTGTCAGGGGGTAGTGGTTGAAGCAGATGGATTAGTAGCATTTAAAAGTATTTTTGTGTAGGCATATCTATGCAGGGAATGGAGGCATATGGGCTATGTGCGGGTAGATAAGTGATGGTCTTGGTGTCATGCTTGGTATAGACATTGTGGGCAGTTCCCGGTTTCCAAACACTTTAATTCCTATCCCATTCCCACACTGGACCTTTTAAGTCTTGGGCCTCCTCTGTTGTCGAGTGAGGCCAAACGCAAATTTTCCCCCCCCTTTGTTTAGAGGAAAGCGTCTCATATTTTGCTTCGGCAGCTTACAACAGTAGCATGAATATTGATTTCTGTAATATCAACTAACCCTTATTCTCTCTCTCCATCCACCCCCACACAAATCGTACCAGCTTCAAAGGCATCTTGTTGATTCATTGTGTTCATTTTCACTGGCAATGGCTGTTTCCTTTACCATCGGTTCCTTTTTGCATATCTTTCATTCATTTGTTATATTTCTCTGTACATCACCACCGATATCTCCGTTTCCCTCTCCCCTGACAGTCTGAAGAAGGTTTCTTGAAATGTCACCTATTCCTTTTCTCCAGAGATGCTGCCTGACCCGCTGTGTTGTACTCCAGCCTTTTGTGTCAATCTTAGGCCTGTTCTGGTGCTGTACTGTTCTATTGTCTATGTTCTAAGATCTAAATCCACAATAAAATTCTGTAAGACAGTGAAAAAAATGATGTAAAAAAATACAAGACAAATAATGCAAAACAGAATTAGAACAGAAATGTATCCATGGTGGTACAAGAGAGGTGTCATTATGTTTTTGTTGCAGAGGTAGGATTCGGGTTGTGCGGGTGGTCTAAGAAACCTAATAGTTGTAGGAGACTAGCTGACCCGATACCTGAACCTGGAGGTCACAAGGTAATAAGGGATAGGAGCAGAATTAGACCATTCAGCCCATCAAGTCTACTCCGCCATTCAATCATGGCTGATCTATCGCTCCCTCCTAACCCCATTCTCCTGCCTTCTCCTCATAACCCCTGACACCCATACTAATCAAGAATAGTAAGATTAAATGCAAACTTACCAGTTTGAAGTTTGATCCTTATTTTATGAGGAGTTATGATGCGGGATTTCGTGAAGACCCCGCCATTCTTCAAAGCAGCGGTGTGAAATCACAGATAGTAGAGTTGACAGAAGACAGTAAGATAAGAGAACTAACATACCAGTTGACCTTATAATAGAGGGTTGGGAGCGGAGGGCACAAAATCCCTCATCGTAACTCCTCATAAAATAAGGATCAAACTGTTGATTTTACTGGTCTAATGTTCATTTGTCGTTTAAGTTATGACATCGGATGGAAGTTGCAAACCAAATCACGTTGCATTTATGTGTAATGACAATAAAATATATTATTATTATTATTATTATTATTATTATTATTATTAATTATTATTATTATTATTATGCCTGTGTAAGCCAGTCGGCTACTATCAGTATCCCTGATGTGGAATCTAATTGTATTTTCCGTAATACCGACTGATGAGGCAGAAAGGGGGAAATGCATAGATGTAATAAATTCCCCCAATGTAGCGAGAAAGCGTCCATCGCTACTGCCCCAGGGTCTGGTTCCCATGCGACGTATGTTGGTATCTGATGGTTCAGTCTGGACACAAAAAGGTCGCTATCTGGTGTTCCATACTGAGCTATAATGTCAGTAAATATCTGGTGGTTCAACATCCATTCGATGTTGTCATTGAATATCCGTGACCTGGTATCCGTCACTGAATTTAGCTTACCCGGAAGGTATGTAGCTGAAAATCCAAATGTTTCTTTCATGCACCAGTGCCAAATTGTGTTTGCCAATTCATCACAAGATATCGATTTGATACCACCCATATGATTTAAATATGCCACCACTGTGGTGTTGTCTATTTGTAGACGAACATGCAGGTGATGCATGTTTGTACAGTAGGCCTAGCCCGTGAAACGCTCCCAGCATTTCTAAATAGTTTATACCTCATGACTGAAGTAATGTAGATTCATGCAAGTCCCATCTACGCCACAAATGGTGGTGGGTGTCGGTAGCTCCCAACCGTGAGCGCTGGCGTCAGTTTGTAACACGACTGAAGGATTTGTAACTGGCGATGGGAATAAAGCAATGTCGAATGTTGCTAATCCAACATCGCAGCTCGATTTTTTGCTTTGGCCGGTAGCTGCATAGCCTGTCAAAATGCCCAGCATGACTTTAATGCTGAGATTTTTGCTCTTTATAAATGTTGATAATGTAATGGTCCAAATGTGCAGCTGGAAATGTAGCCACAAGTTTCCAATTACCCCTGGCAGCTTGTCAAATGGTCGGTTTGTGGCGCAAGCAAGGCTATTACATGCCTCTATTAAATCTGCCGTTTTGTTCTTTGTTAAAGTGATAGTCATGTGAATTGTGTTAATTGTGAACCCAGATAGTCCATTACGACAGAGGGTTGTAACTTGGATTTGTGTGGATGGATGACGAAACCCCAGCTCTTGAAGTAGTAACTTGGTGGCTGTCAGAGCTAATTTAGTCAATTCCAAGGTTTTTTGCACAATTAAGATGTCATCAAGATAAGCCATGACTATGTGGTTTTGTTTTCGTAAAGATGCCAATGCCGGTTTCAATATTTTGGTAAATAACCTGGGAGCTGTTGTTAGTCCATTAGGCAGTGCTCTATACTGCCACGGCTGCCCCATCCAGACAAACTTCAAATATCTGCTGTGATCTTTATGTATGGGTACTGAATAGTATGCATCTTTTAAGTCAATGCAGGCCATGTAGTACCCTCTGGAAATCAGTTGTTTGGCAGTTTCAAATGTTTCCATATTGAAGTGGGTATATTGCACAAAAGTATTCAGTTTGGGTTTAAGTCAATAAATATACGACATCCACCACCTTTTTTGGTTTTGGTAAAAATGTTTGATACAAATCAAGAGGTTCATGTTTAGTTTTCTCTATTACAACCCTTAGCATATAATCTAACTAGTCTGCATGTCCTTCCACTTTCTCTTTTTGAGAAAGTATAAATTTTCCAGTAGGTAATGTTTGGAAACATAGAAACATAGAAATTAGTGCAGGAGCATGGCCTTCGGCCCTTCGAGCCTGCACGCCATTCAATATGATCATGGCTGATCATCCAACTCAGTATCCTGTATCTGCCTTCTCTCCATATCCCTGATCCCTTCAGCACAAGGGCCACATCCAACTCCCTCTTAAATATGGCCAATGAACTGGCCTCAACTACCTTCTGTGGCAGAGAATTCGACAGATTCACCATTCTCTGTGTGAAAACGATTTTCTCATCTCGGTCCTAAAAGACTTCCCTTATCCTTAAACTGTGACCCCTTGTCCTGGAATTCCCCACATCGGGAACAATCTTTACCTGCATCTAGCCTGTCCAACCCCTTAAGAATTTTGTAAGTCTCTATGAGATCATCCCTCAATCTTCTAAATTCCAGCGAATACAAGCCGAGTCTATCTTAGTCTTTCTTCCATAAGGAAGTCCTGCCATCCCAGGAATCAGTCTGGTGAACCTTCTCTGTACTCCCTCTATGACAAGAATGTCTTTCCTCAGATTAGGAGACCAAAATTGGTGTTGAACTGGTGGGATGAGTTTGTTAATGACTTCAATGTTATATCCTGAATACTGTGTAATATAAAGAGGTCAGTAGTTATGGAGCTCCATGCATCCCCAAACAGGCACAACCTAGCTCCCACTTGTGAAGTTATACATGCAGTATTCCCAAGGGAACCAGACCCCCCTTACCTCCATAGTTACCGGTGGTGTTTGGTCTTTCGTCCTTGGTTCTGGTAGGCGAGGCGCTGTGGTTGTGGGGTTGAAGCATCTTCCATGCAGGTCGCTCTGGACCATGGCCTAAAAAAGACCTTTGTGGATCGTGCGACCTTTGGGTTTGCACCCGTCATCCAGTCTGGGTGGAAGTGGGGCCTGTGGGGTGTTGCGTAGGGATGCTGCCGCCGGTATGCTGTTGGCCTGTTGGTGGAAGGTGGCTTTATCATGGCCCACTGCTTTGGCTTCCTCATCCAAGGTCCTTGACCTGTTTAGGCAGGTTATCCCCTCACAGGAAGTTTGGCGACGGCGTAGCGCTGGCTTTGCACAACCCCGCAAATTTGGGGTTGAGCGTGGGACGGATCGTGCTCTTCCTGAAACATTTGATTTCATATTGTGCGTTGCAGAACAGGCTAACGCGTCCTGTTGCTCCTCCGTCAAGTCTGTGCCATCAATGGACCTGGCAAATGCAGTGATTCCTCCGGTTAGCAGTTTTAGAATTTTCTGCATTCTTAATTCTTGTGCCCTGATGCCAGGGCTTATGTTCCCCCAAATGGGGGTGTTGACAGTAGGCACATTCAGTGACTCGCAGTTCTGTGGGGCCAAATATTTGGCTGTAGTCTCGGTTATTACCTGCTCCTGTAGCTGGTGCGTAGTCAAGTAATTAATACTTGCTGCTAACCGCAGCTGAAGTGGCTGTTCTTTCTGGGATGGCTGCCCCTTTCCCCCCCCCCCCCCCCCCCCCCCCCCCCCCCTATGCAAATTTGGACACCATCCACAGAAGTTCTTCTTCTTGCCATCCCGAAGCACTTTGGGTCTTCTGTCAACCCTATTGGGCGAACGGCAGGTCGTCGTCCCCGGACTCAGCTGAGTGAACGGGGCTGTGACAGCCAGTCCGTGGTAGTCTTCTGGACTGTCGCAGTGGAAAGTCAGTGCCTGCCGTATCAAGGCTACGCGACTTCCGCGCGGATCTGCCGCCAGTCCACGGTATTCCGGACTGAAGAGGTGGTGAGTCGGTGCCTGCCGTATCAACGGGGCTACACGGCTTCCGTGCGGATCTGCCGCCAGTCCGTGGACTTCCGGACTGTTGCGGTGGAGAGTCGGGGCCTGCAGTATTAACGGGGCTACCGACTGCCGCACGGTTTTGCCGCTAGTCCGCGGTCTTCCAGACTTAAGCAGTGGAGAGTCGGGGCCTGCCGTATCAACGGGGGCTACCCGACTCCCGCACGGTTCTACCACTAGTCCGCAGTCTTCGGGACTATACCGGTGGAGAGTCGGGCCCTGCCGATAGAACAGGGCTACCCAACTTCCACGCTGCCTTACCGCCTGTCCGCGGTAGTCTTCTGGACTGTAGCGGAACGGGGGCTGCCGTATATTCAACAGCCAGCTCCGGGAATTTGTCTGCTGAACGTTCTCCGAGGTCCCTCAGCCCTCCGTGGCGTGCCTGGAGGCAACCCATTTTCTTGCTTCGAGCCTTCTCCATACTCGACTCTGGGTGTTCTGTAATAGAAGATTTTGGAAAAACAGTGAACGCCAAACCAACTCAAGATTAGCAAAACTTACCTGGAGGGTCTTTTTAAAGTTGCCGGTAGAGCTCCTCCCAGCCTGTCGGTTGCAATGCGAGGGACGATATGTCGCGCATGCGTGCTGGCGGGGTCTTCACGAAGTAACTCACATGACTCTGAAGTAAAATCTATCTCTCTCTCTGCCTTAAAACTATCCATTGACTTGGCCTCCGCAGCTTTCTGTGGCAAAGAATACCACAGGTTCACCACCCTGACAAAAGAAACTCCTCCTCACCTCCTTCCTAAAGGAACGTCGTTTAGCGGTGTGGGACTTCAGGCTCTGTACCTGCCCAATGTTTGCAGTGGTTTGAGTGCTTGGCTCTCTGACCTATGTGTTATCCCAAACTCACTGAGTCTTAAAGGCCTGATCCACCAGCATGCGACTCCAGAACAAGGGGTCACAGTCTAAGGATAAGGGGGAATACCTTTAGGACCAAGATGAGGAAAACATTTTTCACACAGAGAGTGGTGAGTCTGTGGAACTCTCTGCCACAGAAGGTAGTTGAGGTCAGTTCATTGGATATATTTAAGAGGGAGTTAGATGTGGCCCTTGTGGCTAAAGGGACCAGGGGGTATGGAGAGAAGGCAGGTACAGGATACTGGGTCGGATGATCAGGCATGATCATATTGAATGGCGGTGCAGGCTCGAAGGGCCGAATGGCCTACTCCTGCACCTATTTTCTATGTTTCTATGACTCCATGCGGTGAGTGTGACCAAACTGGAAGCGGGGGCCGTGCGGTGGTCGGGTGATCCCCGTACAGGGCCGATCCCACCAGCATGCACTGCATGCGGTGAGCGCAACCAAACTGGTGAGCGCGAAGTTAGAGCAAAGTTGGAAGCCAAGCCTGTGGTAAGTTCGCAAGGACAGAGAGGGACACACAGAGAGGAACACGGAGGCACACAGAGAGGGTCATGGAGGCACACAGAGAGAGGGCCACAGAGGCACATATAGAGAGGGTCATGGAGGCACAGAGAGGGACTCAATTTTTTGAAGGTTGCCGCACAAGTGGTTAATTGTAAATTGGGATAGCACTTAAACAAATAGTGACCATAACTCTTTTTTTTTGTAATATATATTTTTATTAGAAGTAATTACATATTAAGAAGAAATAATATAAGATCAAAGAAAAAGAAAATGTTTATCATCACATACATTCTTAATATTTTTAAAATTTACAGTCAATCTTATTTATACTTTTATATTTTTTTATTTTATAACAGTAGGAAAATAGAGATAGGTAATAAAGAGGAAAAAGAAATAAAAAAGAGATAAATTAAATGAGTGGAGTATTAAACAAGATATTCTTAATTGGAGATATATTCGTGGTCTATTGTATATAATTCTTCATCTATTCCTTCCTTCAGGCTTTCAGTCATGGCCTCGAACCGGACCATCTTAACCCTTTAAATATTGAATAAATGGAGACCATATTCCTCTGAATTGACTAACCTGTCCATCAGGACAAGTCTTAAATCGTTCCAGGTGAATTGTCTCCGACATTTCTGTAATCCACATTTTAATTGTAGGGGATATGGGACCTTTCCAAAATCTTAGTATTAATTTTTTACCAATTATTAAACTATAACCAATAAAAATTATTTGTTGTGTTGTTAATATCTGATTCTAATATTCCCAATATGATTAATTTTGAGTCTGGAATTAAATTTGCATTAACTACAATTGAGATTATCTTAAAAATTTCTGTCCAAAAATTAGTAATTTTTATACAATTTGTGAATGAATGCGTTAAATTAGCTTCTAATTGTTGACATTTGTCACATATAGCGGAAACATTTGAGAAAATTCTATTTAATTTGGATTTTGAGAAATGTAATCTATGGTATAACTTTAAATTGTATCAAGGAGTGTCTGGCATTTAATGAACAGTGGTGTATATGTTGTAAACTTTCATTACATACTTCTCTACTAATTACTTGACCTAATTCGTTTTCCCATGCTTGTCTATATTTTTCCGTATTTGGTAAATCATTTTCCAGTAAGATATTATAGATATATGATATTAATTTTTCTGTATTCGGATGTTTATTTAGACATTCATCTAAAATTTCTGTCTTTCTATTCCTAAAATCTAGTGTATTTGATTTAACATAATCTATAATTTGTAGATATCTAAAATATTCTTTGGAGTGTAATCCATAATTTTGTTGTAATTCCTGAAATGAGAGAAATAAACTTTCCATGTAGAGATCACCAATCTTATTTATTCCATAGTTCTTCCATTTAAAAAAACCTTTATCCATCAATGAAGGTTTAAAAGAAATATTGTTTTACAATTGGAAGAGCTAGTGGAATAATATATTTTAATATTTTTATTTTTTTACAAATATATATTTTATATTTTTTATATTAATTGCCCAATAATAAAACATAAAATTAGGCAATGCAAAACCTCCATTCATTTTTGATTTACATAAATGCTTTTAATTATTCTATGGTTTCTCATAATCCCAAATAAAATTGGTAACCATAGAGTCCACTTTCTTAAAATTTTTTTTAGGAAGATATATCGGCATCATTTGAAACAAGTATAATAATTGTGGAAGATAAATCATTTTTTAATCGCATTAATCTTACCTAGCATTGAAATAGGTAATGTTTTCCAATATTGAATTTTCTTAAGTAATTTATTCAATAAGGGTGGGAAATTAGATTTAAATAAAGAATCATATCTTTTTGTTACATAAATTCCAAGATATTTAATTTTTTCATTTGCAATCTTAACAGGGTATTGTTGTAATATATGTAAGTTATTTCCATTATTGGCATAAGTTCACTTTTATTCCAATTAATTCTATATCCTGAAAACGATCCAAATTAAGTTATTAAATCTAACAAGTTAGGAATACTAATTTCCGGTTTTGTGATATAAAGTAATACATCATCTGCGTATAAAGAGATTTTATTTTCAGTGTCTTTAGTGTCATGCCCATATATTCAGGATGCAATCTCACAGATTTTGCTAGTGGTTCTATTGCAAGTGTAAACAGTAGTGGAGATAAAGGGCAACCTTGTCTGCAGCCTCGGAATGTTAAATTTAGTTGTTAACACTTGGTTTATTAATATTCTAGCTGTTGGTTGGTATATAGTAATTTAACCCATGTTATAAACTTCTCCCCAACTGAAAAAAATCCATAACCGAAAATAAATAAGACCATTCAATCTGATCAAAAGCTTTCTCTGCATCCAGTGAAATAATTGATAAATCCTTATTAATGTTTCTTTTCGAATATATAATATTAAATAATCTTCTCAGGTTGTTTGAGGAATATCGTTTTGGTATAAATCCTGTTTGATCTAAGTGAATTAGTTTATTAATCACTGTGTTTAGTCTTTGTGCTAATATTTTTGTTAATATTTTTTGATCAGTATTTAAAAGAGATAGAGCTCTATATGACCCTGGATCATCAAGATTTTTATCTAATTTAGGTATAAGGTTAGAGCTAAGTTGGAGCCAAGTCTGTGGTAAGTTCGCAAGGACAGAGAGGGACACACAGAGAGGGACACGGAGGCACACTGAGAGGGTCATGGAGGCACACAGAGAGAGGGCCACAGAGGCACATATAGAGAGGGTCACGGAAGCACAGAGAGGGACTCAATTTTTTGAAGGTTGCCGCACAAGTGGTTAGATTGTAAATTGGGATAGCACTTAAACAAATAGTGACCATAACTCTGTGTAGGTTTCAAGGTGGTCATGGAAAGGGATAAGGGTAGAACAGAAATTAATATCCAGAATTGGGGGAAGGTCAATTTCAACATCATTAGACTAGGACTTGCAGAAGAAGACTGGAAGCACGCACTTGTAGGTAGGTCTACATCAGACAAGTAGGATTCTGAGGAAAGACATTTTCATCCAGAGCACAGATGAATCTGGAATGTACTGCCCGAGTGTATGGTGGCGACAAGTTAATGACAACTATAGAGGATGAGCTCCTGAATCTCAAAGCACAGTAGGCTATGGACGAGGTACTGGTAAGCAGGATTTAGTTAGATTTAACTCAGTATAGATTAGTATAGATCCTCAGGGCCGGATTTACGTATAAGCTTAACAAGCTTAAGCTTAGGGCCTCGAGATCCAGGGGGGCCTCGGCAGACCAGATTTACCACAAGGCTTCATAGGCTGAAGCCTAGGGCCTTGAGATCTAGGGGGCCTCCGGCCAAGGCAGGACACCTGCCGTTTAACTCTGGGCGGGCTCCCCTCTCTATCTCTCTCTCTCTGTCTGTCACTCTGCGTCTCCGCCCGCCATCCGTATCTGTGTCCGGGCCGCCGGGTCTCCACTCTCCGCTCGCTCCTCATCCACTGGCACGGCAGGCCGCCTTACACATGCGCACTGCTACGGCCAGCACATCCTCCCCCTGCACAGGCGCACAACCATGGCCAGCGCATCATCGGCAGCACTGCGCATGCGCACTGCCACGGCAACTGCTCGGCGCTGGGCACTTTCTCCCTCACTTTGAATTGTGGGAGATCTGGCCGCCATTGCTGTCCGGTCGCCGCCTCACCGCGACCGCTGAAAACCAACGTAGAATCAATCCCTGACCCGGAATCTGGAGTAACTCCCTGGAGTATCTCTTGCTTTTGGTTTCCTGGTCCTCCATTAATATTCTAAATGGAATTTAAACTGGGGGTGGTGGATGGCTGAACAATAACACCCTATTGCATTTTATCTGTTTATTTATTGTGTATATATATGGTCTATGGTATATAAACACACTTTTAAACTCCTGCTCTGTATTATGTTTACATATCTGTGTGCTGCAGCAAGCAAGAATCTCATTGTCCTATCTGGGACACATGACAATAAAACTCTCTTGGCTCTTGACTTGGACTTAAGCAAAAAAGGGTTCTTGGGAAAAAAAATGTACCTTAAATTTAGTTGCGTCTGGTTGGGTAACTATAGTATGGTGAAGACTATTCCATGCTTTAATTGTGCATGGGAACTCATGGAGCAGCCAGCAACTCTGGATAGAAGAAATTAGGTGACGTTTCGGGTAGAGACCCTTCTTTAGACTCCCTCGGGTTTAGTGTTTTCAGTTTAATTTCAAGATACAGAATGGAAACAGGCCCTTTGGCCCACCGAGTCCACGCCGACCAACGATCACCCGTACATTAGGTCTATCCACACATCAGCGACATAAGTCAAGAGTGTTTTATTCTCTAACGTCCAGTTAGAACAATGACATCCTTACTTGCAGCAGCACAACAGAATATGTAAACATAGTACTCTGTAAACAATGTTATAAACGAGAAAACAAAAACAGTGTGTATTTACATATGAATATATAACTATATATATATATACTGTGTGTGTGTGTGTGTGAGATTGTGTATATATCATGTCTTGATTGGTGAATATGTTTAGTTGGTGACTTTATTTGAAGCAGAAATAATATGTGAATGCTTCATTGAGCATAATTCCGACTGGTAACTACGCACTTCGTCCGAGCACATTATCGCACGCGTCTTGCAAGCCATCTTAAATGACCACCTAAAACTGTTATTTGGCAACTTAAAAAGCTGCCAAGGTTGCCCAGCTGACAACAGAGAAAAATAATTAAGTGAGAGCCTTGAATACTTTTTCTTGCCCTCCATTTCAGAATAATAGTGTTTTAAGCCAATAACTCGACACTAGCACTGGCAATAAATAAATAAATAAATAAATAAAATGTACAGCTTTCCAGCCCCTTATCTCATTGGCCACGCTCGGCTGCAAATCGGTGTCAATCTGGTGGACCATCTTCCTCTATTCGTGGGGGTGGGGGATTGGGAGGGGCCTAACAAGTGGAGCAGCTTAGGGCCTCTCTTCATCTAAATCCAGCCCTGTAGATCCTCCTACAAAATGCTGGAGCAACTCAGAGCGACAGGCAGCATCTATGGAGAGAAGGAATGGTGACGTTTCGGGTCGAGACCCTTCTTCAGACTGAAAGTCACGGGAAAGGGAAACGAGGGATATGGACAATGATGTAGAGAGTTATAGAACAAATGAATGAAAGATATGCAACAAACAAAGATATGAAAGATTTTTCTAACGTCAGGTAACCCTTGCATTCCATCTCTGTCCATCCCTCCCCCACAGAAGTCACACCAGCATTTCATTCTCACCTAGCTACAGCTAACAATGACCTGTTTCCTTTAACATTGTTACTTTTTTGCATATCTTTTATTCATTTGTTCTAGATCTCTACATCATTGGCTATTTATCTCAATTCCCTTTCCTGTGATCCCGAAACGTCATCCATTCCTTGTCTCCAGAGATGCTGCCTGTCCCATTGAGTTACTCCAGCATTTTGTGTCTATCTTTGGTTTAAACCAGCATCTGCTGTTCCTTCTACACATTTAGTATAGACAAACATGGACATGATGAACCAAAGGTCATGTGACTGTACTGTATAACTCACTGACTATTATAGACATTTCCTTCATTCTCTTCACCCATTCCCCCTTCTCCAAGTTTAAAACACCTTCGATTTCCAACTTGTTACAGTTCTGGTGAAACGCCATTGACCTGAAACATTAACTCTCCACAGATGCTGAGCATTTGCAGTATTTGTTTTCTTTATTTCAGTTTCCTATCGCCCGATGTAGTTCTACATTTGATGTTGTGTGTGGCTTGCTGTGCCCATAATAGCTGTCTATATTCAACTGTGGCAATCTCTCAAATGCAATTTATTGCCTCTTTGAAAAGTTGCTCGAAAGTGCTGGCTGGAAGCAGGATTTTTCTCTCCCAATCTCTCTTTTCTGCTGCCTTCTCTTCCTGGAGCTTTGATACAGGCTGCATTATTAACAGAGCTCCTATCTACTTCAGTCATTGTTTGAAGGGGTTTTGTTGAATTACCATAGAATCAAAAGCCAGTGCAGAAGTGATTCAGTGTTACAAGTTTGAAGATGAAAATTGATGATCTGGATGCCAGCATTTCTCATCTCAACTGAATCGCATCTTGAAAGTTGGAGAGATTTCAAAACCAAGAGATTATTCAGGGGGGTTTTAAGTTGTTGCCTTTGTGGTCCTCACCACAGTATGGATAGTCAGCGTTTTGATTTTATCACTTTCAGATGGCGATTTTATTGAAGTACCACTTTTAAAAGGACATTGAAATAAAATAATTTACATTTTTAATCAGGCAAAAAACAGAAATGTATGTCATTCTCACTGTGACATTGTGTGTGAAGGATTGGATGGCATCTTTTGAATTAATTTATGTTGATGCAGATTTATTAATCATTCTTTGAAATATATTGGTTCTTAACCATTGATATATGGGTTCTTAAGGTTGTGATCAAAATAACTCGAGAACATCTATCTGGTGGGATGTTAGTTTTCCCAGAAGCCAAAGGTGAATTTACCCTGTGGACAATATCATCTGACACAGTTAGAAACATAGAAACATAGAAATTAGGTGCAGGAGTAGGCCATTCGGCCCTTCGAACCTGCACCGCCATTCAATATGATCATGGCTGATCATCCAACTCAATATCCTGTACCTGCCTTCTCTCCATACCCTCTGATCCCTTCAGCCACAAGGGCCACATCCAACTCCTTCTTAAATATGGCCAATGAACTGGTCTCAACTACCTTCTGTGGCAGAGAATTCCACAGATTCACCTTGTCCTGGACTTCCCCAACATCGGGAACAATCTTCCTGCATCTAGCCTGTCCAACCCCTTAAGAATTTTGTAAGTCGCTATGCGATCACCCCTCAATCTTCTAAATTGCCAGCGAGTTGCTGCCATATTTTTTAGTTTAGTTTAGTTTACAGATACAGTGTGGAATCAGGCCCTTCGGCCCACCGAGTCTGTACCGACCAGCGATCCCCGCACATTGACACTACCCTGAACGCACTAGGGACAATTTTACGCTTATACCAAGCCTATTAAACTAGATATCTGTACGTCTTTGGAGTGTTGGAGGAAACCAAAGATCTCGGAGAATACCCACGCACGTCACGGGGAAAACAAACAAACACCGTACAGACAGCACTCGTAGTCAGGATCGAACCCGGGTCTCTGGCGCTGTAAGGCAATAGCTCTACCGCCACGCCACCGTGCCACCATATCTACAAGAGGCAGCTTTGTCCAGCTCCACTATAAGGTTCATCTGGAGGGCCTGCGGAAGACCACATGAGGACAGGTCAGGAGAGGGCTCAATATCAGAACGACTGCTGGAGAGTGGGGGTAAGGTGGGCAGGGGAGCTAATGAAAGCAAGGGGGAGTAGTAGAGTGAGGAGGGAAATACAAGAGGATAGAGTGAATGGGGAAGTGTGGTGGGGAAATATTGAGGAAGCTGGGACGGAGATGGGAGCTGGAGATGTGGAATGGAAACTGATAGAAGGAGGAAGGAGACAAGGGGAAAACAAGTTAAGGAAAGGGTGCTCTATGAAAGGAAGGGGATTAGTTTTGCAGGCATGAGGAAGAGGGTGTGGACATGAACATGCTGCTAATGCCCATGTGTGTTTGTTATGTCTACCTGTGTGTATTTATTGTGCCTATTATGTGTGCTTGTTGTGCATGGGTGCTGTGTGTTATGCATGTGGTTGCATGTTTTATGTGTTTGTTTTGTATGTGCTTTGTGCATGTGTGTGGGAATGTGTGTGGGGGTGTGTTATATGTGCATTGTATTTGGCATGTTTGTGTATTCGACAAATTGTGTGTGCATGTCTATGAATTTGTATATGTGACTGTGTGTGTGTGTATGTGTGCACACATGTCTATGAGTTTCTATATGTGACTGTGTGTATGTTTAAGAGTTTGTATATGTGTGAGTCTGTGTATGTGTGTGTGTATGTCTATAGTTTGTATATGCGTGAGTGTGTGTGCATGTGTGCGTGAGCATGTCTGTGAGTTTGTATATGTGTGAATGCGTGTGTGCATGACTATGAGTTTGTATGTGCGTGACTGTGTGTGTGTATGCGTGCGTGCATGTACATCTATGAGTTTGTATACATGTGACTGTGTGTGTATGTGCGTGTGTGCATGTCTATAAGTTTGTATGGGTGATTGTGTGTGTATGTGCAAGTATGTTCAGAATGTCTCTGTCTGCAGAATCATTGCACTGAAGATAGACACAAAATGCTGGAGTAACTCAGCGGGACAGGCAGCTTCTCTGAAGAGAAGGAATGGATGACGTTTTGAGTCGAGACCCTTCCATTGCAGTAGTTTATTTCACTGGACCAGGTTATTTTTAATAGTCCTGGACATTCTCATCCATTAACCTGGCAAAATACTTCTGCAGGTTTTCATTCAGAAATAAACAACATCCATTGCTATTGGTTTTGATTATTTGCAACATTTGAAGTGCTGGCTGTAGTTAAAATGTTAATGTTAATGTGCAGGATCTCCACCTGAAAGGTCAACAATTCCTTTCCTCCACAAATAATATTTGATGCGTTGAATTCCTTCAGCAAATTGTTAGTTCCTCCAAATTCCACCATCTGCAGTCTCTTGTGTCTCCGTTAAAATGCCAATCTATCGTTTGACTAATTCTGTCTAACACTGGATTAATCGGTTTGGTTAACAACAATTAATATACAGCTTTGGTTTTGCCTTCCCAGAGTTTACCTGGTTTCCTGGGATCTGTAATTGAATTGGGTGCTACATTCTGGATGAAAATGGTTCGCAAATTAGACATTGAAACAGGGACACCAATCCGTCATATAAATCCAGAATGTCCATGACATTTTCCAATAAGCATGGAGCCAGGGCATGCTTTAGGAGGTGCAGGGCCCGATTGGGAAATTTTTTCGGAGATAAATAATTATAAATGAGTCACGTGTCGTGAGTAACATGACAATTCGGGGAGAGTTCCTTTCACAGCGTGTTTGGAGTCTAGCCAGGGGTAACGTTGCGAGGAGGGAAGGAGCGTTGAGAAGGAGAGGGTCGGGGTTCATGCCAGTAACACACTCACTCACCGCTGCCGCTGCGCTCCGGGCACGGAGCCACTGCATTGTGGCCAGGGAGGGAAGCAGCTCGGGTAGCTACGAGCGGCCTCCATCACCGGACAGTGGAACCGACTGCCATCTCAGCTCCTTCTGCCGGCCCGCTCACCTCTGGCCGTGCTCTCCGTCTGAACAGTGAGGGGACCAGCTCAAGAGCAAAGATCATAGAACGGAGTGGGGCAGCGGGTGATGGATAACATCACAGCGGGCGGTGGAGCTTACTCTCATGTCAGCGCAATCAAGGGATCAATTAAGGTTACTCGCATTGACATATGGAGTAAGCTCCACCACACGCTGTCCTGTTATCCATCGCCAGCTGACCCGTTCTTGAGCTGGATGATCCCCGGCCGATCCCCTCCTTCCCTCCCCGCAACTTTACCCATGGACAGATTACCCACACGCTGTGAAAGGAACTCTTCCCCCCCTGCAGCGCTGTCCTTTTACAGCCACTTCCTACTCTACAGCCACTTCCCATCAGCTGCTAGCAATGACTTGGCTAGATCGTTCTTGAAGTTGCTGTACTGAGGGATAACGGAGTCTGTCTTTCTTGGCTAACAACCCATCCTTTGGCCTCCAAGATGCAGGTACATTTTCTAGCAATGCATAAGTCGAAAACTGTTTTTTATTTCAAAATGGAAATTTGAAGATAGGAACAGAGATGCTACACAGAGAGTTTAAGCTCTTGGGTGAAGTTGCACAGTGGGACAGGGCTTGAGGCAGCATCTATGGAGCGAAGGAAATAGCCGGTTCTGAAGAAGGGTTTCGACCCGAAACGTTGCATATTTCCTTCGCTCCATAGATGCTGCCTCACCCGCTATGTTTCTCCATCATTTTTGTCTACCGCAAAACGTCAATGATTCCGGGAATGCCGAGAGACCTAGAGAGAGAGGTGGGGAATGGGAAGAGAGAGCGCGTGCGAGAGAGAGAGGGAGGGAGAGAGCGAAAGACGGAGAGACACAACGTGGGTCGGTAGGTAAATTGAATGACTAACCTGCACACCAAGAACTTCACCAAAAAGAAGTTTGTACTCATGATGGTGAGTTTTAAGAAATTCTCAATGTGTCATCAATGCATCAATCTACATTCCAGAGTAAAATGTAATTATGTTTTGAAGAAGTGTTAATGACGCCGCGTGAATTGTATTCAAAGGAATGCAGCGTCATTAATACCTCGTCTAAAACACAATTACACATTTACTGAGGAATCTGGATCGATGCATTGTTGACGCATTGGATAACTACTTGTTAACTAGCTGTTAACACAACTGGCTGTTAACACTACAGTGGTTAACACATCGTTTGTGTCTGATGACCGTAGGTACAGCGCTTGTATTCCATGTAAAGAAATCCGTATGGCGAATGTTTTTTTTTTAAAAATCTTTATTTGACAAAGCGTGTTTGTATTTCCATATGAAAATGCGGAAAATTAACGCCGGTGCCCCCCTTGGGCGTGGGCCCAATTTGGAAAAATCGGTCCAATCGGCCTAGGACCGGCCCTGCATGGAGCCAGATTAACGGTGTGCTCACCTCAATGAGGACACTTTTCTGTGTATATTTGGTAGCTTTTGTTGCCATGTAACTTCATTTTGAGCCCAATTCATTGTGAGCCTCTACCTTAAAAGTCACTTAAGGTCATAGAGTCATTGAGCCTTACAGCGTGGAAGCAGGCCCTTTGGCCCAATTTGCCCATACCGGCCAACATGTCCCATCTACACTGGACCCACCTGCCTGCATCCTTCAAATCTGTCCTATCTATGTACCTCTCTAAATGTTTCTTAAAGGTTTCGATATTACCTGCCTCCACTAGCTCATCTGGCAGCTCGTTCCATACACCCACCACCCTTTTTGTAAAAGGTTACCCCTCAGGTTCTAATTAAATCATTAGGGGAGTGTCGGAGATCAGTATGGAGCTGACTCTATACATGAGTATGTGCCTGAATCCCATGCTTTAATGCATGATGTACAAGAGTCGCATTAGGAAGAGCTGCCTGCTTTTGCCTCTAAATTTGCTGTTCCCTCAGGGACGGGCAAGCCACTACAAGAGGAGTTGGCCAGCGGCATCAGCTACCTAACATCACACCAGCTGAAGGAATGGCAAGCATGGGGCTGAAGATGTGGTCAGACAAGGTCTGCAAATGGAACCGCTGAAGTTTCAACAAGCAGGTCGACCCGGGTTCAGAGACGCTGGCAGATAAGGTCCCTTTATTAACCTCCGTAAAACTCTGAAATGGAGCAGTCTGTTGGCCCAGGTTTGAATTTACTGGCAGAATGGGCTGTCTAGTATCTTTTCACTGTCTTTTGAGTAGACAGATTGATACAGAGACATTGGCAGGGTGCCTTGCATACTAACCTATGTCATTTCCAAGTAGGAACAGCTTGGTTACCCTGGTTCAGGGTAGACCATCCTGGAACTGGCTGGCCATATGGGTCATATTGACCAGGGAAACACTGCCTCAACATCTGTGATTGAGATTATCAGGCTGCTCAGTAGAGGGAAGTAGTTGTAGTCTCCCTTAACACATGGTTACAATTCTGCTCAGTTAGTGCAGTTGCCAGTTCATTGAAAACATCATTGCCATCATCTCTGGGATAGGTAGCTACTAGCAGGAAGCTGGTCTGACATATGGTATTTTATCTGACCTGCAGGGTCATGTTGTGAATCAAAGGGTATATAAAATAATCTATAGGCTCTCAATACCAGTATTCCTGATTGAGTGGCTGGTCGCAGAGATTGTATTGCACACTCTGGCGACTCATACAGGTGGTTTCAGTCACAGGACTGCAAAGCAATTCCTGTTTCAGGCTTGCATTAGGCTAATTTCCACTGAGGAAGAACGCTGAGGATTCGTGGTAACTCTAATAGTCGAGAGTTGACAGGGAATTCGTATTCCCACATCAAGTGGATACAGTGTTTCAGCTCTAGTCATAAGGTTCTGGTTATATGTTATCAGCGAATTGAATGAATAACTAGATAATGCATCCTCCGTGGCAAGAGAAGCCAAGAAACCTCCGTCCATATGGTCAATAGAGGAACATTGGTTCCAAGTGGAATCAGCGACATCTCACAGGGGATGCGTAGTCTGCTCAAGAACAAAAAGGGGTATATTTCTGATATTTCTCAAGATTGTAGGAACATGGAGCATGTCAAATTAGGTTAGGATTGGCTAATCTGATCATATGTTTGGTTACCCAGTTTGAGATGGATGATTGGCTTTCAGCAATTTAGCTGATTCAGAGAATTGATCTTGAAGATGCATACTTTGCCATATCTATACACAAGAGGCACAGATATATTTGGTGTTTGATCACATAGCCAGTGGTGGAAGCTATGCTGCCCTACTCAGATCAAAGGACATTGTGCCACCAAGGTTTAGATGACATGAAAGATTTGCAGCTGATATGACTTAGGGGTTTATCAGAAGATGCCTCTTACAATATTAAGGATGAGGCAACATTAAATGTAATTGTGCCAACTTTGCCTATTCATTCAGGCCATGGTAAGGTGGCTAAAGAAGCTCCTATTTACTCGAAGTCATGAGTGATGGCTGGTGCAGTCTTTTTTCTCGGGCAGCAAGCTCTCCACAATTGTATGGGAAATTTGTGAACAAAATATGTGAGTTAATTTTAAACGGAAGTAAGAGAGGTTTGTGTTGCTTTCAGTTTGGGCTTAGAGAAGCGATTATGTGATGGTACAATTGACAATGCTTATGCTCTTTTGTCATTCTTTATCATTCCATAAGTGGGACAATAAATGATTGGCTATTCACCCGCTGTTCTCTAACTTTATGCAAGGTGTTCTTTATATGACTGCTCTAAAAGCCTACATTCATCGTAGTGTACAATGTATATCAGTAAATTATTATGCAGATATACATCTACTGTTTCCTAATGGGAGCAGTACCTTTAAGTTGATTATGCTTTTAGCAGCTGATTTCAGCATAAAGAACACAGCCTTTACTCAATCGCTGGCTTGGTGTCTGGGTCATAACTGACATTAGGGTAGCTTGTTATGGGAATGATCTCATAAGCAAAATGAGCATGATTGCGTACATTTGGAGTTGACAGCATACCCACCAGAGCGGAGATTGGGGGTGTTATTATGTGTACAAGTACACTGAGCTTGCCAGTACCTATGAGACAAAAGATAGTTTCTTCATTGTTATTTAATAGTCTCTCAAGAGATTGCTGATGGTTCATTAGCAGCC
Organism: Okamejei kenojei; assembly: GCA_035221665.1. Classification (NCBI taxonomy): domain Eukaryota; kingdom Metazoa; phylum Chordata; class Chondrichthyes; order Rajiformes; family Rajidae; genus Okamejei; species Okamejei kenojei. Next base: position 6,705,716 of record CM069150.1, on the reverse strand, counting down.
AATAGAATGGATATTTCCCTTTCATCATATAGCAAGAGGCTTACATAGTGCGTGTTTAGAAGTTATAAAATTTGGTTGAATATGTCTGGATATTTGCAGATAGAATTCTGAATAGTTTTGCATGAGTTATTGTCTGACTCAAAGTCAATTGGGACTATGGTCCGGTTAAGAACAATGGCCATGTATGCAAGTTAGCATCATGGTATTAATAACCCATGTTTTCTACCATTAATGGTTTATCTGTTTATGTGTTTCACACACAGATTGGGTTACTGCTTGAAACCACAGAGCTTTGAAGTCTTCATGCAGTCACACATTTGATGAGGCAAACTCATTGTTTGGGATGAATGGACAAAGGACAAAGGACTCAAGATATTTATTGTCATATACACCGATTGGTGTAGTGAAATTTGTTGCCATTGCAGCACACCTATAAAATAAACACAACATTAAAGAATTTAACATTAAACATTAAAACATCCCCCCCCCCCCACAACGTTTCCCACTGTGAGGGAAGGCAGCAAAGTTCAGTCCACTTCCTCCATGTTCACCCATGGGCGGGGCCTATTTGAGGCCTCCGCAGTCACCGCTACGGTGGCCCGATATTTCAAGCCCTCTTGCCGGAATGATGGAACTCCTGCGTCGGAAGAACACTCTTCAATGGCTTGGAGTTCCGAAACGGCCGCTTGCTACCCGAAACCGCAGCTTCCGAAGTCCACAGGCCGCCCTGGTTGGAGCTCCAACACTGGCGATCTCAGCGAAAGATCCCAGGCTCCATGGTGTTCAAACTCAGCGCCGACGCGGCTGGATGCTCCGCAGACCCCACAGCTCCACGATGGCAGTCACAGACCCCACAGTCGGCAGTCACAGCACTCCGGAGCTCCACACGGCTACCCAGGTAAGGCATCGCCCGCTCCGCGATGGTACCTCAGTGCTGCGCTGCCACTGAAGCTGCAGCTCGAAGCTTTGGGCAATCTCCGGCAGGAAAGTTCGTGACAATCCAGGTGGTAGGCCTCGAGGAGGCGGCGAAGATGTGGCTCGGTGGAAGGATGCAGCCTCGCCCAGATAGGGACTGGGAAAAAGTGGTTTCCCCCTTCCCCATTCCCCACATAAAAAAGACTAAAAGGCCACCAAAACAAAACTTTTAGCAAACTAAAAATTTTAAAAAGTGGTGAAAAATGAACAGCTGCAGACGAGGCTCCTACACTCGATGGCGCCACCACTCGGGTGATGCCCAATGATTAGGATGGAGAGCTTTGAAGCGGTAGACAGACTCTTCAAGATGTATGCACCAACACTAAGCCTTTTGGCAGCATTCTTACCATTTGTTGTGGCGATTTTTGACAACTTCTTTCTGTAGTGAAAAGGGGAAATGATGCTGATGTTGAAAATTCCTGCATCAAGACATTCTACTTGTGGACACTTTTCACCAAGTTTCAATTGCAGACGAATATGTGATTGAGAGAAGGTGAAGGCGACTATTCTCAATTTTTGTTGAAAGTTGGAGAAGTGGAGATTCTAAAGAATGAAGACGATGAAATTGAAATGCCAGAAGACCTAGTTCTATCAGAGTGTATCAAAGTGTATTGATTTCATCAATCCTGCATTTGACAATCCTGCAGAATTATTCTCCGACAATTGTATCTTGGTTCCGAACAACGATACGATGAGAAGCATCAATACTCCATGTACCAGATGCTTTCCTGGAGTCATTAAGTAGTACTTTTCTTTCAATGCTGTCACTGAGGGAACTAATGCTACTCACTTCCCACCAGAATACCTCGATTCACTCGAGATCTCTGGATTACCACCACACAAATTGGAGTTAAAGCTGTGGTGAGATCATGTTCATGAGAAACTAGGAGCCCCCCAAGGCTATGCAATGGAACGAGGATGATTGTGAAAGAGCTACACAATAATCTAATCGTTGCAAGAATCAACAAGATGACACTGTTCTCATTCCTAGGATAATGCTCAATTTGACAGAAGGCAAAGACATTCCCCTTCAACGGAGCCAATTCCCCATTCAGTCAAGTTTTGCTATGACGATCCATAAAGCGCAAGGACAAACAATGGAGAAAGTGTTGATATATCTCGAGAAACCGGTACTTAGCCGAGGGAAGGTGAAGGAAAATGTCAGAGTATTCCTGAAGGATGGAATATACGACCTATAATGTTGTCATTAAGCGCGAGGACTTCGGAGGTAAATTCTCAGATTTTCTTCAAGTTAAAGTTTCACCACTCGATGTCTCTATATTCAAATTGTGTGTCTTTTTTTCACCAACAGCAAAGAGACATCGTGACGCAGTGAGTAGCAGAACACAACAAGAGACGCAACTTGGGGATGATCAGCCATGATCACATTGAATGGTGGTGCTGGCTCGAAGGGCCAAATGGCCTACTCCTGCACCTATTGTCTATTGTCTATTGTCTATTGCAACAAGAAAGAACTGAACTGAATAAATCTCATCTGCAACATTTAAATTGTTGTTATATTTTAAGAGTTATTCACATTTTAAGCTTTCATAAAACCCTTTTCAAAGCCGTGCCCGTCAGCTGCGCCTACGCAGTAATACCTGCGTGTTCTACATTACAATGACCATATGGTGCCAGCACAACAACCTGGCTCTCTATTTCAGCAACACCAAAGAACTGATTGTGGACTTTGAAAGAGGAAGGTTAAGGACCTACAATCCTGTTTACATCAATGTGACGATGGTGGAGAGAGCCAAAAACTTCAAATTCCTGGGCATGCATATTTCAGACGATCTTTCCTGGACCCAGCCCACTGATGCAATCATAAACATCATTGAAGGCCCACACCATCCTGGCCACATATTCTTCTCACCACTGCCATCGGGAAGAAGGTGCAGGAGCCTGAGAAGTGTAACGTCCAGGTTCAGGAACAGCTTCTTCCTTTGAGCCATCAGGCTATTTATTAGCCACTACAACCTCATAAGCTCTGAACTGAGTTGTCATATTATTTATTATGATTATATATTCTGTTGTGCTGCAGCAAGTAAGAATTTCATTGTTCTATCTGGGACATATGACAATAAAACACTCTTGACTCTTGACAATGGGCAGGAATGGCTGCGTCGCCGGAGAGCTACTAAGAATGGATGGAGGAGGGGGATTGAGTGGGGATGGAATGAGTGCGTGGGGAGGGGGGAGGGCAAGCAGTGATGTGGGGGGCGGTGAGGGGAGGAGGGGGGATCAGGGGCATCACAACGGGAAACTGTCAGCTGCGCCTCCGCAGTTGGGAGCTAAGGGTAAGTGGTGGAATATTGCGTTGGGGGACCAGGCCTCCCGTGTGACAATGGGACCCAACGGCTCCCACTTTGTCTAGTGTCTCATACAACTGCAACATGACCTCCCAACTTCTATACTCAATGCTCTGACTGATGAAGGCCAATGTGCCAAACGCCTTTCTGACCACCCCATCTAGCTTTGATGCCACTTTCAATGAACTATGTACCTGTACTCCTAGTTCCCTCTGCTCTACAACATTCCCCAAGCCCTACGGTTCACTGTGTAGGTTCTGCCCATGTTAGTGCTCCCAAAGCGCAACACCTCATGTTTCTCTGTACTAAATTCCACCTACCGTTCCTCAGCCCACCTGCCCAACTGATCAAGATCCTGCTGCAATTTTTGACAACCATCTTCACTATCTACAATACTGTAGCGGCACCTAGTGGTGGCTTGGGGCATCACGGACCCTCGCTATTGGCTGGCGCGGTCACGTGATTGCGGGGGAGTTTTTGCGAGTTTTTGTCTTCATTCAAGTATAGCCTTCATTCAAGCTCCACCCTGTTAGAAGGAGCTTCGTATTTTTGGCTGATCTAAAACACGGTTGAGTTAGTCGCTTTGTTGTTGTTTATAATGAAGAATTTTACTTAACTCAACTGACTCGTCGCGCCAAAATACCACTCTTTAGTGTCGTGTGTAAACTTGCTAACCATGCTAAGTACTTTGTCATTCAAATCATTGACATAGAAGACCAACAGCAATTGGCCCAGCACTGAACTCTGAGGCACACTGCTAGTCACAGGCCTCCACTCTGAAAAGCAACCTTCCACTATCATCCTCTGCTTCCTTCCATGAAGCAAATTTTCTATCTATTCTCTCCTTGAATCTCATGGGATCTAATCTTGGTAGAGCAGCCTACCATGTGGAAATTTGTTGAATGCCTTGCTGAAATCCATATATTCAACGTCTACAGCTCAAACTTAATTGACTTTTTTGGTCTCATCCTCAAAAAACTCAATCAGATTTGTGAGACATAACCTCCCACGTACAAAACTATGTTGACTATCCCTTTTACATCTAAGTGCATGTATCCATGAGAATAGTCTCTAATAGCTTTCTGACCACAGGTTGTGTTGTCTACCTGGTGTCCAGGTTTGGGGCATCTCTTCTGAACTGCAGAGAAATTGGGAGTAGATGGGGAACGATCGAGTTGTCGTGGTCCATGTGGGTACCAATGACATAGGTTGAACAAGGAATGAGGTTCTGCTGAGGGAATCAGCTAAGGACTAAATTAAAAAGCAGAACCAAAAAAGATAATAATATCTGGATTACTACTTGAGTCATGAGCATAGGGTCGTTGGGATCAGAGAGTTAAACACGTGGCTCAAAGATTGTTGTTGGAGAAGTGGGTTTTGAATTTGTGGATGCATTGGGTAAGTATTAGGAGAGAGGTGTTCCGATGGGGCGGAATCCACCTGAACCCTGCTAGGACCAGGGTCCAAACAAATTGCATAGCGAGGTTTGTAGACAGGGTTTTAAACTAAATAGTGGGGGTGAGTGGGTGCTTCTATAGTTTAGAAAAGTATAGATAAAGTTAAAGGAAAGGAGAACCGTCCGTGACAATGAATTTCTCAGATTCATTACCCTCTGGGTAATGAAATTCCTCCTCATCTCCATTCTAAAAGTACATCCTTTTATTCTAAGGCTGTGCCCTCTGGTCCTAGACTCTCCCACTACTGGAAATATCCTCTCCATTTCCACTCTATTTAGGCCTTTCATTATTCAAAAGATTTCATTGAGATCCCTCCTCATCCTTCTAAACTCCAGCGAGTACAATCCCAAAGCCATCAACGCTCCACATACAGTAAACCAATATCCTCGGGATAATTCTCATAAATCTCCTCTGGACCTTTTCCAATGCCAATCTCAGATTTAGGTCCCAAAACTGCTCACAAACCTGGTCTGATCGGCATCTTATTAAACCTCAGCATTGGGTGGAAGATTGAAACCTTCACGTGGTCCACCCTGTTTCGACAAATGCAACCAACCCGGCGTGCACAATCAAATAAGATCAAATAGAACAGGTTGTCCTACAACTGTAGGCTGTGCACGCCACACGCAAGAAGAAGAGGAAACCTCAGTATCACATCCTTGCTATTATATTCTAGTCTTCTCAAAATGAAAGTTAACGTTGCATTCGCCTTCCTCACCACCAACGCAACCTGAAAATTAACCTGTTGGGAACCTTGCACCAGCACTCTCAAGTGCATTTGCATCTCCAATTTCTGAATCTTCATCCCATTTAGAAAAGGGCCAACACTTTTATTCTTTCCACTAAATTGCATGACAATTCCATTTGCCTCTGCAGACTCTCTGCTTCCTTAAAACTACTGCCCCCTATCCTATCTTTGTATTATCTACAGACTTTGCCACAAAGCCATCATCATCCAGATCATTAACACAGCACATGATCCAACAACAACCCCTGTGGAACATCACTACTCCCCAGTCGCCAACTAAGGCCCCTTTATTCCCACTCTTTGCCTTCTGCCAGTCAATCTTCTATCCATGCGAGTAACTTGCCTCTAATACCATGATGTGTAGCAGCCTCACATGCAGCACCTTATCAAAAGCATTCTGAAAATCCAATTAAATGTCATCCACTGACTCTCCTTTGTCTGCCCTTCCACAAATAATTCAAACAGATTTGTCAGGCAAGATCTACCCCTTAACAAAACCATGCATCCTGTTTTATCATGTGATTCCAAGTATCTGGAAACCTCATCCTTAATAATGGAAACTAAAACCCAATAATTTCCTTTCACTGGCCTCACTCCCTGTGGAGTTACATTTATGATTTTCTAGTCCTATTGAACCATTCCTGGCACTAGTCATTCTTGAAAGCTCTTTCTAATGCCTCCATAATTTCCACAACTAACCTCTTTCAGAACCCTGGGACATAATGTGTCTGGTCCAGGTGACTTATCCATCTTCAGACCTTTCGGATTCCCAAGCTTGCGTAGGAAATAACTGCAGATGCTGGTTTAAATAGTCTGAAGAAGAGTCCCGACCCGAAACGTCACCCATTCCTTCTCTCCAGAGATGCTGCCTGTTCCATTGAGTTACTCTGGCATTTTGTGTCTATCTTAGATTCCCAAGCACCTTCTCTTTAGTGACTGCACTTATCTCTGCTCCTGGTATGTTGCTGGTGTCTTCCACGGTGAAGAATGACGCAAAAATCTTATTTGGTTCTTCTGCCATATTTGGTCCCTATTGCTACTTTTCCAGTGTAATTTTCCAGCTGCCCAATGTCCATGCTTGCCTCTCTTTAACTATTTATATATCTGAGAAAACTTTTGGTATCCTCTTGTATATTTTGGGCAGGTTGCCTTCATATAATCATCTTCTCTCCTCTTATTGCTTTTTGAGTTGTCTTCTGTTGATTTATGAAAGCTTCCCCATCCTCTAGCTTCCATAATATAATAAGGAATAGGAGTAGAATTAGGCCATTTGGCCCATCAATTCTACTCTGCCATTTAATCATGGCTGATCTATCTCTCCCTCCTAACCCCATTCTCCTGCCTTCTCCCCATAACCTAACCTCAGACACCGTATTAATCAAGAATCTATTTATTTCTGCCTTAAAAATATCCACTGACGACCTCTACAGCCTTCTGTGGCAAAGAATTCCACAGATTCACCATCCTCTGACTAAATAAATTTTCCCCTCATTTCCTTCCTAAAAGTATGTCCTTTAATTCTGCTAATCTTTGCTATATTAAGTGCCTTCACTCTTTTGCTTTCATGCTGTCTTTGATTTCTCTTGTCATCCACACTTGTCCACATTCTCCCCTTTGTAAAGTTTTCTTCCTCTTAGGGATGAAAAGATCCTGCGTCTTCCGAATTACTCCCAGAAACGCCTGCTGTTTGCTGCTCCACTATCATCCCTTGTAATAGTCACAAAATGCAGGAGTAACTCAGCTGGTGAGACAGCATCTCTGGAGAAAAGGAATAGGCGTTGTTTTCGGGTCGAGTCCCTTCTTCAGACTTCATCCATCTTCATCCCTGCTGAGGTCCCTCTCTAATCTACTTTAGCCCCCTCCTCCCTCGTGCCCCTGTCGTTACATTTACTTAACAGTATACCGATAAATCTATTTTGGCTTCTCCTTCTCAAACTAAAGGTTGTATTTAATCATATTATGATCGCTGCCCTCCTAGGGTTCCTTTCCAGCTAAAGCTTCCAAATCAAATCTAATTCATTACACAACACTAAAACCTGAATTGCCTTTTCCCAAGTGGGCTCGATAATGAGCTCCTCTAAGAAGTCATCTCGTAGGCACACTGCAAACTCCTTCTCTTGGGATCCAGTACTAGCCTAATTTTCCGAGTCCCACCTGCATATTGAAATCCCCCATGACCACAGTAGCAATTGCCTTTAGTGCATGTCCTTTTGTATCTGCTGATGTAATTTGCACCCTACATCCTGGATGCTGTTTGGAGGCCAGTCTATAACTCCCATAGGGGCTTTTTACTCTTGCAGTTTCTTAATGTTACCCATAAGGATTCTACATCTTCTGATCCTGTGTCGTTTCTTGCCAAGGATTTGATTCATTATTTACCAACAGAGCCACCCCACCTCCTCTGCCCACCTGCCTGTCTTTTCAATTGGATGTATATCCTTGGATATTCAGCTCCCATCTCTGATTATCTTTCAGCTATGGACTCTGTGTTGCCCACAACACCATACCTGGCGCCAATTTTCTGACTGTGCTAATAAGCTCATCCACCTTGTTTTGTATGCTGTGTATATTTAGCTATAACACCTGCATTTTGCATTCAGCACCCTTCCTGTCAAATTAGTCCCTATGTTGCCTGACATTAGACTCCAAATCCCTTTCTAAACTTGCTGTCCCTATTTCTTACTCAGGACATTTTGACCCCATCCTGTGCCGACTATGCTGAGGCCATGTGCAAGCTCTTAGACAGCTCCTCATACCTACCCCTTCACCATTGAACACCAGGCCATCATCTCCCAGACTGTTACTGATCTCATTAACTCTGGCAAATTTCCCCACTGTAGCTAGTCCAGCCTCACATTGCCCATTTCCTCTCTCCTTCCCACAAGCATGACCCCTTGCTTCTGGCTGCTCCGGCCCCACAGAAATTCCACTTACCTTGATTCCATCCTATCCCCACCTTATCCAAACCCTTCCGACCTACATCCGAGACACCTCACACACCCTTCAACCCTTCAATAACTTAAATCCCTAATGCCTCTATTGCCACATCTTTACCATCGACATCCAGTCCCTTCACCCTCCATTCACCACAAGGAAGGTCTCAAGGCACACATATTATCCTGAGAAAGACCACTACCTCATTGGTGACCCTCAGACTATCTTTGATCAGATTGTACTGACTTTACCTTGCACTAAACGTTATTCTCGTATCATGTATCTATACACTGTAAATGGCTCAATTGTAATCATGTATTGTCTTCCTGCTGAATGCAACAAAATGTTTTTTCACTCTACCTTGGTACACGTGACACTAAACTAAACTGAAACTGAAACTGTAACAGAGACCCAATCTATTCCCTTCTTCTAATGGCTCTGTCTCACGGTGCGAGTTGATCCACGAGTGACCCCGAGTGAAAGACTCGTGGTTGTATACGAGACTCCAAATTTATGACCAAGAGTTTAACCGAGTTCCCACAGGTAATGACTAAGTTTACCGTTTTGCTTCTCATTCTGCGATGTTCCAAGTTCCTCTCTGGAGTTACTCTTGAGCCAACCGTGAATGAAAGCCTGTTTTAAGTATCAAATAGAGGACTGGACAGCTTCTCATACAGTAAGTATATTCTGATTCAGTATTGAAAGTTATTCAATTTCAGAACTTAAAAAAACTAGGCAGGATCTCGCCCCGCACTCGCTGCCATTGTGCAGCAAGGAGGAGGTGGCAGCGAAGCAACAGTGTAAAAAGAAGACAGCTCCATCCTGCGGCTTTGAGTTAAAGATAGAATTCAGCACGGTTGCGTCTATTGATATGACCAACAAAGGGAAAATGCGCACCGTCCAGTGCCGGAGCTAGGCTGGGATCATTCTCTGCTCTTATCTCTCTCGTTCTGTGTGTGCATTAGCAGGGGGAAGAGCAGTCTACCTCGCTGGGCACAAGACCTCAACTTGTTTGTTCCTTTGGTGCACCTCACCTGCCCTGGCTCCCATCCCAGCGCTGCCCCAGCTCTCTGACCCATTCTCTTGGAAATGTTGCTGCCGCCGCCGCTGTAACGAGAAGGGGTCCCGGCTGGCTGGCTTGGTGGGTGGGTGGGTGAGCAGGAGGGGGAGTGGGTACAAACCACCGAATCCATTCTCAAAAGTCGGGCAGAGCCGTGTAGAACTCATGTTTTCTCTCTGCTTTCAATATATGTGGGAATTCCCTCAGTTATAGTCACTCAGCGGCAGGCAGCATCCTCTGGAGAGAAGGAATGGGTGACGGAATGACGTTTAAAATTTAAAATCATGGCAAACCATCTTGCCCCAGGCTGCTTTACATTATTTATTGTGTTGAGTTGTTTGTGAGGCTGGGACTTCTCTGAGGGTTGCCACCTTATAGTGGAGACATATGCGTGTGCCTTAGATCCTGTAAGCTGGCCTCATGGCAGGAAGGTCGAGGGGGAGGTCCCTGACAAAGCCCGGCCCAAGAAGATGACCTCAGTGGAACTGGCCAAGGATTGTGTTTGTCCGGCGCTGAGAAGGTGGAAGAAGGCTGCAGCAGGGAGAGACTCCCAACCGTGGTGGAGCCCATATCATTGGACCCGGGACTGTCAGTGAATGATTTTTTTTTATTTTTTTTTTTTGTTCGAAAAGTGTTACCAACCTCTTTTGTTTGGAGATGGTCATTGCCTGATAATAGAATTACAGAGTCAAACAGCACAGAACCATCCCTTCACATCCTTTTTACCCATCTGCACTAATCACTTATGCTCAGATTAGGTCCCTTATCCTTTCCCTGCCTTGTCGATTTAAATACTTTAGAGAAATACAGTGCGGAAATAGGCCCTTTAGGCCCACCGAGTCTGTTCCGACCAACGATCCCTGCACATTAACACCATCCTACCCACACTAGGGACAACGTTTACAAACCTGCAAACCTGAACATCTTTGGAGTGTGGGAGGAAGCCGAAGATCTTGGAGAAAACCCACACAGGTCACGGGAGACATACACACAATGTCCATTCACATCATGGTCCTTTTTGTTTTGAATGCTCATTTATTGAGCTAGATGAAACTGCAAAGTTACAGTTCAATCACAATCACTGGAAGCACAGACACATTGTGAGCTTTCCAAAGCTTAGTGTAACAAACAATGTGAAATCAAGAGGGAAATACAGAGAGTGACAGTAATAATTCCAATCAGCACAATCTAAATCAAGACAGGATCAGCCTACGCACAGGGACTTTCCCACAGTCCGTGTCTGCCCATCACCACCACCCCTGTGCCCCTGACGCTTTCTTGTCTACATGCGTGTGTCAAAGAGATGGCACCAAATGCCCTGGACACCGATCTTTCAACTGGGATGCCCAACTGTTCCCGGTGGGATTTGAGGAAGGGCTCCAGCAGAATGGACGAGGAGGGGAGTCAGGTTAAAGTTTCACGGGTACCTGGCCGTTAGCGCCACGAGTCGCTAAGTTGCGTGCGTGAGTTCCGACGCTCCCGCTACGTTAATTGTACGTGATTACGGCGAGTGAAAACTCTGGGTTACTCGTCGGTCGACTCGCACCGTGAGACAGGGGTATTACACTCTCCTAGGGTAAGTTTGTCCTTACCCCTCAAAACTAACTTTTCTTTTTGACTCCTTTCACATTCCTTCAAATTAAAGTGCGCCATGCAGCCATGCAAAACACACCTGATATTATTAACTTCACCGCTAACTTCCACTCTTCCCTCAAAATTCACCTGGACTATCTCATAATCATAATCATAAATCATAATCATAATCATACTTTATTAGCCAAGTATGTTTTGCAACATACAAGGAATTTGATTTGCCATACAGTCATACCAATAAAAAGCAACCAGAACACACAGAATACATTTTAACATAAACATCCACAGCATTCCTCACTGTGATGGAAGGCGGAAAAAGTTCAATCTTTCCCTTTCTTGTTTTCCCACGGTCGGGGCCTCGAGCCTTCCATTGACGAGCGATCTTGGCCCCCCATACCGCGGCGTTTGGGCCCTTGCGTCGGGGCGATCAAGCTCCTGCATCGGGGCAATCGCGACTCCCTGTGGGGGGGGGGCGGGGGGGTTTTTTGCTGGGGGGGTGGGGGGGGGGGGGGGTGTGGGGGGGTGGGGGGGGGGGGGGGGCGGGGGGGGGGAGGGTGGGGGGGGGGGGGGGCACCTAGGGGGGGGGGGTGGGGGCGATCTGATCCCGGTCGGGCTGGTCGAAACCTTCTGTGTCCTTTTGGACCTTCCCGACATTGGTACTTATTGCCCGAGATTGGGAGCTCCTTGATGGTGAAATCTTGCAGGCCACGGTTGGAGCATCGATCCCAGGCAAGGCCAAGTAAGTCCATATCCCCGTGGTGGGGCCTCAAAGTCATTCCCAAGCTAGGCCTCCAGCCCCTTGATGTTAGGCCGCAGAGCAACTGGAGATACCTACAATCCGGAAAAAAATTGCAACTCCAGCAAGGTAAGAGATTGAATAAAGGTTTTTCCCCCCACCCCCCACATAAAACAAACCAGAGAATATTAACACAAACTTTTAAAACATACTAAAAATAACAAAAAAAGATGAAAACAGGCAGAACTGTTGGTGAGGCTGCCATTTTGCGATGCCTCCTCTGACGCCTTTTCTCCCCTTTCTTGATCTCCCTGACTCTAATCACATGGAACTAAATCAATTGACGTCAGATGTAAACCCACTAACTCCTACAGTTATCTCCTCCCACCATGTCCGCTATGCTATCCCCAGCTCTCAATTTCTCAGCTTCTACCCCATCTACTTCCAAGATGGGGAATTCAATTCTACAACACAAAGGTGTGGGTGTATGGAACGAGTTGCCAGAGGTGGTTGTTGAGGCAGGGAGTATCCCAGTCTTTAAGAAACAGTTAGACATGTACATGGATATCGGGCAGGTTTGGAGGGATATGGGCCAAACCTAGGCAGGTGGGACTAGTGTAGCTGGGACATGATGCCGGTGGTGGGCAAGTGGGCTGGAGGGCCTGTTTCCACACTATATCACTCTATGACTGTGACTCTCACATCTGAGATTGTCCTCTTTCTTAGTAAAAATGATTTTTCCCCCTGCTCATGTAGATGGATCATCGTCACCCACCTCTCTTCTGTGCCACAGAGTTCTGCTCTAAATTTCTCCTCCGCCAGACAGAAGGATATGGTTCCCCTGGTCCATACTTTTAAACCCAACAGCCTCTAAATCAATCGCATCATTACCTCTCCGGCATTTCCGCCACCTTCGACGCGATCCCACCACCAGTCATAGCTTCCCATCACCAACCGTTTCCGCAGAAACCCCACCTGCTCTGCAACTCCTTGATTCATTTCGCCCTTCCACCCTGACCAACCCCTCCCCTGGTGCAATTCCCCTTCAGACACAGGAAGAGTAACAGCTGTCCTAAACCTCCTCCCTCACATCCATCCAGGGACCAAGGATGGAGAGAGAGGAAAGAAAGCAAAGGTTACATGAAGTTAGTGAAGTCAATATTCATACTGCAGGATTGTATGCTGCCCAAGCAAATATGAGGTGCAGCAATTTCCTCCAATTTGCATGGACCTAGGGAGAGAAAGGTCAGTGTGGGAATGAGAGGGGGAGTGAAGGTGTTTAGCAAACTGGGCGAAATCACGTAATCGTGGCGGACTGAGGGGAGGTGTTCAGTGAAACGACCGCTGAGCCTGGCAGGGAAATAAAGGGGGTTGAGCGTTGATGGAACAACACATGGACCCAGTAGCTGAATGGTCTCTTTCTGTATCATATAAGCTAATTTTTCATTACGAAATTGAAAGGCTGGGCTGCTGGCATTCTTTCTCTGAACATATTGAGAAATATCTTTGGATCCTCTCCTTCTTACTCATTATTATCGAAAATGCTGACCTTCAGTGAATCTTTGAATGCAATTAATGGAAAGTGTAAACCTCTCTCTGGAGTGGTGATACATTTCAAGTACAACATTGATTCCTAGCTTCAATAAAATTCACTAATTACACCTTTGTGTGTAAATGGGTCTCTGCCATGTTTGAGGAGCATGTGTGAAATTGTTAATTTAATCTGACCACATTTGTCAATCCAGCAGAGGCTATTTCTCCCTGCTAGGCTATTTCTGCAGCAAATGCCTCCGCAGGAAGCTATCTGAGATGTTTAGATTTAATTAGTGGCAAATCTGATATAATTGTGGGGACGAAGAACGTGGACTGGATTTGAAGTTGTGACAGATGAGAAAGAAATGTTCAGGTCTTTGAGGATCGGGGACGTGATGGAACCAAGCTGCAAATCAGATCTCAGGCGCAACCTCACTGCAATGACCGACCAGGTGCTCGAGAGGCCAATCGCAAGTTTAAATTCCAAATTGCCTCCTGTGGACGGTAGGCACGGCAATGCTCACATAAATATGTACAGCATGTCATCATTTCAAATTTAAATAAAAACAAAGAGATTGAGAGTAATTTGTTTTTAGTGCAGTCACTGATCTGTAAGCATTAGAAACATAGAAACATGGAAAATAGGTGCAGGTTTAGGCCATTCGGCCCTTTCAAGCAATTTCAATACGATCATGCCTGATCATCCAAAATTAGTACCCCCGTCCTGCTATTCCCTGTATCCCTTGATTCCATTAGCACAAAGAGCTAAAATCTAACTCTCTCTTGAAAACATTAGAATAAATACAATTATTAGGTAAGGGAGGGAAAAAATGGTGACTTGTTCAGGATATGGGAAACATTTCTGATTTGTACAATGTAGGAATAGGTGCTGTTTCAGAGTTGAAGACCATTGGGACAATAAATATTGTGTTTCCCCTTGTATTACTGTACTGGTTACAGCAGATATTGTGAATTTGATTTTAAAAAGCATTTGAAGCCGTATATAATTTAGGATTACATGGTTCTGAATATCATTTGCTGTGTTTTTCTCCGGTAAACAGAACAGAGGGATTTGATGTTGACTTTCAAGGGTAATTTGTGTGCATGATCTTGCTCAGATTGAAATGACAGGTTCTTTGTTTAAAAATTGCATAGCTATCCACTTAAAATTCCGCAATACATTCTAGAGTCAAAGCCAACACAATAAGTTTAATCACTTAAAATTTGATAACTTTCTTCTTCTTTGGGAGAGAGGATTCAGTTAACAAATCATCTTTTGAGGGTGAAGCTGAAAATAGAGAGCTCGACAACTCTCGAGGTACAGTACATATATGAACTCGATTATAATCAAAATGGATTATCTCCACAAGGAACTGCATTTGAGGGTTTCCAAAATAAAATGGAGAGCACCCGCCGCCCGGAGTAACTGAGCGCTTCAGGCAGCTTCTCTGGAGAAGCATGATAGGTACTCTTTGGATCAGGACTCTTCTACACACGACTGATGTTAACGGGGAGGAGAAAGTTGGAAGAGAGATGCAACCAGAATAGGTGGATATGGTAAAGGGAGGGTAAGTTCAATTAGCAGATGAATGGACAAAGGCCAGAGAGAAAAGATAAAATGTAATATCAGAAGAAAAGGACAGCAGAAGTGTGAAATGTGAGGCCATGGGAAGGAATAAAGGTGGAAAGAGATAGGGGTGGGTGGAAGTGGAGAAAATGGGTGTAAATCCAGGATTGGGCACAGGAAGCATACTGTGGAAAAAGCGAGAGTGGAGAAAGGAGTGGGGTTTGTTTAGTTACCTATAATGGAGAATTCAATATTCATGCTAACAATGGCCTGGTTTCCTTTATCATCAATACTCTTTTTGCATATCTTTCATTAATTGTTCTATATCTCTCTACATCATCGTCTATCTCTCTCGTTTCCCTTTCCCCTGAATCATCAGTCTGAAGAAGGGTCACGACCATAAAGGTCACACATTCCTTTCTCTCCAAAAGAGATCCTGCCCGTCCGCTGAGTTATTTTGGTTTTTAGTGTCTGCCTTTCGTTAGGATGTAAGTTACTGAGCGGAATGTTGAGGTGCAGTTTCCTCTAATTTAATTTTGTGTGTGGCCAGTGGCCTTAAATCCTGGCAATGGGATGAGGCCACACACAAACTGAGGAACAGCAACCGCATATTTTGTAGGGTATCTTACAGCCTAAAAGTAGGAGGAATTCAATTTCCATTGTAGTAAATAACAACCCCTTCCCTCTGCTGCTTGCTGCTGCTGGTGCTGGCGATGGCTGCCACAGTGTACTGCTCCTTGCTGTTTTGATTGAAAACTCTGCAAAGATCACTTTCACGAAGAGAGGTACTTATCAACATCAGACATACGGTAACCTCCAAACATCGTTCCGGAACTCTCACTCGCTGGACTATTTTGGACATACTCGTCGGCGGGCTGTGGCTGTGTTCAAGGTCTTGAGTGATGGAGGAGACCCATGGGAAGCGCTCGGAGCACTCACCCGACTCCGGCGACGAGGATCACACGCCCACCACGATCCCGAGCATATTCCTGGTAAACGTACGTTCTCTCAATAACATGGTGTACGAACTGCAACTCCTGCATCGACAAACAAGGACTTCTCTCGAGCTGCTGCCCTGTGCTTCACTGAGGCCTGGCTTAGTTGTGGCAATTGACTGGTTTTTCAACTTCACAGAGAGGAGGCTAACGGGGAAATCAAGGGGACGGTGGAATATGCTTCTATACCAGTACTGGTGCAGCGACATCACAGTACTGTCAAATTCCTGCTCTCCCCAACCTCCGAATATCCCTCTTTATAAAGGTTGCAAAGCCTTCTACGCTCCGAGGAATTTAATTCCTTCATTCTCGCTGAGTTTACACCTGCCCCCCCATGCCTGGCGTACGTGAGAGCAAACACAACTCGCTGACCAGGTACATGGAGGGTAGAGAGTGACTTCCCGACTCCATGGTCATTGGTTTTGGGGGGTCTTTAACAATGATAACCACAGCCTTGACCTTCCCAAAGTACAGACTTCAAGTTACCTGCCGCAGATCACTGTTATACGGCAATCAAGAACGCGTATCGCACTATTCCCCGGCAGGTCTTGGTCTCTCTGATCATTGTCTAGTTCACACCTTATTCGACCTACAGGCAGAAACTAAAATATCTAAGCCGTGGTCTGAACAACTAAAAAGGTGGACAAGCGAGGGCATTGAGAACCTACAATCATGCATGAACTGGCACGGATTGGAATGTGTTCAGGGAAGCAACCACAACGCCTCGATGAGTATAAAACAACACTGTATCATCATATGTCAGCTTTTGTGTGGACAGTTTGCAATCCCAGTAGGACCCGGACCTGGTTCAACAACAACAAGCCCGGTTTACAGCAGTACTCATCAGCTTCCAACATCTAAAGAGGAGGCCTACAGGAGCGGGAAGCAGACCTCTACAGGCAGGCCAAGTACAAGCTGAGAAGAGGAATCAAGCTGCCAAGGAAAGGTACTCTGAGACGTTGAGGAGCAAGTTCACAGCCTATGACACTTCTTCCTCAGTTTGGAAGGGCTTTGGTAGCAAGAAATCACTAGCTACAAGAGGAAAGCCCCCCTCTTGGACAACCGTCAGCTGACCTATGACCTGACTGAGTACGGTAGGTTTGACAAGTAGAAACATAACCCTGAAACCCCCCTCCTCCACTCCCCAACAAACACTTTCACACACCCACTCACAGCCTGACTCCAGTCTGCAAAAACTGAACCCTACTACACCCACTCCTCTCCTCCCCAATCACCACTTCACCTACTTAAAGCAAGACTCCATCTGAAAAGACTGGACCTTTCCCACCCAACCCTCTCCAATCACCACTTAAAACCCAATTATACACCCACTCCGTGCTGCACCAACATCACATCTCCATCATCTATATTACTAAAAGTAAGATCTTGACCACTTCCTATTTTCATTATTCATGTTTTTGAACAAAAAAATGCTGCCACTTATGGCTGTGATTTTTTGGCCATTGCTGCACAGGACAAGAGGATTTTTCCCATCGATGAAAAATAAAAGAGTTATAATGTTTTTAAAAATGTTGACATTCTCTCTGCTGCTCCCTGCTAAAAACCCAGAAGTGTTGTGCCTTACCCATCTCTGCAAGATGGAGGAAGCGAGAGGGTCACATCTTTCTGAGCTGTGAATAACACTAAACACAATTCTACTCAACTGTGAGTGCCCTTAATGTGGTTTGAAAATGAAAATATGGTTGGCTTTGAAATGCTGCCACTGCAAATGGTTGTTGTGCGGTAACTGCTTTGAAATGCTGCACTGCAAATAGTTATTGGTGGTGGTAACTGCTTTGAAATGCTGCACTGCAAATGGTTTTGTTGGGTGGCCATCTTACTCATCCCCTCTGCTCATCAGGTGCAGAGGATTCTTACCCATCAATTAAAAATAAAAGTGTTATTAGTGATAAAAAAAATGTTGCGAATCTCTCTCCTGTCAATCATGCCTTGAAGGCCACGCCCCTTCCGGTGGGAGGGGGATGGATTATAAAATCTGAAGTGTGTGTGTGGCTCAGTCTCTGCAAGATGGGGAAAGAGGGAGGTCACGACTCTGTCTGAGCTGTGAATCAAAGGATGTCACTGAATGTCGACTGAACTGTGAGTTGGTGAGGTGTTTATGTGGAATTTTGTGTGGTTTTTATGGTGTGGTTTTTATGGTGGTTTCCCTTGAAATGGTATGAAAACTGCATTTTGAAATTGGTGGCCTTGCACCCTGCATGAATGGTAGGAAACTGCACTTGAATTTGGTGGCCTGCACACCTGCTTGAAATGGAATTACAAGGAATAGCCATGAGTCAACTGATCGCCCACGCAGCCATGAGTGAGCTGCCAGCACATCAGGCTTGAGTGACTGAGATGTCACCCCCCAAAATTTTTGGCCCACAATGTCCATACAAGTCCTCTGGAAACCTAGTCTAGTCAACAATAAAAATAGATGATGTGGAGGGGCTCATCCTCCAGCACCTAGACCGCCAGGGACCTATGCAAGGATTTTGTTTGGGATTTTAGCTCTGCTTTCAACACCATTGCCGCCAAGCTATACACTCCAAACTTTCCAATTTGACTGTTCCTAAACTGCTCTGTCGGTGGATCACCAGCTTCCTGACAGGAAGCAGCATGTGCGCTGGAAAGCACATCTCGGACCCGCAAACCCTCATCATAGGAGCACCGCAAGTCTGCATACTCCCCCTCTCCTCTACCTCTTTACACCAATGACTGCACCACCGCAGACACCTCAGTCAATCTTCTGAAGTTTGCGGAGACACAAACACTGATTTTTTGGACTGAACCAGGATGGGGAGGAATCTGCCTACAGACAGAAATTGTCACAGCTGGCATCCTGGTGCCATTGCAACAACCTGGAGCTCAATGCTCTTAAGACAGTGGAATTGACTGTAGAATTAGGAGAGCTCCCCGTCCCCTGACCCCACTCACCATCAACAACATCACAGTCATTTCGATGGAGTATTTTAAGTTCCTGGGAACCATCATCTCCAAGGACCTTAAATGGGGGGCTACCATCGACTCCACAGTCAAAAAGGCACAACAGAGGATGAACTTCCTGTAGCAGCTGAGGAAGCACAATCTGCCATAGGCAGTGATGGTCCAATTCTATACGGCCATCGTAGAGT
Source organism: Okamejei kenojei (assembly GCA_035221665.1). Classification (NCBI taxonomy): domain Eukaryota; kingdom Metazoa; phylum Chordata; class Chondrichthyes; order Rajiformes; family Rajidae; genus Okamejei; species Okamejei kenojei. The sequence continues at coordinate 6,686,675 of CM069150.1, read as the reverse complement.
CTGTCCTCACCTTCTCCATCATGGTCTGGTTTGGCACAGCCACCAAGTAGGACATCCGGAGGCTGCAGCGAATCGTCCGTTCAGCTGAGAAGGTTTATTTGCTGCAACTTTCCCTCCATTGGGAAGTGAGCGGGTAAGATAATCTCTGAGCTCCCTTCACCCTGGCCACAAACCTCTTGAATCACTTCCCTCTGGAAGGCGACTCCTGAGGACTGTCAAAGCTGCCACAGCCAGAACATAAAAACAACTTTTTATTTTTCCCACGAGTAGTAGCTCTACTCAATAACCAAAAATCTTTTGCTTCTGGTGTTTTATTTAATTCACATGTTTTAATCAAAAAAGAATATATTAAAATGTTTAATTTTTTATGTGTCAAATTCTAACTGTCACTGCATGATCATGTTGTCAGATTGTGGGCGGAGCACCAAGTCAAATTCCTTATATGTGACTACTTGGCCAATGAACTTATTCATTCATATCAAACTCCCAATCCTTCTCCAACCCAACCCCATATCCGCAACGTCTTAGGGATGGGGGAGAAAACCGAGTACACGAAGTATCCCACATTGCCAGGGGGGGGGGGGGGGGGGGGGGGGGGTGGGGGGGGGGGGGGGGGGGGAGGGGGGGGGGGGGGGGGGGGGGGGGGGGGGGGGGGGGGGGGGGGAAACGGAAGTGGGAAGGGGGGGGGGGGGGGGGGGGGGAGGAGGGGGGGGGGGGGGGGGGGTGGGGGGGGGGTTAAGGTATTATATATATATGGGGGAGAACGTGCGAACTCCACACAGACAAATAGCTGAGGTCAGGATCAACTTTTGCATCTCTGGTGCTCTATCCGCTGCAGCACAAAATCGTAGGTAGTTCTTGAGGTTTCTCCTTGAGGTTTCTCCTTGCATACTACGATTATTCATCAGTCCTTCAATGGAAAATAGAACACCAAATGCTGGAGCAATTCAGCGGACAGGCAGCATCTCTGATAGGGAGGATGGGTGACGTTTCAGGTCGTGCTGAACTTGCTCCAGCATTTTGTCCTCGTTTGGTGTAAACCAATATCTGCAGTTCCCTTCCTTCACATTCAATAGAAAGCACCTTTGATCATCATTATTCTATCTTCATCATCTCACACTTTTTGTCTTTGCAACCACCTGTCCTCTGAAAAGCCCCCCCCCCCCCCTCTCCTGCTATCCACTTGCCAGGCTTTGTCCTTCCCCATATCACTCCCGGATTTTACCCCCTCACTAGTCTGAAGAAAGGTCCCTATCCATGCAAACTCAGATATCATGTTCTACAGAGAGAGGTTGCCTGACCTGTTTGAGTTACTCCACACTTTGTGTCATTTTCTTCCTCAACAAATTAAGCATAATCTTAGTGATGGAATTATTTTTTCTCTGTGTTCAATTGAGACTGAAATATATAATTGTAATACTGCTGTTTGCACAATTAGTTAGTGAATTTTTTATCGGGCTGTTTTTCATTCAAGTTGGAAGAATGAGAGGGACCTCAGTGGAATTTATACAGGCTCGAATTAGGACTGTGCTTTTCCCTTGGCTGGAGACTAGAAACTAGAAGAGAAATCCCTTCACAGGAATACTGGAATAATCTACCACTGAAGACTGTGGCCAAGTTGTTGGTGGTATATATTTAGTAGTACTTACAAGACTAAGTGGGACCCGTTGGGTCCCATGTTCACACCATGGTGCCTCGAAGCTATATTCCACCTCTCCACCAATTCGAATATTGGTGGCCAGTGGGGGGGGCTTTCTGGAGCACTGGTATGGGTGTTGTAGATGGCTGCAGGACTACTGTCTCCAGCGGGCTAGTATGGAGATTGTGGGCCTAATGGATTCTTGGGGTGGCAGCTCAGACCCCATCAAACCTGATGTGCTGGCAGCTCACTCACGGCTGGTGGGATGGCAGTTGACTCACGGCTATCCTTGAAATTCCATTTCAAGCAGAGAGCAAGGGCCACCAAATTCAAATCCCATTTTCCTACCATTTCAAGCAGGGTGCATTATTTTATTCTCCATTGATGGGAAACGCATCTCTAGCACCTCTGACGGAGGGGACTGAGAAGATGGCCATGAAATCGCAGTCGGAAGTGGGTAGAGTTTTTATCTAAAATCAATATTGTGCAAATAGGAAGTAGTAAAGTTTAGACAAACAACCGATTGCAGTGCCTTTTACTTCAGCCTAAACCCACAAAACAACCATTTGCAGTGCCTTTTTACTTCAATCCAAACCCCTCCAAAAAACTGTTTGCAGTGCCTTTTTACTTCCTCAAAACCCCCCAAACAACTGTTTGCAGTGCCCATTTACTTTACCTCAACCCAAACGCCCCCAAAAAAACCGATTGCAGTGCCTTTGTACTTAAAACCCCAAACCCCCCAAATAACTGCTTGCAGTGCCTTTTACTTCAACACCCAAACCACCCAAACAACCATTTAGCAGTGCCTTTTTTACTTCAACCCAAACTCCCCAAACAACTGTTTGCAGAGCCTTTTTACTTCCATATTGGAATTCATTTCAAACCACAGTAAGGGCACTCACAGTTGAGTAGACCATGTGTTCAGAGCTCAGAGAGACGTCCCCTCTCGCTTCCCTCCATCTTGCAGAGACTGAGTGAGGCACACCACTTCCGGGTTTTATGTCCCACCCCTCCCCACCCCTCAGGGGCCAGCAGAGAGAATTGTGAAATTCTTTAATATCTCTCATGATTTTTTTTCATCGATGGGAATAATCCTCTGGTCCAGTCCGGCGTGAGGGGGCTCTGAGCGAGGTGGCCAAAAGAGGCAGTGTTCTCAACTCAGAAATGACGGCCATAAGAGGCAGTGTCTCTCTCTCAGAGATCACATCGCAGTGAGTCCCAAAAGCGGTCAAGATCTTAATTTTAGTAATATAGGTATTTAAGAAGGAAGTGAACATCTTGACATAGCATGTGGCGGATGTGGAGTGTGCTGATATAAATTGATTTTGAGACAGTGAATCAGCTGTGATCAATAGTTCATAAGAGATCCGGAGCAGAATTAGGCCACTCGGCCCATTCATATTGAATGGTGGGGCAGGCTCAATGGACCAAGTGGTCTAAGTGCATATCATTCCATGTCTAGATCCTGATGCCAGTCTTGTGATTTTGAAAGTGTGTCCAAGGGTCTAGAATCAAGAAATGTTTTATTGTCATTTGTCCCAGATAGAACAATTAAATTCTTACTTGCTGCAGCACAAAAGAATATGCAAACATAGTACACTGTAAACAATATTATAAACAGAAAAACATGTTCAGTGTTTGCATATATGTACACATACTCACATATACACAAATTTAGTTTAGTTTAGAGATACAGTGCGGAAACAGGCCATTCGGCCCACCGGGTCCGCACCGACCAGCGATCCCCACATAGTAACACTACGCTACACACACTAGGAACATTTTTTACATTTACCAAGTCAATTAACCTACACACCTGTACATCTTTGGAGTGTGGGAGGAAACCGAAGATCTTGGAGAAAACCCACGCAGGTCGCGGGGAGAACGTACAAACTCTGTAAAGAGAGGACCCGTAGTAGGATGAACCCTGGTCTCCGACGCTGCATTCACTGAAAGGCTGCAACTCATCCCTGCGCCACCGTACCGCCCTTTATTTATATTTTTCTATCACACGCGTACATGCATACATATGTACACAAAAAAAAACAAACAAACAATAATTGGGCAGTATAACAATAATAGCATATGTGTTTCAGAGATTATTTAAGTTTGTAGTGTTCCTGAACCTGGACATTACAGTCTTCAGGTTCCTGTATCACCCTCCCGTAGTAGGGGTGAAATCAACAAGCACAGGCTGTATTATTTACAGTATTGCTTTTATTGTAGCAAATAATACAAATGGCTTCATAGCACTGGCATTGTTCAATTGTTCCTACAAAATACATTAGGTTTAACAAAATCTGCCGTATTAGCAGATAATTGAACGCAATATCTGAGCAATATCTGGTTTACTGGAGCATCTTTGCACAGGGAGAGAAGCTGAGAGGATCAGAAATCGAGAAAAGCAAATCTATCTGTAAATTATCAGAATCTCGAGGTTTTATAGATTTAAAGAGTTTGGAAACAGACCATTAATCACTCATTTACACCAATCCCCATTTTATATTGCCTGCATTTCAGTGAACTCCTCCTCAGATTGTAGGATTCATCTGCACACTGTAGCAATAGTTACAAAATTTTGGGATTATAATAAAAAATCAAGTCTGCAATTATATCCCTCAGACAAAGAATTAAAAGAAGTTTAATTTGACACCTTATTCACCTTTCATATCTTCAGTATTAAAAAAGTTATGGCCATTTCATACTCGGAAATTTAGTATCTTGTTCCCTAATTGCTTTTCCATTGACTTAACACAAAGCTGTGATGGAGGACAGTCAAAAGCCCATAACTTTCTTAAAATTAAGAGAACTGAAATAAATTTTTCCAGTTTATAATAATTGAAGCATTCTGAAACAAATATAAAACATCGTACTTGGATGATCTGAAATTAAAGCACATAATCAGTTTTTAACTAATTGTACTAAATTACAAAATTGACCGTTGTGATGGAAATAGTAATAAACACCCAGATGCCTTGAAAATTCCAACGTGGATATCTCAAAGATCAGAAATTTAATATTATTGTATTTATGCTGTCAAGTCCGTAACAGATAGGTAAATAAATAACAATTTCTAGCAATAGACCAAGTCATTTATGAGAAGATCAGTTGCTACTGGTACAATGACATACCGTAATCATCTACATGATTATCATGCCCCTCAGATTGTAACCAATAAGCAACTCTGTACACCTTGTTTATCCTCAACTTTTCAATTTTGGGCATTTAGTAAACTACAAGTTTTTGGCTATTTCAAAACCTCACATGTCATGCTTTTCTTTCTGCCCACATACTTTCCCATTAAGATTGTCCTGTAGATTATCACATTTGGAGTAGACCAAATTCGGATAATCTCAGCGAATGCTGTCTAAATCAGTCTCTTTTGCTGGGCATTTGGATTGACAATTTTGCATTTCTTCTTCGGAGACATCAGTTTAAAATGCAAAGAGAAAAACCACTGAACAGCATTAACAGAAACAAGTTATTATTGCAGTTTTAGAAAAAAGTAGAAATGATAAAGTTACATGTTAATACAAAATAGTAAAATACCTCAACAAAAAATTCATCTTCATAAGCTTCATCAAATTACATTCATCTAATCAATTAAATTAATCTAAATTCAATAATCTAAATATTTTATCATTTCTTAAGAAAAGGCTAACCAGTTTTAAAATAACCTAAGTATCCAAATAACAAATAACAAACTGATCCCATCCCAAAACAAAAAAAATCACAATATAACATGAATTTTTAAAGCTCACTTAAATTTACATGCCAAATGGAAGGATTTTATTGTTTAATTCCCCATAAATTAATCCAGGAACATCCACTCTCAAGATAATCAAAAATCATTATTGTTTGCACAAACATCTGACTGTGCTGTGTAAAATGATTGGAGAAAATAGAAGTACATGGATATTAGTATGAAAATAATTTGATCATGGATAAGACAGTAACACAAAATATTGATGATTAGATGTTCTTATGACAAGATTGTGCAAGAAAAATAATGAATTGGATTATCTTGAGACTGGATGTTTCCGGAATGTGATCGATTGGAATGTTGCCATTGCCATAAATGTTCAGCCCATATCGGCAGCAAGACATGCCCCCGCCGATTCGTATGGGGGCCTAAATAACATTATTCCACGTCATAAGATTAAAATGAAGGCCACACCAAAAAAGCAAGATAATAGTTATAATAAATGCCATATCTTTTGTATTTTTGTCCTGATGTTGCGATCTCATGATGTTGAAGGCCTTGATGGCGTTAGAAGTCGCGTTTAACTTCAACCCCAAAGATGCAATCATCCGGCAAAATTTTAAAAAACGGGAATGAAGCGCATAAGCTAGCAGCCCGAGGAAATCCTCTCCCTCTCCGACATCCAATACAAACCTTGTGCATTTTAAATCCTGCCCTCCCCCCCCCCCCAAAGCCTCCGGAATCGCATGCACAGGCAGTGCAGATCTGTAGCGCCGCTGATGGTAGGTTTTGTAACAACGCTAATATGTGTAGAGGAAGGAACTTTATTAATGTGACAGGTCCAAAGCTTTAGTCATGTACCTTGACTTTTATTTTCACAAGTGTTGGTTGAAAGGAATAAATTGATATAATTTAGAGGAAGATAAGATAAATTAATAAAAAAAACTTAAATAAATTGTGAATAAAGATTATGCTAATAATTCTATATTAAAATTACAATCTTTATATAGGGGCAGAAGGAGTAGGTTATATGGCTCCTCACGAATATCTATCTCACCATTCGGTAAGATTATGTCTGATGCATCAGGCGGCACAGTCGCGCAGTGGTAGAGCTCAGCGTTACAGTGCCAGGGAACCTTGGTTCTATCCTGACTATAAGGTGCTTGTCTGTATGGAGTTTGTACGTTCTCCCTGTGACCTACATGGGCTTTAACCTTCGAGACTACCGGTTTCCTCCCACACTCCAAAAGACGTACGGGTTTGAAGGTTAATTGCGTGATATATAAATGTAAAATTGTCCAGAGTGTGTGTAGGGTAGTGTTAAGGGCCTGTCCCCACTTGGCGACTGCTCTGGCATCATAGACTGACGTTTCAGCCACCGAAAAATTAGTGGCGTGATGCAAGCGTGACGCAGTGGACGCGGCGTGACGACGAATTGATGCTCTGTGTTTTTTCAAGTGACTCAGTTGGCTGAATGGCTTATCTCTAAACTAACCTAAACATTTCCATTGTTAACTGAGTATCCAGAGTTTTACTGGGATAAAGATAATACCGATAATCACATTCACACTTATTGAATACAAGGAAAGTCTAAATTTCCAGTGATAGAACCGATTGTACAGACCCATAAAAAACAAAATAGAGATGCACGACGAATGTATCAAACAAAGAACTGACTCCAGATGCTGGTTAATACACAAAGCGTGCTGGAGTAATCAGTAGGTCCATCGGCATTTTCTGCAAAAAAAGATAGGTGATAGTTTCGCCGTAAAAAAGAGGGCCCTGGGGGTGTGGGTGGTGGTGGGGGCGGGGGAGGTGTTGCTGTGGAGAACTAAGAGGTGGTGGGGGTGGAGGGTGCTGAGGAAGGTGGGGGCGAGGGAGTCCGATTGGACTGAACAATGGGAGAAGCAAGCAGCAAGCGGTCAAGCAGGGAACAATGTCCCAAATTCCCTCGATTGAATCACGAAGAATGCTATTGAACTGCTTCAAGTTGAGGTGAAGGACAAAACAATTTGTCCATTGTGAAAACAAATTCCTTGGCACACTTGGAACAGTGTGGGCAGACAGCCTCTTGAGCTGTTTGGCATTCAGCAAGTTCATGACATTTGGAAAGAATGTGGGTCAAACGTCCACTGATAATTCCCCCAACTGCACCAACTGTCTTTTGGTGTTGAGCAGATTTCTCATAATAATTGACCTGTTTTCTTCTCCTCCATTACCTGCCGGTGGAAATGCTTAATTTCTGCAGAGATTAATAGAAGCTAAATGCAGATGCTGATTTTAAAGAGAATGACAAATTTTTATGCTGGATTTGTTATAAAAACTGTCACAAAGTGCCATGTAATTTGAAGCCTGAAAATCAGCCAAGATTCCCAGAGACACTCAGCCGATCAGCAGCATTAATGGCGACTTTGGGTCTGCTAATTGAACTTTGGTGATGTAAAAAGTTTTTCGTCAAGGAGGCCAGTCAAAAGGAAGAGATTAAAAGATAAAGTAGAACTTTAAGGAAGTGGAAAGTTTTCATCTGATATGGAGGCCAAAAGGTAGGGATCAAAGGGGAAATGGGGTGAAAATATGCAGGGCAGAAGAGATCGGATTGTAAATGTGTTAAGGGAACTGGTAAGGAATAGTTCATAGGAGAACCATTACAACTGCTGTTTTACAATTGGGATAGTGCTTTTGATATGATTGATTGCCATAGAGTCATAGTCATAGAGTGATACAGCATGAAAACAGGCCTTTTGGCCCAACTTACCATCACCGACCAACATGTTCATCTACACTCGTCCCACCTGTCTGCGTTTGGCCCATATCTTTCTAAACATATCCTATCCACGTACCTGTCCAAAAGCTTTTTATACGTTGTGAAATTACCTGTCTCAACAACCTCATTCCAACAGCTCATTCCATACACCCACCACCCTTTGTGTGAAAACGTTGCCCCTCAGGATTCTTAAATTTAAATTATAAAAAAATAAAAAAATCTTTTCTCCCCTCATCTTAAACCTACAGTATATCTTCTGCTTTTTGGTTTCCCTACTCTGGGAAACCAAAAGGACTCTGCATTTACCCTATCTATTCCCCTCATGATCTTATCCTTCTCTATAAGATCCTCCTCATCCTCATCCTCATCCTCATCCTCCTGCGCTCCAAGGAATAAGGGCCTTGACTGCTCAATCTCTCCCTATAGCTCAGGCCCTCCTGGCAACATTCTCGTAAATTTCCACCCTCTGCACCCTTTCCAGCTCAACAACATCTTTCCTATAGCAGCGTGACAAAAACTGAACATAATACTCTTTTCCAAATGTGGCCACACCAACGTCTTGTACAATTGTAGCATAATCTTCCAACATCTATACTCAAGACCGATGAAGGCCAATGGTGCTGAAAGCCTTTTGTCCACTCATTACACTCCTAGATCCCTGTGCTACACCATTCCCCAGAAACCTTGCCATTCATTGTGTAGGTCTGACCCACAGACCCAAACAATCAGTGAGGAGAGAGGACAAATCATCCTCCACGATCATACCATAACACATGGGCTCTGCAAGGATGCGTTCTCAACCCACTTATTTACTACTTACACCCACGACTGTGCAGCCATGTACAAATCTAATCCAATTTTTGAATTCGCAGACAACACCACCATTGTGGGCTGGATATCAAATAATGATGAGACGGAGTATAGGAGGGAGATTCAGAACCTCTTGTCCTGGTGTTGAGACAACAACCTTTCTCTCAATGTCAGCAAGATAAAGGAGACAATGCTGGGCTTCAGGAAGGGAAGCGGTCCACATGCTCCAGTTTGCATTGACGGTGCCGAAGTAGAGATGGTTGAAAACTTCAAATTCCAAGGAGTCAATATCACCAACAACTTCTCCTGGACCACCCATATTGAAGCAACGAACACCCCCAAGAAAAAGCGCACCAATGCCTCTACTTCCTTATAGGCTTAGGAAAGTTTGGCATGTGCCCTACAACTCAAAAACTCACCAACATTCTACAGATGCACCATAGAAAAAGCATTTATATCGGGATGCAATCACACAGCTTGTTTGGAACAGCTCCATCCAAGACCGCAAGAAATTGCAGCAAATTGTGGAACGCAGCCCGACCCATCACATAAACCAACTTCCCTTCTATTGACACCATTTATACCTCACTATGCTGCCTCGGCAAGGGGCCAGCAACATAATCAAGGACGAGTCTCACCCTGGCCACTCCCTCTTCTCCGCCCCTCTCCCATCAGGCTAAAGGTATGGAAGTGTGAAACACACACTTCTAAATTTTCTTCAGGGACAGTTTCTTCCCAGCTGTATCAGGCAACTGAATCATCCTACCAATGACCAGGTGCAGTGCTGAACTACTATCTACCGCTTTGGTGAGTCTCGGACTATCCTTGATTGGAATTTGCTGGCTTTACAATAGAAACATAGAAAATAGGTGCAGGAGTAGGCCATTCGGCCCTTCGAGCCTGCACCGCCATTCAATATGAAGATCATTGCTGATCATCCCCAACTCAGTATCCTGTACCTGCCTTCTCTCCAAACCCTACTGATCCCTTTAACCACAATGGCCACATCTAACTCCCTCTAAAATATAGCAAAGTAACTGGCCTCAACTACCTTCTGTGGCAGAGAATTCCAGAGACTCACCACTCTCTGTGGTGAAAAATGTTTTCCTCATCTCGGTCCAAAAGGAATTCCCCCCATATCCTTAGACTGTGACCCCTTGTTCTGGACCTCCCCAACATCGGGGAACATCTTCCTGCATCTAGCCTATCCAACCCCTTAAGAATTTTGTAAGTTACCTTGCACTAATACATCATTCCCTATCATTATATCTATAACTCTTTAAAATGGTTCAATTGTAATCAATGTATTGCCTTTCTGCTGACTGGTTAGCGGGAGCAACAAAAGCATTTTCCTGTATCTCGGTGGTACGTGACAATAAACACAACTAAACTACAATATAAAGCAAAGTCCTCTCTTCGTTGGACTTCACAAAATGCACGACATCCTCACACTTTCTATTTTAAATACCATTAACCACTCTCCTCAACCCACTTGTCCCACCCGATCAAGATTCTGCTACAATCTTTGACAACCATCTTCACTATCTACAATACCACCCACTTAAGTGTCATCTGTAAACTTGCTAATCATGCCTTGTACATTCTCATCCAAACCATTGATATAGATGACAAACAGCAATGGGCCCAGCATTGCACGCTGAAGCAGACACCACCAGCACATCCCCTCCTGTCTAAGAGACGACCAACCTTCCTCACCATCACCCTCTGCTTCCTTCTATGAAGCCAATTATTCTATCCAAAAAAAATCATTCTTCCAGATCCTTGATTAAAAAATGTAGCCAAATGGAAACAGGACCTTTAACCCACTGTGACCACGTCGAACCATTGACCGATCACCTGTGCCCACCTAATTCTGTTGTACACTTTCACACGACAAAGCCAACAACTCCATACAACACTGTGGCAATTTTAGTGAGGCCCAACTAATCCAACAAACCTGTACATGTTTGAAACTTGTGATGGATCCCGGAGCACCCGAAGGAAACCCATGCAGGCCACAAGGGAACATGCAAACTCCATACAGACAGCATCTGAGATCTGGACCCTGCTCTCTGGCATTGTAAAGGCAGCAGTTCTACCAGCTGCACTGCTGTGCCATCCTCAGCCATCTATAAAAACCGTCCCATATGAAACATACTGAAGCGTTGTTGAAGACAAAAAGCATCTAAACTTGGCTCCAATCAAAAGGCTGCATTCCTGAACTGTGGCAATCTGTTTTGTTGAAGGTTCTTCATCAAAGGCTGTCTGCATCCACGGTGCGAGTTGACCCACAAGTGACCCCGAGTTTTCACTCGAGGTAATCACATGTAATCAACGAGCGGGAACATCAGAAAACTTAAGAGCGCAACTTAGCGACTCGTGGCACTAACGGCAGGTACCTGTGAAACTTGTTAACTTGTGAAAAAATTCAAACATGTTTGATGTTTCCACGAGTCACATTTACTGTCAAGTTAAAAATGGAAACATTTAAACTCGTTGTAATAACGTAGTGGCCCGTGCCTTTACTTAGTGACTCGTGAGTCCCACCGTGGGCTCTCATTAAATTATTTCAGTGCCATTCACCCTCGAGTCTTAATCACAAAATTTAATTCACACTCGACTACATTTTCATTGTTTTTTGGTAATTTTTCGTCTTATTTTCCCTTGTGTACAATTTTATATATAATGTATTTTTGTCAAATGAGCAAAATACATGTATGAACTCATTTCGTAAGTGTTTATTTTATTCAGCTTTTTTAACATCCTAAAAAATATGTTAAAGAAACGGAGTGAAAAAAAAGTTTTAATTACCACTGGAGTTGGAAAATCATTTCTATTAGAATGATAAAAAAAACATTCCAACGTCTAAACACTGGGCTACAGCCCTGTCCTACCCTTTTGGGCTTTGATTACTGCAGTTTTTTCTCGGAAAATTAGCTATAAAAACCATGGAGTGTGTGATTTAATATATTTTTTCTCCAACTAATATAACTTTCTATAACCCTCTCCGAAAGCTCACAAAAACCGCCCAAATATCAACTTTGGTAGCTACATTTCTACACAAAATAAATTTGCAGTTCAACAGTTGCATACGGCGATCCTCCAGTGTTGCCATTTATAAATGTAATGATCACACTAGCTCGTCTGGTCCTTCCCTAAACGGTTATATTACAGTAAATTTGGGGAAATATCCTGTTTACTTTTTGAAAATTAGAAAAACCATAGGTTATAGATAAAAAAAAACATATCAAAAAATTCCAGCTCCACTGCCATTAAAACCAATGAGCTTAACTAACCACTTTAATGGCAATGTCCTTTTTTTAAGTATAGAAAACAAAAATCTGGATAAATTATGTCATTCACCCTTCACCACACCCCCTCTAGTTTCATTCACTCCATAAAGTAATTTCATTTGCGCTTGGGTGAATCATTAACCAGTTTAAGAAGCACTGATATGGCGCATTGCATCCGAAAAGTGAAATCAGACTTCAGGAAGGGTGTCCGAACTTCTGGACAGCAACGGGCCGTGCGTCGCTGCTCTCTGAGATGAATCAATGAACGTTGGATTTTCCTGACGCGTAGATTTACAACCAATAGCGATTACAAGATCACAAGTTTCCTGATTTACAGCCTGTAAACGATCACAACCATCGCCCGGTCACAGCCCACGTTGATCAGTCCGAACTAACATCATCAGCGTGAATAGAGTATTCACAAAGGGATTTCTTTTCCTCTTCCAAGTACATTCTATAAATCGATTACTGGGTTTTCTCCGCTCTACCTTTCGCTCAGGCGCCTTTCCTCCCCTTCCATCAGTTTACGATTCACTTCCTCTCCACTATCTTTACTCTCAGATCATATTCCTCGCTCTTTTTTTACTCAGCGGGCAGGCAGCATCACTGGAGAGAAGAAATTGGTGATGGGATTACATTGTGCTTTTTGATCGCCCCCTGTCAGCTCCAGCTTTTTGTGTCTATCTTCGGTTTAAAATAAACCGGCATCTTCAGGCAGTTCCTATCCTAACACTTTATTCCTTTCTTAGTGTCTTCTGGGCAAATGTTGCTTTCTACACAAACAGTCTTGGATGATATTTTGTGTGTGTGAGAGAGAGAGAGAGAGAGAGAGAGTGAGAGTGAGAGTGAGAGGGAGAAGGAGAAGGAGAAGGAGAAGGAGAAGGAGAAGGAGAAGGAGAAGGAGAAGGAAGAGAGGGAGAGGGAGAGGGAGAGTGAGAGTGAAGTGAGAGTGAGAGTGAGAGGAGAGGGAGAGGGAGAGGGAGGGAGAGGGAGAGGGAGAGGGAGAATGAATGTGTGTGTGAATAGGCATAGTTTAGGAGATGCCGTGGTTTACATTGGCATTGCCCTCTTGAGATCCCTTTGTGGCGGAGAGCGCTGACCGGTAACCCTGGGTCTTGCGGTCCGGCCAAGAGGAGGTGATGTGGACACGGTTTCAGTTATAGTTCTAGAGGAACATTGCTTCCGATTGATGTCTCTTATGCACTCCTCAGAAGAACTGGGTGCGCTCTTCACCATTATGACTCCGATCAGATCAGGTTTCTGATCTGAACAACTAACTTCTTCCCTATTTCTCCTCCACCCACCCCCCCCCCCCCCCATTTCCCTCTACTCCTCGGCGCTCTTGTTCACTCACACCCTCCCTCCCTCCCTTCCTCCCTCTCGCAGGGCTTGGTTCAAAGGGGGCAACGAGCCAAGCGGGGCGCGGTCTGAACCCTCTCTGAAAACGAGCGCAAAGAGAAAAAAAAAGTATTGTCTAGCGCTCCAAACTTCATTTAAAATAAGTAAATGTGACCTTGGCTAATAATTTAAAAAGAAAACCTTATACAAAACCAACACCCTACAAACTCTCTGTCTCTCACGCTGCCTGTTGTCTTGTGGGGGGTCTGTGTCGGAGAGAGGGGGTGTGGGTGTGGAGGGGACCCGATGTGAATGTTACCACTAAAGGATGGCGAGGTTGGGCTCTGAGCTGCAGTGGGAGAGAGCAGAGAGAGAGCGAGAGAGGGAGGGAGAGAGAGTGCGTGTATATAAGTTATATACAACGGGCTTGTACGCGGTGTCAAGAGAGGTTTCCTTTGTTCTCGTCCGGGGCTTGTGAGAGATCGGAGAGAATTAACCCTCCCTTGCACACCACTCCTAACGCAAGAGCCTTGTCACCCCTGACAGATTAATGACGCCCCCCCCCTTCCCCAACTTCCCTCCACCTCAACTCATGCCTGGGCACCAAAGTTGGTCATAGAGTTATAGTCATAGGGTCATAGAGTTATAGAGTGATACATTGTGGAAACAGGACCTTCAGCTCAACTTGCCCACACAGACCAGCATGTCCCAGCCACACTAGTCCCATCTGCCTGCGTATAGTCCATATCCCTCCAAACCTGTCCTATCCATGTAACCGTCTAGCTGTTTCTTAAATGTTGGGATAGTTCATGCCTCAACTACCTCTATCTACTAGCAGCTTGTTTAAGAAGGAACTGCAGATGCTGAAAAATCAAAGGTAGACAAAAGTGCTGGAGAACTCAGCAGGTGCAGCAGCAACTATGGAGCGAAGGAAATAGGCAACGTTTCTGGCAAAAAAACCCTTCTTCAGACTAATGTACGGTGGGGGGGGGGGAAGAAGAAAGGAGAAAGGAAGAGGAGGAGCCCGAGGGCTGAGGGAGAGCTGAGGGGAACAGACAGCAAGAGTTACTGGAAATTGGAGAAGTCAATGTTCATGCCACTAGGGTGCAGACTGCCCCTATGGAATATGAAGTGCTGCTCCTCCAATTTCCAATGGTGCTCACTCTGGCCATGGAGGAGGCCCAGGACAGAAAGGTCGGATTCAGAATAGGAGGGGGAGTTGAAGTGCTGAGCAACCGGGAGATCAGGTTGGTTATTACAGACTGAGCGGAGGTGTTCGGCGAAACAATCGCCAAGCCTACGCTTGGTCTCACCGATGTAGATCAGCTGACATCTAGCAGCTTGTTCCATACACCCACTACTCTTTGTGTGAAGGGTGATTCATTGGTGATTAAAGATGCAGCTTATTGAACATTCAGCTGGAAACAAATACTCCATAATCCATCTGACCTACTTGTGAATAATGGACATGCTTTGGAGAGTAAGCAGATGTGTCTACTGTTAATGGAGACCCTTGGGTGATGATCCCATCCCCACTAAAGTGGGACGAACAAAATTTAAAAATAAAATGTAAAGGCTTACTACACAGTTGACCCAGTTTTACCTCAGCCATCACTTAGTACCAGATATTCTCACAAGGTGTTCCAATACCACTTACGTGAACAGATTTATACATGCGGCACTACAAAGAGACTTTATTATTGTATCAGCTTATAATGATCAAAAGCTTATACTCCCTCCAGAGTGTGTGATTTGTGTTTGCTCAGTTGCAGTCTTCTTGATGTATGCCACTGAGAATAGGTACCTCAGATGCATAGACCATTATATAAGCAGAACAGATCATGGATGTGAAAAGATACTTTAGAATTGCAGTTCAAATCCAGTTATTTTTTACCTGGCTACTACATCAAGAAATAGCGGGATTGGTGGGGACACCGGATAATGGCATTTCAGAACAGAGACCCAGGTATGGATTCAGCCCCCATCCTTCTGTATATTCACAAAGGGCTTGCTCTGCCCTCCATTCTCTTGTTTCTTAATGTCTATCTGGTTAAGTAATAAGCAGAATAAATTGGACTTTTGGATTCACATCCAGAGATGTGAGTTCAAATCCTATGATGCTACTAAACAATTTGGAATTTAAAAGAGACATCTTTGTACGACCATTAAACTGTGGAATTTTGTAATACCACAACAAACAGTATGTCCAGTGAGGCTGTCTTTTAGTTTAGTTTTGAGATACAACGTGGAAACAGGACCTTCGGCCCACTGAGTCTGCACCGACCAGCGATCCCCGCACATTAACACCACCCTACACTTGAGGTGTCAAGTGGATCAAACCATGTTCTCTGGTCCGGCAAGGTGGTAGTTCTCCCAGCTGCACCACTGTACCTCAGTCCTTTGTGAAGCAACATAAATTGCAGGGTTTATTTTGTCAATATTTCTGAGGAGCACTTGTGAAAATAGGGTTGAGGTGATTGTTTCCAACAGCCCACAGCCATCTTCCTCAATATTAATAGGAAGGAACTGCACATGCTGGTTTAAACTGAAGATGGACACAATATGTTGAAGTAACTCAACGAGACAGGCAGCATCACTGGAGAGATGGAATGGGTGACGTTTCGGGTCGAGACCCTTCAGTCTGAAGACGGATCTTGACCCAAAACGTCACCCATTCCTTCTCTCCAGAGGTGCTGTCCCGATGAGTTACTCCAGCATTTTGTGTCTATCTTCCTCAAGGGTCTGTCCCACTTTCGCGACCTAATTCACGACCTCTGTCGAGTTTGCCTTCGACTCATACTCGCAGCATGGTCATCACGAGGTCATAGGAGGTCGTAGGTAGGTCGTAGCAGGCCATGATGCTAGTCGTAGGTACTCGTGACAACAAGTAGGTCAGGGCGTTTTTCTAGCCTGATGAAAAATGGCCACGAGTAAAGAAGGTTGTGAATTAGGTCGTGAAAGTGGGACTGGCCCTTGAATATTAGCACTGTCTCCAGCTGGTAGAGAGCTTTCCCCTAATGCCCATTTGTGGTAATTTTACCAGGTTTTCCCCATGCCAAACTTGGTACGACGCTAACCCGTCTTCACAGGAATCACTCATCAAGTCTCGTCAAGTTTATTGTGGTACGTACAAGTATGATGGAGTGCAGGTATAATGAAAATCTTCATAGCAGCAGCATCATGGGCATGTTTCCTGTTTTTCAATCATTTTGCCTGGCCAGCTGAGATCCGAACCTTTTGCACTGTTATTTGGCATAATGTTTTACTTGTGCTATCTAGACTAATTGCTTAGTAACCTATTCAAGTGTAACGCTCATATGATGAAGGGCTGCCTTTTTGTAAAACCACTTCCAATAATTGCCTTATAAAATATGGTTAAAGACGGTTTCACAAAGCACTTACAATTTTGGGTTATTAATCTATGATTCCAGCAAACGCACATTTATTCCCCCAGTTATTTTATAGTTATTGACTCCAGAACTGAACAAGCTACTCTCCAGAGAGCACCACGTACCATCCACAACATGATACTGTGATGTCTACTGTTTTATGGAGACCCTCGGGTGATGATCCCATCCCCGCTAAAGTGGGACAAACAAGGTTTTAAAATAAAATGTAACGGCTTACTACACAGTTGACCCAGTTTTACCTCAGCCATCACTTAGAACCAGATATTATCTCAAGGTGTTCCAATACCACTTTACGCGAACAGATTTATACACCAATTACCTGAGCGGCACTACAAAGAGACTTTATTATTGTATCAGCTTATATTGATCAAAAGATTTTACTCCATCCAAAGTGTGTGATTTGTGCTTCCTCAGATGCAATCTTCTTGATGTACTGTATGCCACTGAGATTAGGTACCTCAGATGGATAGACCATTATATAAGCGGAAGAGGTCATGGATGTGAAGTGATATTTTAGAATTGCAGTTCAAATCCAGCTATTTTTTACCTGGCTACTGTATCAAGAACTCGCGGGATTGGTTGGGACACTGGACAATGGAATCTCAGAGTAGAGATCCGGGCACGGATTCACCCCCATGCTTCTGTGTATTCACAAAGGGCTTGCTCTGCCCTCCATTCTCTTGTTTATTAATGGCTATCTGGTCAAGTGAAAAGCAGAATAAATTGGATTTCTGGATTCACATCCAGAGAAGTGAGTTCAAATTCTACTAAATAGTTTGGAATTTAAAACAGACATCTTCGTACGACCATTAAAGTGTGGAATTTTGTAATACCACAACAAACAGTACGTGCAGTGAGGTTGTCTTTTAGTTAGGTTTAGAGATACAGCACGGAAACAGGCTCTTCGGCTCACTGAGTCCGCACCGAACAGCGATCATTAACACTGCCCTACACACACTGGGGACAAGTTACACTTATACCAAGTATACAAACCCAAGTCAATTGACATACAAACCTGTACATTCTTTGGAGTGTCGGAGGAGACTGAAGAGCTCAGAGAAAACCCACGGGGTCACAGGGAGAACGTACAAGCTCCGCACGGACAGCTCCCGTAGTCGGGACCGAACGCAGGTCTCTGGCGCTGCAAGCGCTGTAAAGCAGCAACTCTACCGCTGCGCCGTCTTCCTTCATGACCTGGTGTGGTCTATATGTGCTCCCCACCCTTAGCAAGGTGGTTGATTTTGAGGTGACCTCTGAAATGGCCTAGGTAGTTCTTCATGAATTAAGACGCACAACCTGAAATCCAGAGGACCATTTGACATTGAGCTAGAAACCATCTTCAAGCCCAGCAAACCTGATATAACCAGAGGCAAATAGCTAATCAGTTTTCCAGAGTAGGTCAAGCTAAGATTTCAGGGTGAAAGGGAGATGATTTAAATGGGATCTTTAGTTGGTGACTGGAATGTGTCACCGGAATTGGTGAAGGCAAGTACAGCAGCAACATTTAAGAGGCATCAGGACAGGGACTTGATTGAACAGGGCTTATAGGAACATGGACTTAATGCAGTCAAGTACCATAATATATGGTAGATGGGCATAATGGTTGGGACAGGATGAAGGGCCTGTTCTATGCATGGCAACTCTCTGACAGTTTGTCATGTCCCATCAGCAGGATTAACCCACGAGATGAACAATACAATGGGATGGGGTGGGAGGGACTAATCGTAGTAGTCTTCAACATTTTCCTAGTCCTCATCAAGTCTCAATCTTTGGCAAAGACACCTTTAGGGGGCACGGTGGTGCAGCAGTAGAGATACTGCCTTACAACACCAGAGACCCGGGTTCGTTCCCAGCCAAGGGTGCTTGTCCACACAGAGTTTGTACTTTCTCCCCATAACCTGCGTGGATTTTCTCCGAGATCTTTGTTTTCCTCCCACACTCCAAAGATGTACAGGTGTGTAGGCTAATTGGCTTGGTATAAATGTAAAATGTCCCTCGTGTGTTAGTGTGCGGGGATCGGGTGCAGACTCAGTGGGCCGAAGGGCCTGTTTCCGCGCTGTATCTCTAAACTAAATTAAACACCTCCCACTGATCACTGTCTTCCCCTCAGTTCAGTAAAAACAACACAAAGAAAGCATTGAAAGTAGCAATGACACAGAAGGTCCTCTGGGTGGGGACTTTAATATCCAGCACCAAACGTGGAATGGCAGCATCATAAGAACACTAGAAGAAAGATGCTGGTAGAAGTGGGCCATTTAGCTGCAAAAGCCTACACCACCATTCATTATAATCATGGCTGATCTGCCTCAGGCCTCATCCTGCCCTCTGTGCCGGTTCCCCACAGCAATTCCATGATCTTTCAAAATGTATCTTCCTCGTAAATAACCTCAATGGTGCGGCCTCCACAACCCCTTGGGTAGAGAATTCCAGAGACTCACCATCCTCGCGGAGAAGGCTTTTCTCAGCTCCTACAGTTTTAAATGATCCTTGTCTAGTTTAGTTTTAGTTTAGTTTAGAGATACAGCGCGGAAACAGGCCCTTCGGCCCACTGAGTCTGCCTCCACCAGCGATCTCCGCACACTATTACGCGAAGGACAATTTACTCTTCTACCAAGCCAATTAACCTACAAACCTGTACATCTTTGGAATGCGGGAGGAAACCAGAGCACCCAGAGAAAACCCAATGTAGTCACGGGGAGAACGTACAAACTCTGCACAGACTACCCAAAAAAGGGACGATTTTGTAACTATACAATCCTCCTAATAGTGGAACCATCAACTCTGGATCTATATGTTTCAATAAGGTCACCATAGGTTGGGCTGGGCTGATTGCATCTGAGCCAGGTTGTGAACTAACCAACAGGTGGATAAACCTATGCGATCTCCCACTAACTAAAGTCCCTGTTAAATCTGTCTGTGATGGTATTGGTTTCGTTGTCGAGGCAAATTCCTTTCTTCACTCCAGGGACATTCTCTATTGTGCTGTGTGGCTCAGCAATTGTGCTGAACAGGATCACTTCAGATTTGTTCTGTAGGTTGTAGAGTTGTTTAGCTCTGTGCATGGCAAGCTGCTCTTGCTGTTTATTTCCCCCTTCTTAACAAGGAGCTTTATTCACTGTATTCACTGCACAAAGACTTTCAACAGTTACATTACATCGGTCAGTCATTATGATACAATAGTACCATCCATATCAGCAAAACATTCGAAGCCCCCCCCCCCCACGCGGCAACCAGCGTTCACGGAAGGCCTGCAGCTTCCCCGTGGACTTCAGTTGTTCCATCTCCAGGGACATGCGAGCACGGACATAGGCCTGGTAGAGGGGCAGGCAGCCGACTCTGGTGTGACCATTGACTGCCCGCTTCCAGGACCCGTGGATGGCCGCCTTGGCCAGGCCCAGGAGCAAACCCACAGGGAGATCCCACCCACTGATTGACCCTCCCCGGCTTGTGCTGCTTTTTGTGTGAGGAGTCCTGATTTGCTGCTTCACCCACTTGTGGATATTTAATGAGGAAGATGATACATTTTGAAAGATCGGGGAATTTAGTGCTGAGGGGACTTGGCACAGATGAGGATGTGATGCTGGTGGCAGATTAGCCATGATGGTATTAAATGGTGGGGTAGGCTTGAGGGGCTGAATGGCCCACTTCTATGCCTTTTTTCATGCGTACGTATTTTTAGTTGTGCCTAGTGCTGCTTCCAGCATGTATTTTTCCACACCTCGCTGAACCAGGGTTAATCCACTGGCTTGATGATTATGCCAGGCTATGAGTTTATAGATTAAGGGGTGCTGATGGCCGATATCACTTTTGTGTCATTGTTTGACAAGCAGCACATGCAGTTCCTAGCAGTTTCTACGTTATAACTGTCCCACTGAGCTATATCCTCAAGGTATGAGCCTGAAGAAGGATCCCGACCTGAAACATCACCTACCCATGTGTAGGAAGGGACTGCCGATGCTGGTTTAAACCTAAGTTAGACACAAAAAGCTGCAGTAACTCAACGTCAGACCGCAGCTCAGGAGGAAAGGAATAGGTGACATTTCCGGTCGAGTCCCTTCTTCAGACTTCAGACTGGTCTGAGAATGGTCTCAACCCGAACGTCACCTTTTCCATTTCGCCAGAGATGCTGTTTGACCCGCTGAGTTACTCCAGCTTTTTTTGTCGACATCGCTACACATGTTCTCCTGAGTTTACGCCTGATCCGCTTAGTTCCTCCAGCACTTGGGTCATTTTTTCTAAACCAGCAATTGCAGTTCCTGTTTCTACCTCCACATTGTGGCTTAGCCTGAATTGTGCTGTGTGTGGAATTTCAATGTGGAATTGAGGTGTTGAAAGTGATCTTGTTTTCAATAGTTAAAGAGCATCTCGAGCATAGTCACCAGTTTGTTGGTGTATTTTTTAAAGACTTAATCACTTGTGATTATTGAATTAATCTTCAGAAGTCCTAGCTTGGTGCAATATTTCATGTGCAAATTTCAAGGGAGCTTCTCAAGAACATACAGATGTTCTGCACTTTAATCCTGCAAATGTTAGCCTTTAATTTTTACAAGAACACCCCGACTAATCTGAATAGAGCTTTGAGGATTTCTTGGAGAGAAAAGGTGGGTTCAGAAGCAGTTATGTAGATGCACCATGTGAAGCAAGCTGGGAAGTTAAGGATGAATGAACTGACAAGGTTTGATATGCACTTTGATGTTAAGTCTTTGATCTCTTTTTATCAGTCAGCCAGAAATAGCAATTTTTTTTCACTGGAGCAGAAATGCTGATGAACGAAACAGTTTTGCTCCCGTGCGCACACACTGATCAGGCCTTTTAGGCAGAAAGTGTAGAATGCAGCGCAAAGGAAATAATCCGCAGCAAGATTTTTCATTGTCCATTCACTTCTGGTTATCGCAGTTCATTGTCTCCTCCACAGAATTGAAGGGACATCAATATTCCAGCTGGCTATAACATGGCCATAAACTGGTTCCAGTTCATGGAATTCATTCATTCATCATCATTGAAAACATTAGCGATGCAGTGGTGCTGGTTTCCAACGGAAGATTATACATTTTCCGTGATGGACGCACCACACATCTCTGTCCTCCAGTTCCTGCGGAATTCTGCCGCTGGAAGTATAGAATTTTGGTATGCGTGCTTTATCATCATTCCTTGCAATGCCATGTACGACAGTGATCGCAACTTCTACTGAAGTGTGGATGGCCATTGTCTCGCTAGAAGCTTATCCGCCCTTTGATAGGTCTTATTTTTGGATCTGCTGGGGGTCCACAGCCCCCTCCTCACCTGCCAAACCAAATTTGGTGGAGACAGTTTAGTAGTCGGCAGGTAGCACGGGATTACATGGTACTCGTGGCGGGGGGAACTCCCCCAGACCTGACATGGAAGCTGTTAGATAAACAGTAGTTTCAGTTGAAGGATGGGTCAGGCCCCCGATCCCTTTAGCCACAAGGGCCACATCTAACTCCCTCTTAAATATAGCCAATGAACTGGCCTCAACTAACTTCTGTGGCAGAGAATTACACTGATTCAACACTCTCTGTGTGAAAAATGATTTTCTCATCTCGGTCCTAAAAGACTTCCCTCTTATCCTTAAACAGTGACCCCTTGTTCTGGACTTCCCCAACATCGGGAACAATCTTCCTGCATCTAGCCTGTCCAACCCCTTAAGAATTTTGTAAGTCTCTAAAAGATCTCCCCTCAATCTTAAAAATTCCAGCGAGTACAAGCCGAGTCTATCCAGTCTTTCTCCATATGAAAGTCCTGCCATCCCAGGATGCAGTCTGGTGAACCTTCTCTGTACTCCCTCTATGGCAAGAATTGCCTCAGATTATGAGACCAAAACTGTACGCAATACTCCAGGTGTGGCCTCACCAAGACCCTGTACAACTGCAGTAGAACCTCCCTGCTCTTATACTCAAATCCTTTTGCTATGAATGCTAACATACCATTCGCTTTCTTCACTGCCTGCTGCACCTGCATGCCTACTTTCAATGATTGGTGTACCATGACACCCAGGTCTCGCTGCATCTCCTCTTTTCCTAATTGGCCACCATTCAGATAATAGTCTACTTTCCTGTTTTTGCCACCAAAGTGGATAATCTCACATTTATCCACATTATACTGCATCTGCCAAGCATTTGCCTACTCACCCAAAATCCAAGTCACCTTGCAGCCTCCTAGCATCCTCCTCACAGCTAACACTGCCACCCAGCTTCGTGTCATCCGCAATGTGGAGATGTTGCATTCAATTCCCTGATCTAGATCATTAATATATATTGTAAATAGCTGGGGTCCCAGCTCTGAGCCTTGCGGTACCCTACTAGTCACTGCCTGCCATTCTGAAAAGGACCCGTTTACTCCTACTCTTTGCTTCCTGTCTGCCTGCCAGTTCTCTATCCACATCAATACTGAACCCCCAATACCACGTGCTTTAAGTTTGCATACTAATCTCTTATGTGGGACATTGTCAAAAGCCTTCTGAAAGTCCAGATATAACACATCCACTGGTTCTCCCTTATCCACTCTACTAGTTACATCCTCAAAAATTCTATAAGATTCGTCAAACATGAATTACCTTTCATAAATCCATGCTGACTTTGGCCAATGATTTCACCACTTTCGAAATGTGCTGCTATCCCATCTTTAATAACTGACTCTAGCATTTTCCCCACTACCGATGTTAGACTAACTGGTCTGTAATTCCCCGTTTTCTCTCTTCCTCCCTTTTTAAAAAGTGGGGTTACATTAGCTACCCTCCAATCCTCAGGAACTACTCCAGAATCTAAAGAGTTTTGAAAAATTATAAATAAGGCATCCACTATTTCTGGAGCTACTTCCTTAAGTACTCTGGGATGCAGCCTATCGAGCCCTGGGGATTTATCAGCCTTTAAACCATTCAATTTACCTAACATCACTTCGTGGCTAACCTGGATTTCACTCAGTTCTCTACCTCATTTCACCCCCGGTCCCCTGCTATTTCCGACAGATTATTTATGTCTTCCTTAGTGATGCCAGAACCAAAGTAGTTATTCAATTGGTCTGCCATGTCCTTGTTCCCCATGATCAATTCACCAGTTTCTGACTGCAAGGGACCTACATTTGTTTTAACTAATCTTTTTCTCTTCACATATCTATAAAAACATTTGCAGTCAGTTTTTATGTTCCCTGCCAGTTTTCTTTCATAATCTATTTTCCCTTTCCTAATCAAGCCCTTTGTCCCCCTCTGCTGGACTCTGTACCAGTGACTACTGAATTTCTCCCAGTCCTCTGGTAGGCTGCTTTTTCTGGCTAATTTGTATGCTTCAATGAAAGTGAGGTTAGTTTGTGTTATGGTCTGGGCACAATTCGCTGTAATTTCTTGTGGTCTTGGATGCAGCTGTTCCCAAACCAAGCTGTGATCAAAACACAACTGCAGTAGCTTCAGTCATGGGCATACTCTTCCCTTCTTTCCAACAGAATGAACTTCAGAGACAGGGTTCAACATAATGCAGTAAATGTAGCACCTTTAATGCCACATACCATGGATGTATTTCTAGGCATCTAGATTTAATCTTGTAATATAACTGATGCAAAAACAAATGTCTGCCACCTTCTTTTCTTGAAAGTGAATGCTTTTATAAATGTTTCACTGTCACCAAAGAGGTAGTGTGAAGGAAGGAACTGCCGATGCTGGTTTACACTGAAGATAGACACAGATGCTGGAGTACTCAGCGGGACAGGCAGCATCTCCGGATGGAGGGAATGGGTGACGTTTTGGCTTGAGATCCTTCTTCAGAATCTGAAACGTCCCCCCTTCCTTCTATCCAGAGAAGCTACCTGTCCCACTGAGTTACTCCAGTGTTTATTGTGTCTACCAAAGAGATAGTCCCTGGAAAAAAAATAGCAAATAGCAATGCATGATCATCTATTGCCTACTCAATGTAATCCAGGAAACCCACACAGAGACATCAGCAAGAGTAATATTGTTACTTCCATCTTTGAACAATATCCTACATTAGTTAAACGTAAGCACATGATCCTAAAGGGGGACTTTGGCTAAGATAGTGCAGAGATGATCCTGAATAAAACTGTGGAACAAAGAACAGTGTGTGGTCATAAAGGAAACCTTAACCAAGATTGTCTAATATTATATGTTTATGTTGAAGGAGATACAAAAGAACACCTCCACTTAGTCTGCTTAAACCTGCACGATCTCCCGTTTGCTAAACATTCCCACACTGACATTTCTGTCCTGGGCCTCATCCATTGTCGGAGTGAGGCCCAGAGCAAATTGGAGGAACAGCACCTCATATTTTGCTTGGGTCGATCCCTGTCCCTGCCACTGCTAGCGCTGTAAGGCAGCTACTCTACCGTTACATCACCATGCCGCCTGCTCTGGTCTTCACTCAAGTAGAATTTCTTGTGGCACCATAGTCCTCATTGTACAGACAATTGTTTTATTCCAAGAGTCCTATTACATGATTGTCCCCTTATCCTACCACTAGACTTAATCTGATGGTCAACTACTGCAGAAATATGATGCCAGGATACAGGTACAGATACACTGTCCATGGCCACAAGAAGGGTCTTTCTCAGTTCCAGTCCAAGGTATTTGATGGAGAGCTGACATGGAACATATACTTGCATTCAACGGCACCCTACACCATAGGACAGCAAACAATCCTCATATATATCTCTGTTTGCTCCACCTGTTTCTCTCTGGCAGTTACAAATGGCATAAAGTACCTTATTGAGAATAATATTTCTGCAAGCTGCACAAGGTATCTCAGAGTTCCATCTCCAACGGGGAAGATTCAGGCACTTAAATATTCAAATCCATGGCCACCTTCACACTCAACACCATGCGGGCCTTGTCTTACTTTGGGATTGCAAGCGTAGCAGATTTCAATGTCGATACGATAAGATAGAACTTTATTTTATAGGTTCAGGAGGGAAATTGGTCTGCCAAAGTCATAAAATGATCCATGAAACATGAAATTAAAGTGATGAGTGGAAAGGGTTGGGGATATGCAAAGGTTGGGGAGAGAGGGGGGGTGGTGGTGAGGGGGGGGGGGGGGGGGGGGGTGGGGGTTGAAGGGAGTCAGTCTATCCCATGACAGAAGGGGGAGGAGTTGTACAGTTTGATAGCCACAGGGAAAATGAATCACCTGTGGCTTTCTGTCCTGCATCTTGGTGGAACCAGTCTGTTGCTGAAGGTGCTCCTCAGGTTCACCAGTGTATTATGGAGGGGGTGAGCTGTATCGTCCAAGATGCTCCGCAGTTTGAGGAGCATCCTCCCCTCCAAGACCATCTCTAATCTTCGATCCTCTAATTGATGCACGAGTATCTCAAACCTCTGACAAGTGCATTTTGATATGAAGTATTAGCTCTGATTCTGTCCCACAAATACTGTCTGACCCACCGTGTGTTCACAAAATGTTCTGCTTTTTGTTTGGGCTTTCAGCATCTGCAGCATTGTGGATTTTCAAAGATTCATTGTTGCTGAAGTTGGTGTTGGGGGTTGGGTTGGAGGAGGGGAGGGGGAGGGGATGTAAACCTTTCCTTCAACGCCTTTGGTGGATGTGGCCTCTAACAAGGTGTGGCTCTTCCTCTATTCTTCCCACTGCTGATAGCTATATCTGCTGTCATGCTCACCCCCAAAATGACAGCTGACTATTAGATGCATATAGTACACAGTACAGCACAAGAACAGGCCCTTCGGCCCATAATGTCTGTGCCAAACATAATGCCAAAACCATCTCATATCTGCACGCACTTAATCCATATTTCTCCAATCCCTGCGTATTTATATGCCTAACCAAACTTTTTTTAAAAAATCACATCTGCCTCAATACTACCCCAGCAGCATGTTTGAGGCATTCACCACCCTTTGTGGAATAAAGATGCCCGGCATATGCCCTTTAAACTTCCCCCATCTCACCTTAAAGTTATGCCTACTTGTATTTGATTTCTCCATTACAGGGAAAAGGTTCTGACTGTTTACCCTGTCTATGCCTCTCTTAATTTTACATATTCTATCAGGTCTCTCAACCTCAGGCTTTCCAAATAAAACAATGCAAGTCAGTCAAACTTGTCCCTGTAGCTATTACCACTTGATCCAGGCGTCATTCTGGTAACCTCCTCTGCCCCCTCTCCAAAGCCTCTACATCCTCCCTTAAATTGGGCGAGCAGAATTGCGTGCAATACTCCACATGTGCCCTGACCAAATTCCTATAAAGCTGCATCATGACCACCTGACTTTTATATTCAATGCCTTGACCTAAGAGAGCAAGCAAACCGTACGCCTTCTTTACCACTCCATCTGCTTGTGTGCCACTTTCAGGAAGTTATGGGCTTAGACCTCAAAATCCCTCTGTGCATCAACGCTGTTAAGGGTTATGCCATTAATGATATATTTTTTCCCTGCACTTGACCTCCCAAAGAGCAATATCTCACACTGACTTGCCATCTGTAATTTCTCCCACCCATTTCTGTAGCTGCTCTATATCGCACTGGATACTTTGACAGCCTTTCTCACAGTCCAATAAGCCTTGCAATCTTTGTGTCACCAGCAAACGTACTAACCAACCTACCTACGTTTATGTCCTTGTCATTTACGTATATCACAAACAGCAGAGGTCCCAGGACAGATCCGTGCGGAACTCCACTGGTCACAGGCCTCCAGCCTGAATGTTGTTCCTCCACCACAACCCTCTGTCTTCAATCAGTAAACCATTTCTGAATCCATACAACCAAGTCACTGTCAAGCCTGTGCATCTTAACCTTCTAGATCAGCCGACCACGGGAGACTATATCAAATGCTGTAATAAAATCCCTGTCGACAGCACTCTCTGACTACTCCCTTTCCTGGTGGTCACCGATTTTGATTTCTGCCTCTATCTTCAGAGTGACCACCTCACTATAACTCCTGTCAATGATGCTCTCACACCCACCAGATCATTCGGAAGTCATCCAGCTGCAGCTCCAGTTCCTTAATGCAGTCCCTAAGGAGCTGCAGCAGGACGTACTTACTGTAGGTGTGGTCCCCAGGGGCATAGGAAATCCCCCTGACTTCCAACATCCTGCAGGAGAACCATTCCACCATCCCACCTGCCACCTCAATGACATCAAAATAACTTGGAAGAATTACACAGAAAAGCAGACTGTTCCTTCACCTGCCATTACACTTTTCTCAGCCTGCTCGCCAAAGCCTCTGAACCTCAGTAATGTATTTACCCTCAACCCCTCTTACCCATATAAAACACTATCATTTTATCAGGATGCACCACAGCTTCGCTTGGGACCAGCTCCATCCAAGACCACAAGAAATTGCAGCAAATTGTGGACGCAGCAAAGACTATTACACAAACCACCTTCCCTTCTATTCACTCAATTTATACTTCACGCTGCCTCGGCAAGGCCAGCAGCATAATCAAGGATGAGTCGCACCCCGGTCACTCCCTCTTCTCCCCTCTCCCATCAGGCAAAAGTATAGAAGTGTGAAAACGCACACCAGCAGATTCAGGGATAGTTTCTACTCAGCTGTTATCAGGCAACTGAATCATCCTACCACAACCAGAGAGCATTCCTGAATTACTATCTACCTCATTGGTGATCCTCGGACAATCCTTGATTGGACTTTGCTGGCTTTACCTTGCACTAATTGTTATTCCCTTATCATGTATCTACACACTATAAATAGCTCGATTGTAATCATGTCTTGTCTTTCCGCTGACTGGTTAGCATGCACTGTTAGCTTTTCACTGTACCTCAGTACACGTGACAATAAACTAAACTAAACACAACATTTCACCTCAACACAGCCATGTCCCAACATGGCCATCCCCTAAACATTTCCTTCCTCTTTCTGGCTACTATGTCTTCTCCTGAGCTAATCAAATGCCTGCTTTTTGAATGTCCTTTCCTGGTTATCACCCATCTATTTCTTATACCCCGCAGATATACACAAGAGAAGTCAACAGATTGTATCTGCAACATCACACCATTGACTCTCGTGGAAGGAGTTATATGGGCAGAAAGGGCGAAGGTGCCGAGGATGCTGTATAATATCTTTAACTTGAATGACCAGGAATGAATTGCCAGCTAAATGATTAGTTTCGAGTTACAGCGCGGAAATAAGCCCTTCGGCCCACTGAGTCTGCACCGACCAGTGATCCCCGCATATTAACACTACCCTACATACACTAGGGACAATTTTACATTTACTGTATACCAAGCCAATTAACCTACAAACCTGTACGTCTTTGGAGTGCGGGAGGAAACGGAAGATCTGGGAGAAAACCCATGCAGGTCACGGGGAGAACGTGAATACTCCGTACAGACAGCACCTACAGTCAGGATCAAAGTCGGGTCTCTGGCAGTGTAAGGAAGTAGCTCTAACGCTACTCCACCATGAAGAATTATCTGTTCATTATCATTGCAGTTTGTGGGATCTTCCTGTATTTACCACATTAAACCAGTGACTGGATTTCAGAAAGGTTTTAGTGATCGAGTGGTTCTAAGGCAGGCTGATATTCTGCATTCAAGTTTTATTTGCCTCTTGGTGACTTTCTGAAAGTTGTTTATTTCTCAGCAAAGGTGCTGGCAGATGAATTTGAGTAGGAAATAATTAATTCTGAAAGAGTTAATTCACAATGTTATTGTAAAATAAATGTTAGGTGAGAACGGCTGCAACATGGTAGAATCGTCTATTGAGTTTGAAATTGCTGTGGCTTCGTGTAAAACAGGGTCTTAAATCTGAACAAAGAAAACTATGAAGTAAGAAAAATGATTCATCCATGGCTGGCAAGAAAAATTAAAGATACCTAAATCAAAAGAAGAGGCTTATAAAGTTGTTTCAAGTAGCAGTAGGATCGGAAGCATTTTACAGCTCAACCAAAGAGGCCAAGAAATTGTTTTTGAAATAGGATGGCAAAATAGAAAAAGGTAGGGTGATGAGAAATATGAAAATAAATATTTTTTGGTGTGTGAGAAGGTAAAGACTGGGCAGCATAGTGGTGCAATGGTAGAGTTACTGCCTTACAGTGCCAAAGATGCGGGTTCAATCCTGACACCAGGAGGTTGAACATTCTTCCTGTGACCTGCATGGGTTTTCTGTGTGATCTTTGGTTTCGTCCCACACTCCAAATATGTACAGGTTACTAGTTTAATTGGCATTATAAATGTAACTTGTCCCTAGTGTGTTAGGATAATGCTAGTGTGCGGGGATCGCTGGTCGGTGCAGACTCGGTGGGCCAAAGGGCCTGTTTATATCCTGTATCTCTAAACTAAACTAAACTAAACTCGTGTGGGGAAATGTCAGCTCCTCACAGACCGATAGAACAAATTATATTAGGAATATGGAGTAATTAAACCACTATGTGTGAAAGACAAATGTATTAGTGTTGAACTAAGTGCAGTGTTAAATAAGAGTGGTCTAGTCTCAAGTTGCAAGCGGTTTATTCACACGTAATGCCCATTTAAAGACTTTCCTACTGGGTTATAAGTAGTCATGGGTTTGATGCAACAAGTGGTGCTGAACACCCACTATAGGTGAACAATTGGTGATCGTTCACAGTTTCTGCCCCCGGAGAGGCTGAGATGATCCTATGTGGGCAGATGGGATAATAATGCCACTGTGTTGTAAAAACACACAGTGAGGTCTCGCTGTTCAGCACTGAAGGGGTGACTGTGGCACTTTCTAAAGCGAAAGCACTGCAAAGTGAAGCTAATGAAGCATAAAAACAGTTGGGACGGCAGTGGCCCTGTCAGGTACTGGTAGATCAGCCAAAGCTGTCTCTGCAATACCTGTACACCAACAGGGCAACAGACTGCAGTAGGATGTGACTGGGAGACCAAGGTTTTAGACAGGACCACAAAATGGGGACATAACACACAACGTTTGTGAGTCAGTAGGCGTGCACTGTTCCAGTGCAGTTGAGGGGGCAGATATTTACTCCTCCCAATAGAATACCCCTCCCTCATTGAAACTTACAGAATAGGGGTGGCACGGTGATGCAGCGGTTGAGTTGCTGCCTTACAGCGCTTGCAGCACAGGAGTCCCGGGTTCGATCCTGACGACGGGTGCTGTCTGTATGCAATTTGTATCCCTTGACCACGTCGGTTTCCTCCCAAAGATGTACAGGCATGCACATAAATTGGCTTGGTATAAATGTAAAATTGTTCCTGGTGTGTGTAGGATAGTGTTAATGTGCGGGGATCGCTGGTCGGCACGGACTCGATGGGCCAAAGGGCCTCTTTCCATGCGTGTATGTCTTAACTAAACTAAACTAAAGTAACGAAAGACATAAATGGAATGGATGTTTCCACTGGTGGCAGAGTCTGGGACCAGAGATGATAGCCTCAGAATTAAAGGGCGCTCTTTTAGAAAGGAGGTGAGGAGGAACTTCTTTAGTCAGAGGGTAGTTAATCTGAGGCCAAGTTTGCGGATATTTTTTAAGGCAGAGGTAGACAAATTCTTGATTAGAACGGGTGTCAAAGGTTATGGGGAGAAGGCAGGAAAATTGGATTAAGGGCCTGTCCCACTGTATGAGCTAATTCAAGAGTTCTCCTGAGTTTACCCTGATTCAAACTTGGAGTATTACGGTAATAGTCGCTCGTAGGTACTCGGGGCTCTCGTGGACATTTTTCAACATGGTGAAAAATCTTCACGAGTCTTCACGAGCTTACCGCGTTTCCCGAGTACCTGCCGTTAGCGTTACGAGCCGCTACGAGACGTCCCGAGCTCCGACGTACCCACTACGTACATTGCACGTACTTACTACGAGTTTGATTTTTGTTTTAAACTCGGGAGAGCTCTTGGGTAAACTCGCATAGTGGGACAGGCCCTTTAGGAGGCAGAGAGCAGCCAGGATTGAATGGCGGAGTGGACTCGATGGGCCGAATGGTCCTATTCTAATCCTATAACTTGTGAATGGTCTGAGGGGTAGAGATTTACATCCCCAGTGCAGTGAGGGGGCTCTCTCCTTTCCATGGGATCATCTACTTGTGGGTCTGCAGAGTCTGTGGAGGCTGATCCACGTCCACACACCTTGGTTCAACGTGGGCAGTGGAGACTGGCGGTGGTTGGTGGTCATCGGGGCCCCCTCCTCTCTCTCCTCACGGTGCTGTCGCCTTGCCTCTGCGACACGGCGTAGTTCCATTTCGTGACATGCAGCTCCTTCCTGCACAGATTTCATCCAATGCAATGTGCTCCCAGTTGCTCGATGTGATGTGGAATTTGTTCAGACTGTTCTTGAAGTTGTCCTTGAAGTGTTTCTTTGTCCCGCCGGGGGATCGCCGACCTTCCTTCAATTGAGAGCACGGGATCTGTCCAGCGAGCAGCGTGTTCGTTATTTCTACTTTGTTGTTTTTTTTAGTGTGTCCAAACGTTTGTTTTAATGTCTCTTGGTGTGTCTTGTGTGGGGGGGGGAGTAAGGGGGGAACCGCTTTCGGACGTTTTCCGTGTCACCTCCCTCGCAGCCTAACAGCACGGATTGGAGCGACCTTTCCCGGAGTCGGGCCTGGAGTTTCAGCAGCGGGCGCAGCGTGGACTTTCATTACCGAGTGGGCGAGCCCTTGCCGGGGTCGCCAGAAGGGAGTGCTCCGTTCGCTGGCCTGTGGACTGTTACATCCTGAGGTCGTGGTCTGCGGAGCTTCTAGCCATGGGCACAGCGTGGACTTACCATCCAGAGCCTGGGTTTCCTCGCCGGGGACAGCCAGAGAAGAGCTCCGACCGCTGGCCTGCGGCCTACAACATCCTGAAGCCGCGGTCTCAGGTAGGAAAGCGCCGATTCGGGACCTCCAAGCCGCAGAGTGTGTTCAACATCCCTATGAGGGGGCCGGTACATCCGGCCACCCATAGCGGCGACTGTGGATGTTTATGGCCCCGACCACGGGTGAACAATGGAGGAGGGCTGACTGTACTTTGTGCCTTTCACCACAGTGAAGAATGCTGTGATGGACGTTTGTGTTAAATCTTATTTTGTATTGGACGTTTGTGTTAAATCTTATTTTGATTGTATCGCTGCTGGCAAATTTGTTTTACTGCACTTGTATGTGTATGTGACGAATAAAACTGATTGATTGATTGATTGATTGATTAATCTGTTTAGAGAGATGTGTGTTGGACATGTGGATGACATGGCCGGTCCATCGAAGTTGGTGATGAATTATTGTGGTGGTGATGCTGGTCATATTGGCTTCCTCCAAAACGCTGATGTTGGTGCGTTTGTCCTCCCAAATGATCCTCAGACTCTTTCGTAAGGATCTTTGATGGTTTGTTCCAGGGTTCTCAGGTGCCTGCTGTAGGTGGTCCATGACTCGGCTCCATACAACAGGGTGGGGAGGACAATGGCTCTGTAGACCAGCAGTTTTGGTCTATTGGTCCAGTAGACCAGAGGAAGTGGGAGAGGACAGAATGGTAGCTGAAAATGAATGATCATGCTGGAATTAGTTGAACATACTAAACTGTGGCATCAATGTCCAACTGATTGCTCAATACCAGGCTTATGTAGTTTTTCAATCTCTCTGGACAGACATCCACCTACTGTGGGTTCGATATCAGTTCACCAGTTGTGTTCTAGTATGTGTGCTCCCACTTATTTAGTTTAGTTTGGAGATACAGCGTGGAAACAGGCCCTTCGGGTCCGCGCCGACCGGAGACCCCCGCAAATTAATACTATCCTACACACACTAGTGGGCATGTTTTCCATTTACCAAGCCAATTTACTTACATACCTGTACGTCTTTGGAGTGTGGATGGAAACCGAAGATCTCAGAGAAAACGCATGCGGTCTCGGGGAGAACGTACAAACTCTGTACAGACAGCGCCCATAGTCAGAATGGAACCCGGGTCTCCGGTGCTGCAAGCGCTGTAAGGCAGCAACCCTACCGCTGCGCCATCGTGCTGCCCTACACTAATCACTTGCTCCCCGTGGTTGGTGATAGCTCCACCCGTTAAGTTTCTGGGGTGGCGATAATAAGCTGATGGTGAAACGTGTTGCTGCTTCTGTTGTGGGTCCTCTTGCCTTTTCCATTCCCATTTTCAACACTCAACTAATTCCAGGCTCTGCACTCCAGCAATCCTACTTTAACTATCCTGGTCACCGAGCCTTTTCCTTTCTTTTTTAATCCATCTGGAAAGGTGTACGTTGCTCTTTTAATATAGCAACTCCTTTCAATTAGTCACACGTTAATTTAGGTTCATTATTAATAACATCTACACTAACTACAAAGGGATACGATGTGAATGGTTCCCTTTCTTTCTGATCTACTCTGGCACTATCACTGCAGTGCACATCTCCCAATTACCATACGATTAACAAAAACCTATCATTACTTCTCAGACCTCAGTGGCATTCAGAATGACTTATTATAGTCTTTGGAAGCCGAATGAAAGAAGCTCTCTATTTTTGGTTCATTGCTATGAAAATGGCAAAGATTCTTTTGTAAGTATTCTAGTGGGGAAGAGAACCATGTTCAACTTCAGCCTAGATTGATGAGATAAGCTCCCTGCTTTCCAGACCATCCCCACATCAGGTAAGTTTGAGTCAGATGAAATAGTCATGTACTTGGTCGAAGGGATGGCACAGTAGCACAGTGGGTGGTCACTGCCTCACAGCCCTGGAAATCCGGATTCAATCCTCCATATTGACTTCTCTAACTTCAAGTAACCCTTGCTTTCCCTCTCTCTCTCTCTCTCTCTCCATCACTTCCCTCTCTCTCCACCTCTACCACTTCACAGTTCTCCGACCAGTCTGACTGTCCCCGATTACATTTCATCTCTGTTTGCTTTGTTGTCATCTTCTGCTAGCTAACAGTGATCTATTCTACATTTTCCTTGAACGTCATCTCTTTTGATGTCACTTTACCTTTCCCCATCTCTGTGTCTCCCTCTCCCCTGACTCTTAATCTGAAGAAGGGTCTCTACCCGAAACATCACCCATTCCTTCTCTCCAGGGATACTACTGCCCTTTCCCGCTGAGTTACTCTAGCATTTTGTGTCTATCTTCAATTCTCCATTGCTGTTTGTATGAAATGTGCACATTTTCCCTGTAAGTGCAGGGGTTTCCTCCGGGTTCTCTGGTTTCGTCCCACATCCTAAATATGTGCAGGATGGTAAACTAACTGGTCACTGTAAATTGTTCCTTGTTTGTAGATTAGTTGTAGAATGTAAGGGGAGTTAATGGGAGTGGGAGAGAATAAAACAGGAATAATGTCGGATCAGAGTAAATGGGAGCTTGATGGTTGATGTGTAGGAAGGAACTGCAGATGCTGGTTTACACTGTAGACACACAATGCTGGAGTAACTCAGCGAGACAGGCAGCATCCCTGGATAGGAGTGGGTGAGGTTTCGGGTTAAGACCCTTCTTCAATCTGAAGAAAAGTCTCGACCTGAAACGTCACCCATTCCTTCTATCCAGAGATGCTGCCGGTCCCGTTGGGTTACTCCAGCGTTGTGTGTCTAGCTTGATGGTTGATACTTATTTGGTCAAGTCAATGTGCCTGTTCCTGTGCTGATGACTATATCAAATTATTCCGAATAATCAAAACTATCATAATTGGACTGGAAGATGGTCATTTATCTCTTATTGGTGTTTGTTCTGCACATGGAGTGATCCTTTCCATTCTTTGTTCTGGAACTTTTATTCTGCAAGATATTTCCTGTTATAATATATACCTTCTAATTTTTATTACCTTTGTTTTAATAGCAACTTTTGAGAAGCAAGTTCCCAGAGGATAAGTACACTTGCTTTGTTCTCCTTTTGATGATCCTGCGTTCACCTCTTTGCCACTCACCCAGAGAGTTGTGAATCTGTGGAATTCTCTGCTTCAGAAGGCAGTGGAGGCCAATTCTCTGGATGCTTTAGAGAGTTAAATAGAGCTCTTAAAGATGGCAAAGTCAAGAAATATGGGGAGAAGACAGGAACAGGGTTCTGATTGTGGATGATCAGCCATGATCAAAATGAAT
Organism: Okamejei kenojei; assembly: GCA_035221665.1. Classification (NCBI taxonomy): domain Eukaryota; kingdom Metazoa; phylum Chordata; class Chondrichthyes; order Rajiformes; family Rajidae; genus Okamejei; species Okamejei kenojei. The sequence continues at coordinate 6,650,769 of CM069150.1, read as the reverse complement.
GGTGGTGCTGACTCAAAGGGCCGAATGGCCTACTCCTGCACTTATTGTCTATTGTCTATTGATATGATATTTTGAATGTACACTTGCTATAACTTTTTGAACGTTTATCCTGTTATCATTGCTTGTTCCAGTGAAAACAACCTGAACCTTCATATTAACTAGAAACCTCACTTCCCTTGTTCAGCTGCAGCTGAGGTTGACACACATGAAAAACACAATGAAATGAACAACTGGATAAGTACTTCAAACCAAGTGCTTAAGACTCAATATCAATGCAGTGAACCTGATCAAATGCAAGCACGAGGTTGTGTATTTGGTATGGCTTTCTGTTTAAGTTGCACAGGCAGGTCTGTGATAAACAAGCTAAACACTTTAAAGTCACAGAGAATGGTAAACAGAGATGTAACTGTGAATTCATAAAACCACTGCACTACCACAAAGTAGATATAACCTCTCCATTCAGGAAGTTTATTGACTATCTCTAGATGCTACTGAGTACGGGGCACAGCCATATCTGATGATAGTACTACAGTCCCCATCAGCGAATTTCTGAGATGTTAATGAGCCTGCCATGCATTCACTCACCTTTTGTTAGTCTCAGTTCAAAATCCATCTTTAATCATCTTTTATCAAACCATCTTAATTGCACATCACAAATGAAATGCATTAATCCTTCTGATGATTGGTTACAATTTTTAAGGAACTAAAATGCATAGACTAAGCTTAAATTTTCATGATGAAACAAGGACCTGGAAATGTTGGTTTACAAAAAAGACACCAAGTGTTGGAGGAACTCAAAACGTCAGGCAGCATCTCTGGAGATCATGGATAGGTGACATTTTGGGTTGGGACCCTTCTTCAGACTAGTGGGGGCAAAAGCTGTGAGAGATGTGGGGGCAGGACAAATTCTGACACGTGATAGCAGGAGGGAGATGGGTGGGGGGGGGGGGGGGGGAGGGGGGTTGATAGGCAGGTGGTTGGACAAAGACCAGAGAAGCAAAGACAACAATTGTTAGATGATAAGGATAGAATAAGTGGTGATCAAGGTATTTTCTATTGAATGTGCATGAAGGAACTGCAGGTGCTGGGTTACACCAAAGATACCAAATTCTGGAGGAACTCAGCGGGACAGAAAGCATCTCTGGAGAGAAGATACGGTGACGTTTCGGGTCAAGATCCTTCTTCAGACACAAGTCTAGACTAGAAAATATGCCTATCCATGTTCCCAAGAGGTGCTGTCTGACTTGCTGAGTTACTCCAGCACTTTGTATCTTGTATTTTCATGACCCAGGGTGAACTAATGGAAGTAAAAAGAAAGTGCTGGAGGAACCCAACAGGCCAGGCAGTTTCTGTGGAGAGAAATCGACAGATGATGTTTCGGGTCGGGACCATTCTACAGACTGGAAGTGTTTACAGAGATTAAAGGATGTGGTGGAGTCGGGAGCAAAGAAATATCCAGAACAGAGGCCACGACCTACCTAGGGGAGAACATCTAGGAACAGTCCTTCAGATAAACATAGAGCAGTACACCACAGGCACAGGCCCTTCAGCCCACAATGTGTGTGCCCAAGTTAAACTGATCTCATCTGCTTTACATGATCCATATTCCTCTATTCCCTTCACTTCCGTGTGCCTTTCTAAAACCCTCTTAGATGCCACTATCGTATCTGCCTTCCCGGTCATCCCTGGCAATGCGCTTCAGGCCCCACCCTCTGTGTATAATACTTACCCCGCACATATCCATTAAACTTCCCCCCTCTCACGTTACAGCTATGGCCTCTAGTGTTGGACTTTTCCACCCTGGGAAAGAGGTTCTGTGTCTACCCAATCTATACCTCTACATACTTTTATCCAGCGTCACCCCGATATTCCTGTGAGAACAATCCAAGTCTATCCAACCTGTCCTTGTAGCTGAAACCCTCTTATCCAGGCAGCATTCTGGTAAATATCCTCTGCACCCTCTCCAGAGCCTCTGTATTTTTTTCTGTAATGGGCCGACCAGAACTGCACACAATATTCCAAATGTGGCCTCACAAAAGCCCTATAGAGCTGCATCTTGACATTTTGACTCAAATATTCAATGCCTCCAGCAAGGAAGGCAAGCATGCCTTATGCCTTCGTAACCATTCTTTCTACCTGTGCTGCCACCTTCAGTAAGCTATGATCTTGGACTCCAAGATCTCTTTGCACCTCAATATTGTGCTGGGTCTTGCCATTAACTGTATATTCCTTCCTTATATTCAACCTCCCAATGTGCAGCACCTCACACTGCATCTGCCATTTCTTTACCCATTTCTGCAGGTGACCTAGATCTCGCTGTATCTTTCTTCACTCTTCCAATGTAGGTGTAGTCACTAAACTTACCAACACATTGACATTTCCATCCAGGTCAATTATATACAGTATATCACAAACAGCAGAGGTCCCAGCATAGATCCCTGCAGAACTCCACTGGTCACAGAACTCCAACCTGAATATTGCTCTTCCATGACAACCCTCTGTCTTCTTTGAATAATCCAGTTCTGAAAGAATAGAACAAATCTCAAATTCTTGTTCCAAAAGTGTTTTTGAGGATTGGGTTAACTGAAAATTTAAAACTCTGATTGGTAGATTTTTGTCAGGCAAGCCTACCTGAAACGTCACCCATTCCTTCTATCCAGAGATGCATCCTGTCCCGATGAGTTACTCCAGCATTTTGTGTCTATCTTCATTGAACTCCATGAGTTGATTGTGTTGATACCGGATCTAATACTCGCTCCCTAGTCTGGTTCAGTAAACCACTGAGTCGAACACTGGCGTACAAACCCTTCTTTATTTGTATACAACAGCGGGGGACTGGCCTCGGATCCACTCAGTCGAGCCCTCAGCGAGCCTACGTAAACAGAACAGAAGGAAAAACGACAGACACGCCCCAACAAAACGATCACCCTTACACACCTCTATACAGTGGCGGGAAACTAACGGCATGAAAGTACAGGGGGAGGCAATCTCTTTAGTCCAATCACGGCACCTATTCAGTACACAAAAACAAGGTAGAAAGATATTCAGTGAGGTAACCCCTCTAGACAAATCACAGATACGGAACAAGCGTCAGTATATTGAAACATAACAAAAACCTCTTTAGGAACCCAGACTTAGTGGCAACAATGGACAATAGTCAATAGGTGCAGGAGTAGGCCATTTGGCCCTTCGAGGCAGCACCCCCATTCAATGTGATCATGGCTGATCATCCCCAATCAGTACCCCGTTCCTGCCTTCTCCCCATATCCCCTGACTCCTCTATTTTTAAGAGCCCTATCTAGCTCTCTCTTGAAAGCATCCAGAGAACCTTCCTCCACCGCCCTCTGAGGCAGAGAATTCTACAGATTCACAACTCTCTGTGAGAAAAAGTGTTTCCTCGTCTCCGTTCTAAATGGCTTACGCCTTATTCTTAAACTGTGGCCCCTGGTTCTGACTCCCCCAACATCGGGAACATGTTTCCTGCCTCTAGTGCATCCAAGCCCTTAACAATCTTATATGTTTCAATGAGATCCCTTCTCATCCTTCTAAACTCCAGAGTGTACAAGCCCAGCAGCTCCATTCTCACAGCATATGACAGTCCCGCCATCCCGGGAATTAACCTTGTAAACCTACGCTGCGCTCCCGCAATAGCAAGAATGTCCTTCCTCAAATTAGGGGACCAAAACTGCACACAATACTCCAGGTGTGGTCTCACTAGGGCTCTGTACAACTGCAGAAGGACCTAGGTAGATTAGGTGGGTCACACGGGCAGCAGTTTCTTGGAGCTTCTTCAGAGATCCAGACTTAGTGGCGACAGGTGGATCACATGGGTCTCCAGCACCTTACAATGTATTGTCACCATCAGTGAAGCCCAGTCTTTCACAGACACCTGCCATTTCGCAAAGTACCCAAGTCCCCGCAAATTCACAATTGAATACTTGTGGGGCTTGGGCCATTTGTTTTTGATTTGTGTAATCTTCTATCAGTCTGTGGTATTTCATTTTATCAGCTTTATGTCGTGACTTATTTCAAACACTTTAATATTTGACATTTCAATTTTCTTCTTTGCAGAGTTCATCAGCTCAATCTTCTTGTGCATTTACTGCTGTAGATTTTCCCATGCTTGATATCTACTTTTCCGTCCTTTCTTTGCCAATGCTGTTTGTTCAGTTGTCGGATTGCTTGCAACATCGTTATCCACCTTGGTGGTTTTCTTGAAATATATATTTGATCTGTCGACAATTCCCTCTGCTGGCGTCCTTTACCCCGCAAAATGCGTTAACAACAAGATCCGTCCAAAAAAATCATGTGTGACATCTTTTCAATCAACTTTGCCTTAATCTTAAAACTATTATCCTATTAAATAGACATGGAAGTTATGATAAGTTTATACAGAGTATTAGGGAGACTGTAAAATTTTCCTGTAAAATTTCGATCCTTATATTATTCTGGGCAATTCAAACGGAATGGACAAAGCTTTAAAAATATCAGGATGGATGCTGCAAGCTACAAATATCCTGATAGACTGAGTCATTTGGGGTCTCACAGTCATATTCACAGAGTGATACAGCATGGAAATTGGCCCTTCGGACCAACTTGCCCATACCGGCCAACAAGTCTCAGCTACACAAGTCCCACGTGCCTGCGTTTGCTCCTTATCTCTACAAACCTGTCCTATCCACTGTCTGTTTATTAAACATTGGGATAGTCTCAGCCTCAATTATCCCCCCTGGCAGCTTGTTCCATACACCCACCACCCTTTTTGTGGGGAAAAAGTTACCCCTCAGGTGTCTATGAAATCTTTTCCCCTTCACCCTTAAATATTTTCCACTTCAACTTAAAGAAGGGAAGAGGTGTCATAATGTAAGCCTTAAAGTTAGGAAGTAATTAAGTGGGTAGCACAGTGTTTTCATTTCTCGTGTGCTGATTTACATCCCTTTTTTTTAAGTGCAATCACAGGTTTTAGCATGAAATGTGGTGCCTGGCATAAGCTGATGCATGTGTAGCTCATGCAAACTGCTTGCATGCAAAGTACATGGTTGATGATATCTAGCATTCCCACATGTAAGATAGCCATCATGCAGTCATCAGCAGGCTGAGGGCTTGTTCCTGTGCTGTACTGCGTAAGAATGAACTGCAGATGCTAGTTGACACCCAAGGTAGACACAAAATGGTGGAGTAACTCAGCGGGACAGGCAGCATCACTGGAGAGAAGGAAAGGGTGACATTTCGGGTCAAGACCCAAAACATCACCCATTGCTTCTCTCCAGAGATGCTGCCTGTACTGCGTAGTTACTACATCATTTTGTGTCTATCTTCATGCGCTGTACTGTTCTATGTTCTATGTACATGGTTCTGATGATTCAGCCAATACCGTGGATAGACAGGGTAGATCCAAGGCACTGTTGACAAAGGTGGAATACATTCTGCGGAGTCTAAGTTACTAAATAAGTTCATAAATTCATAAGTGATAGAAGCAGAATAAGGCCATTCGACCCATGAAGTCTATTCTGCCATCCAATCATGGCTGATCTATCTCTCTCTCCCAACCCCCTTCTCCCCATAACACCTGACACCCGTACTAATCAAGAATCTATCTATCTCTGTCTTGAAACTATCTATTGATGGCCTCCACAGACTTCTGTGGCAATGAATTCCACAGATTCACCACCATCTGATTAAATAAATTCCTCTTCATCTCCTTCCCGAAGGAACGTCATTTAATTATGACCTCTGCTCCTAGACTCTCCCACTAGTGGAAACATCCTCCCCACATCCATTCTACCCAAGCCTTTCACTATTCAGCAAGTTTCAATGAGCTCCCCCCTCATCTTTCTAAACTCCAGTGAGTAGACTAGTCTTCCTCTTCTTGCGTTTGAGGCAGCAGAAGTCTACAGCAGGCTGATGCCATCCGGTTCGACATCCATAGGTGCCCGCCCTAAAAAGGGTGCATGCTCCCGGTTGGTGCGGTGACTGATGTTGCATTTCTGCTGCTGTTTGTTGTCGTTGGCCTGACTGAGGTCAGTTGACAGGGCTCACCACGGGAAGGTCGACAACATGAGCCCCAAGTAGACTAGTGTTGGACTTCAAACACTGGGCGCTGAGTCCAATGAGTCTGGTATTTAACAGAAAAGCAACAAGGTCTAAGGCAGTGGTTCTCAGCCTTGTTTGCCCCATGCACCCCTTTCACCATATGTCAGAATGTCATTCCCCCCCTTTCCAGGATTGTCTGCCTCAAAAAGTGCATTCCAAATAATATGCATATAATACTGAAAATCCTTTATTTCTAACAGTTTGAGTTTGCTAATCTGTGGTCCCAATTCCCCCCCTGAAAACCTGAAATTCCCCCCCTGGGGGGAATTCCCCCCTGGTTGAGAATCCCTGGTCTAAGGTGAACTCCCCAACACTGGCATAAATGATGAGTAAATGCACCAAATGTGTTGTAAGGCAAGAGAAATTCACATTTGCCTGAAACAAGGGACTATTTAAAGAAAATAACTTTGGAGAAGTTTAGTTTAGTTTAGACGTACAGCTCGGAAACAGGCCCTTCGGCCCACCGATGAGTAATCCCCGCACACTAACACTACCCTACACACGGTAGGGGCAAATTTACATTTTATACCAAGCCAATTAACCAACAAACCTGTATGCCTTTGGAGTTATCGGTGAAAATGGCAAAAGAAAGGTTGCAAACATCATTGAATGAAAGGAAACCACAGTGCCTTTAGTGACAAGACATCAGCCAATATATTGGCATAACATTGCTATTATATAGTTAATATCACACCGTGACTGGCTGAGTATTTCCACGTTTTATGGTTTATAGTTTAGATTTCTAGCATTTGGAGTTTGCTTTGATTATTAGTTAATGTCCCATTTGAGACTGGAGTTAAAAAAACATAGACATAATTCAATGGCTGAAACATTCCAAAGCAATGGATTTTACTTGAAGTCCAACATTAGTGGAGACAAATGGAGATTAGACTGTGATACCAGGGAGTACAAATACCTTGGGGTGTACCTGGACAGTAAACTAGATCGTTGAGGCCCTGTACAAGAAGGGACAGAGCTTCCTGTACTTTTTGAGAAGGCTTCGCTCCTTCAACATCTGCAGTAAGAGGCTGCAGATGTTCCACCAATCGGTGGTGGCCAGTGCCATCTTCTTCGCTGCCGTGAGCTGGATCAGCAGAGCAAAGGTCGCGGACGGCAATAGGATAAACAAACTCATCAAGAAGGCTGGCTCCGTCCTGGGGGTGGAGTTGGAATCATAGGAGATGGTCTTGGAGGGGCCGATGTTCCTCAAACTGCGGAGCATCATGGACAATACAGCTCACCCCCTCCATGACACACTGGTCAACCTGAGGAGCACCTTCAGCAACAGACTGGTTCCACCAAGATGCAACACAGAATGCCACAGGAGATCCTTCTTCCCTGTGGCTATCAAACTGTACAGCTCCTCCCACTTCTGTCTTGGGGTAGACACACTTTCCTCCCCCTTCTGTCATGGGGTAGATACACTCACCTCCCCTCCCTACTCTTTGCACATCCCCAATCCTTTCTGCTCATCCCTTCAATTTCATGTTTCATGTATTTTGTGTTTTATGACTGTTGGCAAATCAATTTCCCTCCTGAGAAAAATAAAGTTCCATCGTATCGTATACCGAGAGGCCTCAAGGCACTGCTGAAACATGCACGATTCTGAAGTGCAGAAAGGCTCTCATACACCATCCACCTTTCTCCTCGGCTATGTAGGAGGAGAAGTGCGGTTTCAATGGGAATCCACAGCTTGTGGCGAACTGAAAGTATTAGAGGACTGAGTAGACACAGAGGGAATCTCGGAGGTGTAAAAATATGCATGTAGACTAGGAAGTGGACATGATAGATGGCACTTAAACTGCAACCTCTAATGATTTTAAAACTATTTATGTGGAGTGGAAACTTAGCAACACCACACTTGACCGGTAGCAACTTCAGGGGTGGTAGTGACCTTAGTAGTAATGACATGAGTGGTTCTGGCCAATGGTAAAAAACAAAATCATTAAATTGCCAACAGTTCCAGGGTCATTCACACAGAACTCTGAATGTACTGAATAGCATAATTGGACCCGAACAACTGGGCGGCACAGTGGCGCAGCGGTACAGTTGCGGCCTTGCAGCTCTTGCAGCGCCAGAGACGTGGGTTTGATCCCGACTATGAGTGTTTGCCTGTACGGAGTTGTACGTTCTTCCCGTAACCGCATGGGATTTCTCCGGGATCATCGGTATCTTCCACAGATGTACGTGTTTGTAGATTAATTGGCTTGGAATGAGTGTAAAATTGTGTGTAGGAGAGTGTTAATGCGCGAGAATCGCTTGTCGGTGCACATGCAGTGGGCCGAAGGGCCTGTTTCTGTGCTGTATCTCTAAACTCAAAAAACTAAATTAAACTAAATTATGTAGATAGTATTTGGATCAATTTTATTTCACTGGCAAGAGTTTGTAAAAGCAAGTTTAATAACCTGCATTCAGAGATGGAAATAATACTTCCAAAACCCGAGGATAATTACATTGCACCATTATAATTAGCTGGCCATGATATTTGTCTTTAGCTATATTCCATTCAATCAGTTCAGGTCAATACAGCCTAATCCTATTGCCATTTTCTAAGTTATAGTCTGAACAGTTGAAATACATTTTCTATTTCCGTCACAAATTGTTTTGCGGTCTGCTTTGTATTTGCCTTCTTCCATTGAATTTGTTTCTTTCATGTACAAGGTTATTTCCAGGACTTAAATTCCGCTTTGAAGCATTCTGTCAGATCTGTTCTTTGTTGATCTATCAATGGAAATACGTTATCTAGTTCTGGTTCTTCCTCATCAGAATGTATGTTCATAATACAGGTTGCTATTTTATCACATCGATTTGCACATCAGAACTTTTCAAATGCAATTTTAAGAAACTATTCCCTCAATGGTAAATTTTGCATGGATTATAGCCAAGCAGGGAAATGCTTGCATTCAGCCTTTGTGGTTTTGACAGTGACTACATTGCAATGTGAGGAACAGAATGGGAAAAGATCAATCACTTCCTCAAGATAGACACAAAATGCTGGAGTAACTCAATGGGACAGGCGGCATCTCTGGAGAGAAGGAATGGGTGACATTTCGTGTCGTGTCGCTTCTTCAGACCGGCACGGTTGTGCAGCAGTAGAGTTGCTGCCCTACAGCCCTTGCAGCACTGGAGAACCGGCTTCGATCCCGACTACGGGTACTGTCTGTATGGAGTTTGTACGTTCTCCCCGTGACCGCATTGGTTTTCTCCGAGATCTTCAATTTCCTCCCACACTGTACAGGTTTGTAGGTTAATTGGCTTGGTATAAGTGTAAAATTGTCCCTCGTGTGTTTAGGATACTGTTAGTGTACGGGATGACCGCTGGTTGGCGCGCACTCGGACTCGATCCGAAATGTCACCCATTCCTTCTATCCAGAAATGCTGCCAGTCCTGCTGAGTTACTCCAGCATTTTGTGTCTATCCTCAGTGTAAACTAACATCTGCAGTTCCTTCAATCAGTTCTTCAAGCCTAGTCGACAATTCAACTAAATCAGACATAATGGGCAGAAGGAAGCTTGGAAATGTTTCATATTCAGGCTGCTTAGGATTAGAAATTCATTAAAGATTCAGTTCTAACTGTGTGGACGAGTGTCTCAGTGCTTCAGGCCTAGGATGCCTTAAAGCCTTTTGAACTTTTAAGGCACATTTCAACATTGGAAGCAAGTCCCCGAGACCCAAGGAATCCTGGAGGATGAATCAGGTGACCGAAGAGGATTTTCAACGATTCATAAGTGGAAACAAAATTCAAAAATGTCGAAATATTCAACAGGTCAGGTAGGATCTGTGAAAAGAAAGACAGGATACATATTTCACTTCAAATTTACTTATTCAGAACAAGGGCACAAGAAACACATTGACCAGAAATGTTTACTCTATTTGTCCTCCCGTGGATGTTGCCTGAGCTGCTGAGTATGTCCAGTATTTTCTGTTTCTGTTTATGGTTTCCACTGTGGAAGCTGCAGCCCATCAAGGGTTAAAATGGCATGCAGCTTGTTAAAGCTTCAGTGAACACAAAGACCCTGGGAAGGTCTTTGTTTCTGGCTTCACAGAACAACAAAGGGTCAGAGAAGATTTACAACAATATCACCAGGGCTAGAGGGTCTCAGCTACAGGGAGAAGTTGATTAGACTGGGACTCTATTCCTTGGAGCACAGGAAGAGCACCAGAGGACATAGGCTTAAGGTGAAGGGGAAAAGATTTAATAGGAATCTGAGGGGTTACTTTTTCACACAAAGGGTGGTGGGTGCATGGAACAGGCTGCCAGAGGAGGTAGGTAAGACTGGGACTTTCCCAGCATTTAAGAAACAGTCAGACAGGTACATGGATTGGACAGGCTTGGAGGAATATGGACCAAACGCAGGCAGATGGGACTTGTGTAGCTGGGACATGTTGGCCGGTGTGGGCAAGTTGGGCCGAAGGGCCTGTTTCCAGTCTATATCACTAACAATGTTACAATATTCCTCTCCTATCGGGACAGCATATCATGGTAGTTACTCTCTGCACCATTGTAGATTTGGGTCTCGACCCAAGACGTCACCCATTCCTTCTCTCCAGAGATACTGCCTGTCCCACTGAGTTATTCCAGCTTTTTGTGTCTATTGTTGAATTAAGACCTTTATAGTCCCATTGCTCCAGACAGCGCCCCTTTCCCTGAGAAGAGTGTAACTGACCCCTCTCACCCAGCCTAATAGAGAATAATATACCGCGTAGTTCTATTAGTTACGAATACTTATCAGTATGTATTAAGATTGGCAGTCTTTTGCATTTATTTTGTGGCAGGAAATGGAAATGCTATGAGGATGGTCCCAATCTGAAACTCTGAGGGCGACGGGCAAGGGAGGGGGGGGGGGGGGGGGGAGGGGGGGGGGGGGGAGAGGGGGTTGAACAAATTCTGTTTGCAGGTTACTTTTGGCCAGAAATTCTAGAGAATGCTCATTTTATTGTTAGAATATCTAGTTAAGTTTAATTTAGAGGTACAGCGCGGAAACAGGCCCTTCAACCCACCAAGTCCGCACCGGCCAGTGATCCCCGCACACAAACACACTGGGGACTATTTACATTTACACCAAGCCAATTCACCTTCAAACCTGCACGTCTTTGCAGTGTGGGAGGAAACCGAAGATCTCGGAGAAAACCCACGCAGGTCACGGACAAAACGCACAAACTCCTTACAAACAAGCACCTGTAGGCGGGAAGTGGAAGTGGAATGGTGAATTGGAATCTTCTCCATCCACTGGAGCACACGGTGGCGCAGCGGTAGAGTTGCTGCCTTATAGTGAATGCAGCGTTGGAGACCCGGGTTCGATCCCGACTATGGGTGCTGTCTGTACGGAGTTTGTCTGTTCTCCCCATGACCGCATGGGTTTTCTGCAAGATCTTTGGTTTCCGCCCACAGTCCCAAAGATGTACCAGTTTGTAGGTTAATTGACTTGGTATCAAAATGTAAATTGGGCCCTAGCGTGTGTAGGTCAATATTAATGTGCGGGGATCGCTGGTCGGCGCTGACCGGAGGGCTGAAGGGCCTGTTTCCGTGCTGTATCTCTAAAATAAAAAAGAACTGGGTCTGTACCCAGACTGGGTGTCTTGTCCAAATGATGACACCCGATGAACTCCTCCTATACAACCCTCAGGCAAAGGCCGCAGACAACCCCTGGAGAGAAGTCACAATAAAGCAACATCTGGGGAGATGGGAAACTGACTAATGTCAGTTTCAGTTTTAGCTTATTGTCACGTGTACCGAGGTACAGTGAAAAGCTTTTGTTGTGCTCACCAGTCAATGGAAAAACAACACATGATTACAACTGGGTCATTCACAGTGTACAGATACACAATAAGGGAATAATGCTTAGTGCAAGGTAAAGGAAGTAAAGAGTTCAAGGGTCACAAATGAGGTAGATAGTAGTTTAGGACTGCTCACTAGTTGTGGTAGGATGGCCATCACCTATTGCATTAAAGATGACCTGTAAATGATTTGATTTGATTTGATTCAATTAATGATTTGAATCTCCCACGATCTCCAAAGTAATCATCTGAATCAAAGTGATCCAAAGAAAGTGTAGGTAACGAAGACAGCAAAAGGTATCAATCACAGGCCAGAGTAGTTCAGCACTGAAGTAGGATTATGGTTGGGATTGTGCAGAGTGGTTCAATAACCTGATCGTTCATGGAAGAGCCAGTCCCTGGAGCTGGAGGGAATGGTACCTTCACTTCAGTTTAGTTTATTGTCACGTGTACTGAGGTACAGTGAAAAGCTTTTGCTGAGTGGTAGCCAGTTAGCTTAAAGCCAATACATGATTACAATTGAGCCATTTAGGGTGTACAGATACATGATAAGGGAAATGTATGGGGAGATCGTTGGTTGGCGCGGATTCAATGGGCCAAAGTGCCTGATTCCACGCTGTATCTCAAAAGTCTTTTCACAAAAAGCTATTCACTGTACTTCGGAACATGTGACAATAAACGGTATTGAACTGAACGATTATTATAAAGCCAGTAACGTCTGATCAAAGTTTAGTACGAGAGTCACCAATGAGGTAGATAATAATTTCAGGACCTCTCTGGTTGCACTAGGATGGTTCAGTTGCCTGATAACAGCTGGAAAGAAACTGTCCCGGAATCTGAAGGTGTAGGTTTTCACACTTCTGTACCTTTTGCCTGATGGGAGAGAGAAGAAGAGGGATGCGACTCATCCTTGATTATGTTGCTGGCCTTGCCAAGGCAGTGTGAGGTATAAATGGAGTCAATGAAAGGGAGGTTAGATTATGTGATGGTCTGGGCTGCATCCATATTTACCTGGGATTTTTTTGTGTGGTCTTGGATGGAGCTGTTCCCAAACCAAGCCGTGATGCATCCTGATTAAAATGCTTTCTATGGCGCATCCGCAGAAGTTGGTGCAAGTTGCTGCTGACATGCTGAACATCCAAAGCATTCTAAGGAAGTTGAGGCAGCGAAGTTTATAGCAGGGGAAAGAGAGCAGGTCCAGGGTTGTGTGAGTCTTTGAGGCCGCGCTTCCTATAGATCTCTATGAGGGTAGGGAGGTAACTTCTATGATTAACTGGACAATATCCATTACTTGTAGAAGTTTGACCAATTATTCAGTGCCATGTTGAATCTCCTCAAACATCTGAGCAGTATTGGCATTGGTACATTTTTAAATGTTATTGTACCTACCTTAACTACCTCTCATTGGCAGCTCATTCCATATACCCATCACTGAGTGTAAAGGTTGCCCCTCCGATTCCTATTAAACCTTTCCCCTCTTATCTTAAACATTTCTCCTCTGGTTTTTAATTCCCCTACCCTGGGCATTCACCCTAATCAATTCTCTTCGCAAATTTTTCACACCTCTATAAGTTCACCACTTATAACTTCCTGCATTCTGAGGAATAAAAACATAGAAAACATAGAAACATAGAAATTAGGTGCAGGAGTAGGCCATTTCAGCCCTTCGAGCCTGCACCGCCATTCAATATGATCATGGCTGATCATCCAACTCAGTATCCCGTACCTGCCTTCTCTCCATACCCTCTGATCCCTTAGCCACAAGGGCCACATCCAACTCACTTCTTAAATATAGCCAATGAACTGGCCTCAACTACCCTCTGTGGCAGAGAGTTCCAGAGACTCACCACTCTCTGTGTGAAAAAAGTCACCTTACCCCCCTCACCTTAAACCCAGGTTCTCTGGTTCTAGATTCCCCTACTTTGGGCACGAGTCTCAGTGCCTCTATTCCGCTCATGATCTTGTACACCCCTCTAAGATCAGCCCTCATCCTCCATGTTCCCAGAATGCTGCTTGACCCGCTGAGTTGCTCCCGCACTTTGTGTCTATCTCACTGTGCTATCTACATGCGTTGTCACCCAGTAAATAAAGCTGCAGGTCTCTGTGTTAAGTCGCTGTTTCCGCGCCCTTGCCCTTACACCCAAACTGGTTTAAAACCTCAGGAGTTTACAAATCTAGTTTACATTTGTATAACTGGAGATGTTTATTTTATCTAGAGATACAGCGTGGAAACAGGCCCTTCGGCCCGAGTCCACACCGAGCAGCGAACCCCAATTAGCGCTATTACACACACTACGGATACATTTATACCCAGTCAATTAACCTGCAAACCTGCACGTCTTTGTAGTGTGGGAGGAAACCAGAGCACCCGGAGAAAAACCAAGTCACGGGGAGAACGTGCAAACCCCATAAAGACCTTGCTTGCCCAATCTCCCCCTGTAGCTCAGGCCCTAGAGTCCTCATAAATGCCTAAGAAGTAGGAAATGTGGACGCATGCAGCGACAGGCTGGAAATGTTAAAGATGGGGAGAAAGAGGGGAATTATGGGAGTAGTTGTAGTTAGTTTAGGATAGTGAGGGGAAGGAGGATGAAATTACTAAAGGATGAGGGATAGTGAGATCATAACAGGTCAGGCCAACAGGTCTGAAATCTCGATCCAAAACGTCACTCATTCCTTCTCTCGCAGAGTTGCTGTCTGTCCCGCTAATTCACTCCAGCATTTTGTGTCTATCTTTATGACAATAGGGCAGATTGGTGGAAGTATAAGCACAGAATTATTATACGAAGACAGCAGAGAAAATTGGAGTGAATTGAGTAAAACAAAATCAGAATGGCAAATTATCTGAACTTGTTGGACCCGGACATTGAGTCCGGAAGACTACGAGTTATAGAGACAGCTAATGTGATGTTTAATTTAGTTTAGTTTAGTTTGGAGACACAGCATGGAAACAGGCCCTTCGGCACACTCAGTCTACGTTAACCAGCGATCCCTACATACTAACACTATCCTACACACACTAGGGACAATTTACAGTCATACCAAGCCAATTCACCTACAAAACCTGTGCGTCTTTGAAGTGTGGGAGGAAACCGAAGATCCGGGAGAAAACCCACACAGGTCAAGGAGATAACGTACAAACTCCATACAGACAGCACCTGTAGTCAGGATCAAACCAGGGTCGTTAGCACTGTAAGGCAGCAACTCTACGACTGCGCCTCCGAGCCGCCCATGTCGTTCCTGGAGTAGACATTAACTTTCAGTGCATCTTTGTGGAAGGCTGTGGACAGAGAGATCAGAGCAGAAGCAAGGCAGAGAATTAGAGTAGCACGAGAAACAGGAGCAGGATGTTGCCAGGATTCGAGGGACTGAGTTACTGCGAGAGGATGGGCAGGCAAGGAAAACTCTGAGGGCGACGGGCGAGGGAGGGGGGGGGGGGGGGGGGGGGGAGAGGGGGACGGGGAGAGGGGGTTGAACAAATCTGTTTGCAGGTTACTGTTGGCCAGAAATTCTAGAGAATGCTCATTTTATTGTTTAGAATATCTAGTTAAGTTTAATTTAGAGGTACAGCGCGGAAACAGGCCCTTCAACCCACCAAGTCCGCACCGGCCAGTGATCCCCGCACACAAACACACTGGGGACAATTTACATTTACACCATGCCAATTCACCTACAAACCTGCACGTCTTTGCAGTGTGGGAGGAAACCGAAGATCTCGGAGAAAAACCCACGCAGGTCACGGGCAAAACGTACAAACTCCTTACAAACAAAGCACCTGTAGGCGGGAAGTGGAAGTGGAATGGTGAATTGGAATCTTCTCCATCCACTGGAGCACACGGTGGCGCAGCGGTAGAGTTGCTGCCTTATAGTGAATGCAGCGCTGGAGACCCGGGTTCGATCCCGACTACGGGTGCTGTCTGTACGGAGTTTGTCTGTTCTCCCCATGACCGCATGGGTTTTCTGCAAGATCTTTGGTTTCCGCCCACAGTCCAAAGATGTACCAGTTTGTAGGTTAATTGACTTGGTATCAAAATGTAAATTGGCCCTAGCGTGTGTAGGTCAATATTAATGTGCGGGGATCGCTGGTCGGCGCTGACCCGGAGGGCTGAAGGGCCTGTTTCCGTGCTGTATCTCTAAAATAAAAAGAACTGGGTCTGTACCAGACTGGGTGTCTTGTCCAAATGATGACACCATGATGAACTCCTCCTATACAACCCTCAGGCAAAGGCCGCAGACAACCCCTGGAGAGAAGTCACAATAAAGCAACATCTGGGGAGATGGGAAACTGGACTAATGTCAGTTTCAGTTTTAGCTAATTGTCATGTGTACCGAGGTACAGTGAAAAGTTTTTGTTGTGCTCACCAGTCAATGGAAAAACAACACATGATTACAATTGGGTCATTCACAGTGTACAGATACACAATAAGGGAATAACGCTTAGTGCAAGGTAAAGGAAGTAAAGAGTTCAAGGGTCACAAATGAGGTAGATAGTAGTTTAGGACTGCTCACTAGTTGTGGTAGGATGGCCATCACCTATTGCATTAAAGGTGACCAGTAATGATTTGATTTGATTTGATTCAATTAATGATTTGAATCTCCCACGATCTCCAAAGTAATCATCTGAATCAAAGTGATCCAAAGAAAGTGTAGGTAACGAAGACAACAAAAGGTATAAATCACAGGCCATAGTGTTCAGTACTGAAGTAGGATTATGGTTGGGATTGTGCAGAGTGGTTCAATAACCTGATCGTTCATGGAAGAGCCAGTCCCTGGAGCTGGAGGGAATGGTACCTTCACTTCAGTTTAGTTTATTGTCACGTGTACTGAGGTACAGTGAAAAGCTTTTGCTGAGTGGTAGCCAGTTAGCTTAAAGCCAATACATGATTACAATTGAGCCATTTAGGGTGTACAGATACATGATAAGGGAAATGTATGGGGAGATCGTTGGTTGGCACGGATTCAATGGGCCAAAGTGCCTGATTCCACGCTGTATCTCAAAAGTCTTTTCACAAAAGCTATTCACTGTACTTCGGAACATGTGACAATAAACGGAACTGAACTGAACGATATTATAAAGCCAGTAACGTCTGATCAAAGTTAGTACGAGAGTCACCAAGAGGTAGATAGTAATTCAGGACCTCTCTGGTTGCACTAGGATGGTTCAGTTGCCTGATAACAGCTGGAAAGAAACTGTCCCGGAATCTGAAGGTGTAGGTTTTCACACTTCTGTACCTTTTGCCTGATGGGAGAGAGAAGAAGAGGGATGCGACTCATCCTTGATTATGTTGCTGGCCTTGCCGAGGCAGTGTGAGGTATAAATGGAGTCAATGAAAGGGAGGTTAGCTTATGTGATGGTCTGGGCTGCATCCATATTTACCTGGGATTTTTTTGTGGTCTTGGATGGAGCTGTTCCCAAACCAAGCCGTGATGCATCCTGATAAAATGCTTTCTATGGCGCATCCGCAGAAGTTGGTGCAAGTTGCTGCTGACATGCTGAACATCCAAAGCATTCTAAGGAAGTTGAGGCAGCGAAGTTTATAGCAGGGGAAAGAGAGCAGGTCCAGGGTTGTGTGAGTCTTTGAGGCCGCGCTTCCTATAGATCTCTATGAGGGTAGGGAGGTAACTTCTATGATTAAACTGGACAATATCCATTACTTGTAGAAGTTTGACCAATTATTCAGTGCCATGTTGAATCTCCTCAAACATCTGAGCAGTAATGGCATTGGTACATTTTTTAAATGTTATTGTACCTACCTTAACTACCTCTCATTGGCAGCTCATTCCATATACCCATCACTGAGTGTAAAGGTTGCCCCTCCGATTCCTATTAAACCTTTCCCCTCTTATCTTAAACTTTTCTCCTCTGGTTTTTAATTCCCCTACCCTGGGCATTCACCCTATCAATTCTCCTCGCGAATTTTCACACCTCTATAAGTTCACCACTTATAACTTCCTGCATTCTGAGGAATAAAAACATAGAAACATTAGAAACATAGAAATTAGGTGCAGGAGTAGGCCATTCAGCCCTTCGAGCCTGCACCGCCATTCAATATGATCATGGCTGATCATCCAACTCAGTATCCCGTACCTGCCTTCTCTCCATACCCTCTGATCCCCTTAGCCACAAGGGCCCACATCCAACTCACTCTTAAAATATAGCCAATGAACTGGCCTCAACTACCCTCTGTGGCAGAGAGTTCCAGAGACTCACCACTCTCTGTGTGTGAAAAAAGTCACCTTACCCCCCTCACCTTAAACCCAGGTTCTCTGGTTCTAGATTCCCCTACTTTGGGCACGAGTCTCAGTGCCTCTATTCCACTCATGATCTTGTACACCCCTCTAAGATCAGCCCTCATCCTCCATGTTCCCCAGAATGCTGCTTGACCCGCTGAGTTGCTCCCGCACTTTGTGTCTATCTCACTGTGCTATCTACATGCGTTGTCACCCAGTAAATAAAGCTGCAGGTCTCTGTGTTAAGTCGCTGTTTCCGCCCCTTGCCCTTACACCCAAACTGGTAAAACCTCAGGAGTTTACAAATCTAGTTTACATTTGTATAACTGGAGATGTTTAGTTTATCTAGAGATACAGCGTGCAAACAGGCCCTTCGGCCCGAGTCCACACCGAGCAGCGAACCCCAATTACCGCTGTCTACACACACTACGGATACATTTATACCCAGTCAAACCTGCAAACCTGCACGTCTTTGTAGTGTGGGAGGAAACCAGAGCACCCGGAGAAAACCCAAGTCACGGGGAGAACGTGCAAACCCCATAAAGACCTTGCTTGCCCAATCTCCCCCTGTAGCTCAGGCCCTAGAGTCCTCATAAATGCCTAAGAAGTAGGAAATGTGGACGCATGCAGCGACAGGCTGGAAATGTTAAAGATGGGGAGAAAGAGGGAATTATGGGAGTAGTTGTAGTAGTTTAGGATAGTGAGGGGAAGGAGGATGAAATTACTAAAGGATGAGGGATAGTGAGATCATAACAGGTCAGGCCAACAGGTCTGAAATCTCGATCCAAAACGTCACTCATTCCTTCTCTCGCAGAGTTGCTGTCTGTCCCGCTAATTCACTCCAGCATTTTGTGTCTATCTTTATGACAATAGGGCAGATTGGTGGAAGTATAAGCACAGAATTATTATACGAAGACAGCAGAGAAAATTGGAGTGAATTGAGTAAAACAAAATCAGAATGGCAAATTATCTGAACTTGTTGGACCCGGACATTGAGTCCGGAAGACTACGAGTTATAGAGACAGCTAATGTGATGTTTAATTTAGTTTAGTTTAGTTTGGAGACACAGCATGGAAACAGGCCCTTCGGCACACTCAGTCTACGTTAACCAGCGATCCCTACATACTAACACTATCCTACACACACTAGGGACAATTTACAGTCATACCAAGCCAATTCACCTACAAACCTGTGCGTCTTTGAAGTGTGGGAGGAAACCGAAGATCCGGGAGAAAACCCACACAGGTCAAGGAGATAACGTACAAACTCCATACAGACAGCACCTGTAGTCAGGATCAAACCAGGGTCGTTAGCACTGTAAGGCAGCAACTCTACGACTGCGCCTCCGAGCCGCCCCATGTCGTTCTGGAGTAGACATTAACTTTCAGTGCATCTTTGTGGAAGGCTGTGGACAGAGAGATCAGAGCAGAAGCAAGGCAGAGAATTAGAGTAGCACGAGAAACAGGAGCAGGATGTTGCCAGGATTCGAGGGACTGAGTTACTGCGAGAGGATGGGCAGGCAAGGAAACTCTGAGGGCGACGGGCGAGGGAGGGGGGGGGGGGGGGAGAGGGGGACGGGGAGAGGGGGTTGAACAAATTCTGTTTGCAGGTTACTTTTGGCCAGAAATTCTAGAGAATGCTCATTTTATTGTTAGAATATCTAGTTAAGTTTAATTTAGAGGTACAGCGCGGAAAAACAGGCCCTTCAACCCACCAAGTCCGCACCGGCCAGTGATCCCCGCACACAAACACACTGGGGACAATTTACATTTACACCATGCCAATTAACCTACAAACCTGCACGTCTTTGCAGTGTGGGAGGAAACCGAAGATCTCGGAGAAAACCCACGCAGGTCACGGGCAAAACGCACAAACTCCTTACAAACAAGCACCTGTAGGCGGGAAGTGGAAGTGGAATGGTGAATTGGAATCTTCTCCATCCACTGGAGCACACGGTGGCGCAGCGGTAGAGTTGCTGCCTTATAGTGAATGCAGCGCTGGAGGCCCGGGTTCGATCCCGACTACGGGTGCTGTCTGTACGGAGTTTGTCTGTTCTCCCCATGACCGCATGGGTTTTCTGCAAGATCTTTGGTTTCCGCCCACAGTCCAAAGATGTACCAGTTTGTAGGTTAATTGACTTGGTATCAAAATGTAAATTGGCCCTAGCGTGTGTAGGTTAATATTAATGTGCGGGGATCGCTGGTCGGCGCTGACCCGGAGGGCTGAAGGGCCTGTTTCTGTGCTGTATCTCTAAAATAAAAAGAACTGGGTCTGTACCCAGACTGGGTGTCTTGTCCAAATGATGACACCATGATGAACTCCTCCTATACAACCCTCAGGCAAAGGCCGCAGACAACCCCTGGAGAGAAGTCACAATAAAGCAACATCTGGGGAGATGGGAAACTGACTAATGTCAGTTTCAGTTTTAGCTTATTGTCATGTGTACCGAGGTACAGTGAAAAGTTTTTGTTGTGCTCACCAGTCAATGGAAAAAAACAACACATGATTACAATTGGGTCATTCACAGTGTACAGATACACAATAAGGGAATAAACGCTTAGTGCAAGGTAAAGGAAGTAAAGAGTTCAAGGGTCACAAATGAGGTAGATAGTAGTTTAGGACTGCTCACTAGTTGTGGTAGGATGGCCATCACCTATTGCATTAAAGGTGACCAGTAAATGATTTGATTTGATTTGATTCAATTAATGATTTGAAATCTCCCACGATCTCCAAAGTAATCATCTGAATCAAAGTGATCCAAAGAAAGTGTAGGTAACGAAGACAACAAAAGGTATAAATCACAGGCCATAGTAGTTCAGTACTGAAGTAGGATTATGGTTGGGATTGTGCAGAGTGGTTCAATAACCTGAATCGTTCATGGAAGAGCCAGTCCCTGGAGCTGGAGGGAATGGTACCTTCACTTCAGTTTAGTTTATTGTCACGTGTACTGAGGTACAGTGAAAAGCTTTTGCTGGGTGGTAGCCAGTTAGCTTAAAGCCAACACATGATTACAATTGAGCCATTTAGGGTGTACAGATACATGATAAGGGAAATGTATGGGGAGATCGTTGGTTGGCACGGATTCAATGGGCCAAAGTGCCTGATTCCACGCTGTATCTCAAAAGTCTTTTCACAAAAGCTATTCACTGTACTTCGGAACATGTGACAATAAAACGGAATTGAACTGAACGATATTATAAAGCCAGTAACGTCTGATCAAAGTTAGTACGAGAGTCACCAAGAGGTAGATAGTAATTCAGGACCTCTCTGGTTGCACTAGGATGGTTCAGTTGCCTGATAACAGCTGGAAAGAAACTGTCCCGGAATCTGAAGGTGTAGGTTTTCACACTTCTGTACCTTTTGCCTGATGGGAGAGAGAAGAAGAGGGATGCGACTCATCCTTGATTATGTTGCTGGCCTTGCCGAGGCAGTGTGAGGTATAAATGGAGTCAATGAAAGGGAGGTTAGCTTATGTGATGGTCTGGGCTGCATCCATATTTACCTGGGATTTTTTTGTGGTCTTGGATGGAGCTGTTCCCAAACCAAGCCGTGATGCATCCTGATAAAATGCTTTCTATGGCGCATCCGCAGAAGTTGGTGCAAGTTGCTGCTGACATGCTGAACATCCAAAGCATTCTAAGGAAGGTTGAGGCAGCGAAGTTTATAGCAGGGGAAAGAGAGCAGGTCCAGGGTTGTGTGAGTCTTTGAGGCCGCGCTTCCTATAGATCTCTATGAGGGTAGGGAGGTAACTTCTATGATTAACTGGACAATATCCATTACTTGTAGAAGTTTGACCAATTATTCAGTGCCATGTTGAATCTCCTCAAACATCTGAGCAGTAATGGCATTGGTACATTTTTTAAATGTTATTGTACCTACCTTAACTACCTCTCATTGGCAGCTCATTCCATATACCCATCACTGAGTGTAAAGGTTGCCCCTCCGATTCCTGTTAAACCTTTCCCCTCTTATCTTAAACATTTCTCCTCTGGTTTTTAATTCCCCTACCCTGGGCATTCACCCTATCAATTCTCCTCGCAAATTTTCACACCTCTATAAGTTCACCACTTATAACTTCCTGCATTCTGAGGAATAAAACATAGAAAACATAGAAACATAGAAATTAGGTGCAGGAGTAGGCCATTCAGCCCTTCGAGCCTGCACCGCCATTCAATATGATCATGGCTGATCATCCAACTCAGTATCCCGTACCTGCCTTCTCTCCATACCCTCTGATCCCCTTAGCCACAAGGGCCACATCCAACTCACTCTTAAATATAGCCAATGAACTGGCCTCAACTACCCTCTGTGGCAGAGAGTTCCAGAGACTCACCACTCTGTGTGTGAAAAAAGTCACCTTACCCCCCTCACCTTAAACCCAGGTTCTCTGGTTCTAGATTCCCCTACTTTGGGCACGAGTCTCAGTGCATCTATTCCACTCATGATCTTGTACACCCCTCTAAGATCAGCCCTCATCCTCCATGTTCCCCAGAATGCTGCTTGACCCGCTGAGTTGCTCCCACACTTTGTGTCGATCTCACTGTGCTATCTACATGCGTTGTCACCCAGTAAATAAAGCTGCAGGTCTCTGTGTTAAGTCTCTGTTTCCGCCCCTTGCCCTTACACCCAAACTGGTAAAACCTCAGGAGGCATCTATTTTACATTTGTATAACTGGAGATGTTTATTTTATCTAGAGATACAGCGTGGAAACAGGCCCTTCGGCCCGAGTCCACACCGAGCAGCGAACTCCAATTAGCGCTGTCTACACACACTACGGATACATTTATACCCAGTCAATTAACCTGCAAACCTGCACGCCTTTGTAGTGTGGGAGGAAACCAGAGCACCCGGAGAAAACCCAAGTCACGGGGAGAACGTGCAAACCCCATAAAGACCTTGCTTGCCCAATCTCCCCCTGTAGCTCAGGCCCTAGAGTCCTCATAAATGCCTAAGAAGTAGGAAATGTGGACGCATGCAGCGACAGGCTGGAAATGTTAAAGATGGGGAGAAAGAGGGAATTATGGGAGTAGTTGTAGTAGTTTAGGATAGTGAGGGGAAGGAGGATGAAATTACTAAAGGATGAGGGATAGTGAGATCATAACAGGTCAGGCCAACAGGTCTGAAATCTCGATCCAAAACGTCACTCACTCATTCCTTCTCTCGCAGAGTTGCTGTCTGTCCCGCTGATTCACTCCAGCATTTTGTGTCTAATCTTTATGACAAATAGGGCAGATTGGTGGAAGTATAAGCACAGAATTATTATACGAAGACAGCAGAGAAAATTGGAGTGAATTGAGTAAAACAAAATCAGAATGGCAAATTATCTGAACTTGTTGGACCCGGACATTGAGTCCGGAAGACTACGAGTTATAGAGACAGCTAATGTGATGTTTAAATTTAGTTTAGTTTAGTTTGGAGACACAGCATGGAAACAGGCCCTTCGGCACACTCAGTTTCTTAATACGTTAACCAGCGATCCCTACATACTAACACTATCCTACACACACTAGGGACAATTTACAGTCATACCAAGCCAATTCACCTACAAACCTGTGCGTCTTTGAAGTGTGGGAGGAAACCGAAGATCCGGGAGAAAACCCACACAGGTCAAGGAGATAACGTACAAACTCCATACAGACAGCACCTGTAGTCAGGATCAAACCAGGGTCGTTAGCACTGTAAGGCAGCAACTCTACGACTGCGCCTCCGAGCCGCCCCATGTCGTTCCTGGAGTAGACATTAACTTTCAGTGCATCTTTGTGGAAGGCTGTGGACAGAGAGATCAGAGCAGAAGCAAGGCAGAGAATTAGAGTAGCACGAGAAACAGGAGCAGGATGTTGCCAGGATTCGAGGGACTGAGTTACTGCGAGAGGATGGGCAGGCAAGGAGTTTATTCCTTGGAATGCAGGGGACTAACGGGTGATTTAAAAAAGGGGTACAAAATCTTGAGGAGCATAATTAGGGAGAATGTACACAGTTTCTTTCCTAGGGCTGTGGAAATAAGAACTGAAAGGATAGGTTTAGCGGAAAATGTAATTAGGATCTGAATGGCAACTTTTTCATATAGAGGGGGATTTGCATATTGAGTGGGTTGCCAAATGAAGTGGGTGAAGCAGGTACAATAACAACATTTAAAAGACATGTGGACAAGTCTATGCAGAGGAAAGGTTTAGAGGGATAGGGATCAAATGCAGCTAAAAATCTATCTATCAATGCCATAAAATTATCCATTCCACAGATTCGCCACCGACTAAATAAATTCCTCTTCATCTCCTTCCTAAAAGAACGCACTTTAATTCTGATGCTATGACCTCTAGTCCTAGACTCCGTCGCTCGTGTAAACAACCACAATCCACATGCATTTAAAAAAAATCGAATTTGAGGAACAATTTGAAGAAATTGTTGCATTTATACATGGCCGAAAACATCTACTTTATGCTTTAGTGGTCAAAATTATGTTTAGTTCAAAATTCAAATGCATTTTTGTGCTCTTTGTAATGAAAATACAAAGTTAATTTTCACCTGTACCATGATTCAGCAGCAGTAAAAGTTCACTTTCAAAGTTTATCTGGGCAAGTCCTCAAAGGACTGAGGAAGGAACAAGTCTCAGTGACCTAGTGAAGACATTTCTATAATGAATATAAACTTTGGCAAGACTTTTTTGGTGGGTAATTGGGGAAAAGCTGCAAAGTTGTACAGGATACATTGAATCAGTCAGCATAAATGCATCCAGGAGCTTCATTGGGGATATAAGGCTCCCAAAAGTGGGTTATTTGGAAAAGGCAACTTTTTTTTTTTCTCTCTCGCTTTTTTTCCTCGTAATGGACATTCTTGGGATTTAGTTAAATAGGCTGGACCTGCTGTTCCAATGCACAAGTGACCACAAATGTAGACATCGGACCTTTAAACCCAGACATTGATAAATGGCTCTTCTGGTCTAACCCATCACCAACAGGGACTGTGACACACTCGTGGCTCGGCAGGCACTTATATTGAAAGGCTTGCAATGAAGGTCAAACAAAAACTAAATGATTCTGCCAGTGGCAAGTCAGGCTGCAACATAGTAATCAGAAACGCTGTGAAATATTCTGACAGAATAATTAGAGTTCAGGCAACCTGCAGAGTTTGAAATTAAGTGAAATCTTTGAAGTATAATTATTGTTCAAAGTGTCCAAGTGTAGGCTTCGAGTCCCCATATCGAAATTATCATGGCGTGCAGTAGAAGTAATCTTCTTATTTATTTCTTCATGTATAGGAGATGTTAGGAAGATGCTGATAGTGGGCTGTTTCCTTTCAGGTGGGGACATTTATCGAGCACTCTTTGGGATCTGTTATACTGTATTGCTGTGATTAAAAAAGAATTATGAACAAAGACCAATAGTCAATATCTCTAGGCTGTAGCATGCAGTTTGAAGAATTGTCAGAGGCAAAACTAATTTTACATTTTAGATTTGTGTATTTGATCAAATTGTGTGCTTAATCACCAATGGCTTATTTGACAAAGTACTTCCATACAATATCCTTCAAGAGTTTGATTTACCGTGATGTTTAGATTTATTTCTTCTGAGAAGTCTTATCTAATGCGACTTTTGTTTATCCAATTGCTTTTAATTTTTAAAGTAGACAGTTTTGAAAGGAAGATAAATAAGCCATTTGCCTTCTCTGCCACTGTTCAATTTGTTTTGATTTTCTTCTGTTCATATTCAACATAATGGGGACATTAAGACATACATGCGTGGCACGGAGGCACAGCGGTAGAGTTGCTGCCTTACAGTGCCAGAGACCTGAGTTCGATCCTGACCACGGGTGCTGTCTGTACAGAGTATGCACATTCTCCCTGTGACCGCGTGGGGTTTCTCCGAGTGATCCAGTTTCCCCCTCCCCCCCCATCCGAAAGATGTGCAGGTTTGTCACTGAATTGGCTGCTGTAAGTTGATCTCAGTGTGTACGGGAGTGGTAGAATCTAAGGGGGGAAGCTGATGAGAATCTAGGGAGGACAATAAATGGGATTAATATTGGATTGGTGTACATGGATGATTGAAATGATAACAGAAAACGTTGGAAAAACTCAGCAAATCAGGCAGTATCTGTGGAAAGAAAAGAATAATTGAAAGACACTTAAATAGAAGTGAGGATGAAAGAAAATGAGTAGCAAAGGATTGTAATGGGTGGAATAAGAGGACGGTTAGCATTGTTTTCTTCTGCTTTTGTTTCATATTTCTAGCATCCTCGGTTTTTATTTTATTTTTATGCTGCATGTGGTAGATGGCAGCTCTGACTCACTGAGCTGAAGGCCCTGTTACCACGCTGCATGCCTTTATATCAAGTTTAGTTTAGTTTAGAGATACAGCATGGAAACAGACCCTTCGGCCCACCGAGTTTTCTTCAAGATCTATTTAAGTAAGAACTGCAAATGCTGAAAAAATTGACTATAGACAAAAAATGCTGGAGAAACTCAGAAGATGAGGCAGCATCTATGGAGAGAAGGAATAGGCGACGTTTCGGGTCGAGACCCTTCTTCAGACTGATGTTGGGGGGATGGCGGAAAAAAGAAAGGAAGAGGCAGAGACAGTAGGACTAGAAGGAGAGCTGGGAAGAGGGAGGGGGAGGAGGGAGAAGACAAGGGCTATCTAAAATTAGAGAAGTAAATGTTGATACTGCTGGGGTGTTAGAACTACCCAGCGAAATACCCAAGCTTGGCTTCTCACTAAATTTACTGCTGGCTCCAGCCACAAATCTGAGTTTTTGAGTGATTTGTGCAAGGCATTCATTGATGCTGGAATTCCTCTGTGGAAATTGGAAAACAAATCTCTGAGATTTTTTTAGAGAAATACACAGAGGAACACATACCAAGCGAGTCATCATTATGAAAAAAATATGTTGACAGCAACTTCAACATTGTTGTGCAGAAAATTAGAGATGAAGTTGCAGGCAACAAAATATGGACCCCAATAGGCGAGGTAACCGATGCTGTGGCGAGATATGTTGCCAATGTGGTCATCGGTACACTGGAGGCAGGTCAACCATCCAAGGAGTGTTGACATTGGAAGTATTGGGGAAGTCAAAGAGCTCAACTATTGCTCAGTTGTTTACATCTTCACTTGTGTACTTTGGCCAGAAGATATAAAACACAAGAATGTTCTTCTGTTTGTGACTTAAAGTTTTATTCCCCAAAATGTTGCATTTGACATGCTTAGCTCATGGACTTCATCGAATTGCCCAGCACAGATGTAGCTTGTTTCTAAATGTCAATCACCTAGTTCCAATGTCAAGAAAATCTTCCTCAAAGTACCGTCACATGTGCAGTTGTTCAAGGAAATATCACCTGAGATTCCGCTACCACCTCAGCCCATTTTGACTAGGTGCAGTACATAGGTCTCTGCTGTACTCTACTATGCTGCAAATTTTGAAAAGATAAAATAAATCTTTTTGAAGAAGAAGTATCTGCTGCAGTCAGGATCGTCAGTGATATCATGCAGTAAAAGTCCCTCCACCGTGATCTGCATTTATTGCTTCCAATTTTGCAAACTTCCCACAAGCTATCACTTCACTTGAGAACATGGCAAAACAATTAGTGAATAACTTACAGGATTTTTCAACAAAGTAACTGACGATATTCGTAAAGTTCTTGGCGATGCAGGTAAAGACATACAAGGATAATGTAAGTGTGATTTTAGCTAACAAATATCTTGAAGAAATACAAAACATAACTAAAGTTCTCAAAGGTATTTGTAATGCACAAGATATCGATATGAATATAGAGTCTGTAGCTTGTTTTGGGTATGCACCAGTGACCTTAGCTGGGGTAGAAAGAAGTTTTTCACAACTGAAGCATATTCTGTCTGACAGATGACATATTTTAATACCAGATATTTTGAAAAAAATGCTAGTAATTATGTGCAACCAGGCAATTTTGCTCAATTAATGTAGTATATATTGTTATTTTTAACCATATTTTGATGGTGGAAATAAATGCCTTTTTATGGGGTTTTTTTGTCAATAAATGCCTTTTTCATGCTTTTTTTGTAATTTTATTATGCTTTTCTGCCTGCCTATTTTAGAGTTTTTTAGTGCCTAAATATCCTGGCTCTAATAATCATGCATGTCTTCCCACTGATTGGATAGCATGCAACAAATGCTTTTCACTGTACCTGGGCTCACGTGACAATAAAGTAAATGGAACTATTCCTGCTATGCCCTATCCTCACACCCACATCTTCTCTGGACTTTGCTTCAGTCCAGTCAACTGTAAATTGCACCATCATGTATCAAATGTGAGTTACCTACCATCAATTCTGCATTCTACATTCTTTCCCAGATTTTTCAGGGTGCTGATTTTAACTATTACTCTGTGGTCTTTTGCGCACTGGTAGAAATAGCCAGACAATTTCAAGTCGCACTTAATCACAATGTCACCCACACAATTCTCCTGAGATCACAATCACACTCACATCACCCTCCAGAGGTCACAATCTCTCTCACACCATCGCCCTTCCCAAGAGATCTGTACATCAATGCACTACCCCTGAGAAATCACCAATCTCTCTCACACCCTCCCTGAGAGATCGCAATCTCGCTACCCCACCCCGAAGAAATCACAGACATACCTCACCACACACTAGGGATCACAATCACACTACCCTATTTCAGAGAGATTGCAATCTCACTCACACCCTCCCCGAGAGATTGCAATCTCATTACCCTATTCCCCGGAGATTACAATCTCATTAATTTATCCCGGAGAAATCACAATCACACTCACACCATCCCCGAGAGATTACAATCTCACTACACCATTCCTAAGAAATGATGAACTCACTGCACCATACGCTAGAGATCAAAATCTCACTCACATCATCACTCAGAGACCCACAGTCCCACTAAACAAACAATCATAGATCATAATCACACCCACACCAACCAACAGAGATCACAATCTCACTCACACCATCACACACGTGCGGCACCGTTACTGTTTGCAATCTCTCCTCCAGTAATAAGACAAATGAAATAGCTTTGCTCTTGTGTAGGAAGGAACTGCAGATGATGGTATAAGCCAAAGATAGACACAAAATGCTGGAGTAACTCAGACTGCATCTCTGGAGAAGGGTTTGAAACACCTGAAACATCACCCTTTCCTTCTCTCCAGAGATGGATGAATGAATGAATGAATGAATGTTTATTGGCCAAGTATTCACATACAAGGAATTTGCCTTGGTGCTCCGCCCACAAGTGACAACATGACATACAGTGACAGCTAGGAATGACACATAAAACATAAAACATTAATAATAAAAACATTATTGATTAAACATGGGAATTAAATAAAATTCCATAGCAAAAGGAGGCTACAGATTATAGAGCTACTACTCGTGGGAAAAAAGCTGTTTTTATGTCTGGCTGTGGCAGCTTTGACAGTCCGGAGTCACCTTCCAGAGTGAAGTGATTCAAAGAGTTTGTGGCCAGGGTGAGAGGGGTCAGAGATGATCTTACCCGCTCGCTTCCTGGCCCTTGCAGTGTAAAGTTTGTCAATGGAGGGAAGGTTGCAGCCAATAACCTTCTCAGCTGATCAGACGATTCGCTGCAGCCTCCGGGTGTCGTGCTTGGTGGCTGAGCCAAACCAGACCATGATGGATAAGGTGAGGACAGACTCTACAATGGCCGTATAGATTTTGACCATCATTGCCTGTGGCAGATTGTGCTTCCTCAGCTGCCGTAGGAAGTACATCCTCTGTTGTGTCTTTTTGACTGTGGAGTCGATGGTAGCCCCGCACTTAAGGTCCTTGGAGATGATGGTTCCCAGGAACTTAAAAGACTCCACGGAAGTGACTGTGGTGTTGTTGATGGTGAGTGGGATGAGGGGAGGGGGAGCTCCCCCAAAGTCTACAATCAATTCCACTGTCTTAATTAGGTGTGAAGTGGTGAATGGGGGGCAGTGGGTGTCGAAGGGTCCAGTCATTGCAGACTGGGGTCTGGCTGTGTTTGTTGGGGAGGGTGTACCAGGGTTACGTTTTTGCTTGTCAAATCTGCAGTAGAACTCATTCAGGTCATTGGGTACACAAAAGGCTGGAGAAACTCAGCGGGTGAAGTAGCATTTAAGGAACGAAGGAGATGGGCAACGTTTCAGGCTGAAACCCTTTTCAAACTTATGGGAGGTGGGGGGGTGGGTGGCTGGGAGAAGAAAGGAAAAAGGAGGAGGAGGAGCCCGAGGGCTGAGGGAGAGGTGGGAAGGGGAGGAGACAGCAAGGGTTAACAGAATTGAGAAAATTCAATGTCCATGCCCAGAGGATGCAGACTCCCCAAGCGGAATATGAGGTGCTGTTCCTCCAACTTGCGGTGTTGCTCACTCTGGCCGTGGAGGAGGCCCAGGATAGAGAGGTCGGATACGGAATGGGAGGGGGAGTTGAAGTGCTGAACCACCGGGAGGTCGGGTTGGTTATTTCGGACCGAGCGGAGGTGTTCGGTGAAACGATCGCCAAGCCTCCGTTCGGTCTCGCTGATATGGATCTGCTGGCATCTGGAGCAGCGGATGCAGTAGATGAGGTTGGAGGAGGTGCAGGTGAACCTCTGTCGGACCTGGAAGGACTGCTTGGGTCCCTGAAAGGAGTGGAGGGGGGAGGTAAAGGGACAAGGTCATTCAAGTCATTGGTCAGCTGGGGGCTTTCTTCTTGTAGCTGGTACTTTCTTGCAAGCCCCTCCAAACTGAAGAAGAGTCACTAGCTGAGAACTTGCTCCTCAACCTCTCAGTCTACCTTTCCTTGGCAGCTCTGATTCTTCTTCTCAGCTTATACTTTCCCTGCAATAGAGGTCTGCATCCCCGCTCCTGTAGGCTTCCTCTTTAGACTGTCAGAACTGTTGCAAATCATGGCTCATGGCAGAAGGGGGTGTGCGTTGGGTACGACCGCACCCCCCTTTTTTTCCCCAGAGTAAGAAAAAATCCAGAGGAAAATAAATAAATAAATAAATAATCGGGAAGAAAAAAATGTTGGAAAAAAAATCAGCGTTCCACTTTGTCGGAAAAGCGCCCGAAATTCTGGTTCCGGCCGTTGGATTTGGGGGAAAAAAAATGCGAACATCCGCGCCTGCGCAGTTGGGGAAGTGACGCAAAATGACGCCGTCTCTTCCCCACGGCCCACGTCACCCCGCTGGGCTCGAGCCACCTTCATCTTCGCCCCCCCCCGCCAGAAAGAGGGGGGGATGTGGGAGGGGGAGAGAGAGAGGGGAAGGGAGGGGAGAGAGAGAGATGGGGGAGGGAAGAGGGAAAGGGGGATTGTCTTTAGTGCAATTGCAAAATTAAGGTAGGTTTTAGAGCTATTACAGTGGCTTGCAAAAGTTTTCATACCCCTTGAACTTTTCCACATTTTGTCCCGTTACAACCACAAACATAAATGTATTTTATTGGGATTTTATGTGATAGACCAACACAAAGTGGTGCATAATTGTGTAGTGGAAGGAAAATGATACATGGTTTCCTAATTTTATTACAAATAAAAAACTGAAAAGTGTGGCGTGCAAAAGTATTCAGCCCCCCTGAATCAATACTTTGTAGAACTACCTTTTGCTGCAATTACAGCTGCAAGTCTTTTGGGGTATGTCTCTACCAGCTTTGCATATCTAGAGACTGAAATGTTTGCCCATTCTTCTTTGCAAAATAGCTCAAGCTCAGTCAGATTGGATGGAGAGCGTCTGTGAACAGCAATTTTCAAGTCTTGCCAGAGATTCTCAATTGGATTTAGGTCTGGACTTTGACTGGGCCATTCTAACACATGAATATGCTTTGATCTACAATTCCATTGTAGCTCTGGCTGTATATTTAGGATTGTTGTCCTGCTGGAAGGTGAACCTCTGCCCCAGTCTCAAGTCTTTTGCAGACTCTAACAGGTTTCATCCAAGATTGCCCTGTATTTGGCTCCATCCATCTTTCCATCAACTCTGACCAGCTTCCCTGTCCCTGCTGAAGAAAAGCATCCCCACAGCATGATGCTGCCACCATCATGTTTCACAGTGGGGATCGTGTGTTCAGGGTGATGTGCAGTGTTAGTTTTCCGCCACACATAGCGTTTTACATTTAGGCCAGAAAATTCAATTTTGGTCTCATCAGACCAGAGAACCTTCCTCCACATGTTTGCGGTGTCCCCCACATGGCTTTTGGCAAACTGCAAACGGGACTTCTTATGGCTTTGTTTCAACAATGGCTTTCTTCTTGCCACTCTTCCATAAAGGCCCGATTTGTGGAGTGCACGACTAATAGTTGTCCTGTGGACAGATTCTCCCACCTGAGCTGTGGATCTCTGCAGTTCCTCCAGAGTTACCATGGGCCTCTTGGCTGCTTCTCTGATCAATGTTCTCCTTGCCGGCCTGTCAGTTCAGGTGGACGGCCATGTCTTGGTAGGTTTGCAGTTGTGCCATACTCTTTTCTTTTTCGGATGATGGATTGAACAGTGCTCCGTGAGATGTTCAAAGCTTGAGATATTTTTTTATAACCTAACCCTGCTTTAAACTTCTCCACAACTTTATCCCTGACCTGTCTGGTGTGTTCCTTGGGCTTCATGATGCTGTTTGTTCACTAATGTTCTCTAACAAACCGCTGAGGCCTTCACAGAACAGCTGTATTTATACTGAGATCAGATTACACACAAGTGTGGACTCTATTTACTAATTAGGTGACTTCTGAAGGCAATTGGTGGCACTGGATTTTATTTCAGAGTAAAGGGGACTGAATACTTTGGTTTGTGACATAAATATACATTTTAATGGTATCATTCTCTACAGATGTAACATTTCTATTTTGAGATCGGGGGGGTTGGGGGGGGGGGGGGGTTGGGGGGGGGGGGGGGGTTGGGGGGGGGGGCAAATATGCGTCAAGCCGATATCCTAAAGAGTTAAAAGATAGCCTCATCGATAAAGAGCTGAGAAGAGGAATCAGAGCTGCCAAGGAAAGGTACTCTGAGAAGTTGAGGAGCAAGTTCTCAGCTAATGACATTCACCACTTAAGGCAAGACTCCAGTATGAAAAGAGTGGACCCTTTCCCACCCCAACCAACACTTCACACCCAATTACTCATTTTTAACCACTGCAAAGATACACTGTCCCTGCCTGCTTAAAGTCTCCACTATTGTCCCTGTACCCAAAATGGCAAGGATTACTGGTCTTAATGACTACAGGCCTGTCGCACTGACCTCTGTAGTCATGAAGACCGTTGAAAGGCTTGTGCTGGCCAAGCTGAAAAATATCACAATCCCTCTGCTGGACCCTCTGCATTTTGCATATTGCGCCAATAGATCTGTGGATGATGCAATCATCCAGGGCCTGCACTTCATCCTCCAGCACCTAGACCACCAGGGGACCTATGCGAGGATTTTGTTTGTTGATTTTAGCTCTGCATTCAACACCATTGTGCCAGAGCTCCTACGCTCCAAACTTTCTGAGTTGACTGTGCCTGATCCCCTCTGTCGGTGGATCACCAGCCTTCTGACAGACAGGAAGCAGCATGTGAGACGGGAAAGCATATCGCGGACCCACAAACCCTCAGCATAGGAACACCGCAAGATGCGTACTGTCCCCTCTCCTCTACTCTTGCCACACCAATGACTGCACCTCCACAGACACCTCTGTCAAGCTTCTCAAGTTTGCGGACGACATAACCCTGATTGGACTGATCCAGGATGGGGATCTCTGTACTCTTTACAGTTTGACATCTTTCCTATAACATGTTGCCCAGAACTGAACGCAATGTTCTAAATGCGGTCTCACCAACGTCGTATACAACTGCAACATGACCTCCCAACTTCTATACTCAATACTCTGACTGATGAAGGCCAGTGCCAAAATACGTTTTGACTACCTGATATACCTGTGACACGACCTTCAAAGAACCATGCAAACATCAACTATTCCTCTGCCCACCTGGCTAATTGATCCAGATCCTGCTGCAATCTTTCACAACCATCTTCACTATATGCAAAACCACTCACTTCTGTATCATCAGCAAACTTGCTAATCTTGCCCTGTTCTGTAACGTTTCACAAAGTGCTGGAGTAACTCAGCGGGTCAGGCTGAGTATACAGGTTGGGAGGTCATGTTGCAGTTGCATAAGAAAATGGTGAGGCCGCATTCAGAGTATTGTATTCAGTTCTGGGCACCATGTTATCGGAAATATGTCATCAAACTGGAAAGGGTACAGTGAAGATTTACGAGAATGTTGCCAGGACTAGAGGGCCAGAGCTATAGGGAGAGGTTGAGTAGGTTGGGACTCTATTTCATGGAGCACAGGAGGATAGAAACATAGAAACATAGAAAAAATAGGTGCAGGAGTAGGCCATTCGGCCCTTCGAGCCTGCACCGCCATTCAATATGATCATGGCTGATCATCCTACTCAGTATCCCGTACCTGCCTTCTCTCCATACCCCCTGATCCCTTTAGCCACAAGAGCCACATCCAACTCCCTCTTGAATATAGCCAATGAACTGGCCTCAACGACCTTCTGTGGCAGAGAATTCCAGAGACTCACCGCTCTCTGTGTAAAGAATGTTTTCCTCATCTCGGTCCTAAAGGAATTCCCCCTTATCCTTAGACTGGGACCCCTTGTTCTGGATTCCCCCAACATCGGGAACAATCTTCCTGCATCTAGCCTGTCCAACCCCTTAAGAATTTTGTAAGTTTCTATAAGATCCCCCCTCAATCTTCTAATTTCCAGTGAGTACAAGCCGAGTCTATCCAGTCTTTCTTCATATGAAAGTCCCGACATCCCAGGAATCAGTCTGGTGAACCTTCTCTGAACTCCCTCTATGGCAAGAATGTCTTTCCTCAGATTTGGAGACCAAATCTGTACGCAATACTCCAGGTGTGGTCTCACCAAAACCCTGTACAACTGCAGTAGAACCTCCCTGCTCCTATACTCAAATCCTTTCGCTATGAATGCTAACATACCATTTGCTTTCTTCACAGCCTGCTGCACCTGCATGCCTACTTTCAAGTCTGAAGAAGGGTCTCGACCCGAAACGTCGCCTATCTCCTTCGCTCCTTAGATGCTGCTGCACCCGCTGAGTTTCTCCAGCTTTTTGTGTACCCCCTGCCTACTTTCAATGACTGGTGTACCATGACACCCAGGTCTCGTTGCATCTCCCCTTTTCCTAATCTGCCACCATTCAGATAATAGTCTACCCTCATGTTTTTGCCACCAAAGTGGATAACCTCACATTTATCCACATTATACTGCATCTGCCATGCATCTGCCCATTCACTCAGCCTATCCAAGTCACCTTGCAGCCTCCTAGCATCCTCCTCACACCTAACTATACCCCCCAGCTTAGTGTTATCTGCAAATTTGGAGATGTTGCATTCAATTCCCTCATCCAAATCATTAATGTATATTGTAAATAGCTGGGGTCCCAGCACTGAGCCTTGCAGTACCCCTGCCATTCTGAAAAGGACCCGTTTACTCCTACCCTTTGCTTCCTGTCTGCCAGCCAGTTCTCTATCCACATCATTATTGAACCGCCAATACCGTGTGCTTTAAGTTTTTGGTTAAGGATGAGGATGATGTATTATACACATCTAATAGAGGTGTATAAAATCATGATTTGAATAAATATGGTTGAGTCTTTTGCCCAGAGTACGTGAATCGAGGAGCAGAGGACATAAGTTTAAGGTGAAGGGCAAAAGATTTAATAGGAATCTGAGAGGTATGTTTTTCACACAAAGGGTGGTAGGTGTACGGAACAAGCTGCCAGAGGAGGTAGTTGAGGCAGGGACTATCGCAACAGTTAAGAAACAGTTAGACACGTACATGGATAGGACAGGTTCAGAGGGATAAGGATCAAACGTGGGCAGGTGGGACTAGTGCAGATGGGACATGCTGGGCTGAAGGGCCTGTTTCCACACTGTATCACTCTATGACTATCTATCTTTCACTCTCAAACCCATTCTCCTGCCTTCTCCCCATTACCTCTGATACCCCTATCAATCAAGAATCTATGAATCTCCTCCTGAAAAATGTCCATTGACTTGACCTCCACAGCTGTCTGTGGCAATGAATTCCACAGTTCACCACCCTCTGACTTAAGAAATTCCTGCTCATCTCCTTCCTAAAGGAATGTCTTTTAA
Organism: Okamejei kenojei; assembly: GCA_035221665.1. NCBI lineage: Eukaryota > Metazoa > Chordata > Chondrichthyes > Rajiformes > Rajidae > Okamejei > Okamejei kenojei. Next base: position 6,614,563 of record CM069150.1, on the reverse strand, counting down.
TTCCAAAGCTGTGGCCACTGGTCCTAGACTCTCCCACTAGAGGAAACAAACATCCTCTCCACATCCATTCCATCCAGGTTTTTACCCGGCTGGGACACACGGCAACAGCTTTACACCATGTCCCAAAGCTTGTGTCCTGTCCTGCATCACCCAAGGCAGCAGACACGTTATAGGAGAGGGCAAGCACCGAAACAAAGTAGCTCACGATGGTTTGAGTAACATTCAGGAATGTCTATGCATGTCACATCATGAATATTACTGAAGAATGGTCTTGACCCAAAATATAATCTATACCTTTTCTCCAGAGATGCTTCCTGACCCGCTGAGTTACTCCAGCACTCTGAAACGTCGCCTATTCATATTCTCCGCAGATGCTGCCTGACCCATTGAGTTACTCCAGCACTCTGTGACATGTCATCTATCCATGTTCTCCAGAGATGCTGCCTGACCTGCTGAGTTACTCCAGCACTCTGTGAAACGTCGCCTATTCATATTCTCTGCAGATGCTGCCTGACCTACTGAGTTACTCCAGCACTCGGTGACATGTCATCTATCCATGTTCTCCAGAGATGCTGCCTGACCACCCAGTACTTTGTGTCTATTTTCCCTTCACCCATCTGCCCAAGCCCACTCTTTCCACCCATAAACCTCTCTCTGCCTTTACATTTCTCTCCTCTTTCAAATCTGCTCTACTTATCTATATGCTTTTTCTTCCTGACTTTTTAGTCATAGAATGATGCAGTGTGGAAACAGGCCCTTCAGTCCAACTTGCCCACACCGACCAACATGTCCCATCTAAACTAGTCCAACTCACACGCGTTTGGCCCATATCCATTTAAATCTGTCCTATCCATGTACGTGTCCAAATGTCTCTTAAACATTAGGATAGTCCCAGCCTTAACTACCTCCTCTGGCACAGAGGAGGTAGTTGTACTAGCGCGCCCAGGACCCCGGCATCGAGGGACTTCATGCTTCACGCTCGTGATGTGCGCAGTGCACACATTATGTCACATTACATTTTTTTGTAATCCTGTCATGCCACCCCCCTTTTTGGAAAGCTTCATACGGGCCTGGGGCTTGTCGTTGTTGAACCAGGTCTGGGTCCTAGTGGGAATGCAACTGTCCTCACAAAAGCTGACATATGATGATACAGTGTCTGTAAACTCATCGAGGCTTGTGGTTGCTTCCCTGAACACATTCCAATCCGTGCAGTCAAAGCAGGATTGTAGGTTCTCAATGCCCTCGCTTGTCCAGCTTTTCGTTGTTCTGACCACAGGCTTAGCATATTTTAGTTTCTGCCTGTAGGTCGGAATAAGGTGAACTAGACAATGATCAGAGACACCTAAACCAGCCCAGGGAACAGAGTGATATGCGTTCCTGATTGATGTGTAACAGTGGTCAAGTGTTCTCTCCCCTCTGGTGGGGCAGGTAACCTGAAGTCTGTACTTTGGAAGGTCACGGCTGAGGTTAACTTTGTTAAAGTCCCCCAAATCAATGACCATGGAGTCCTTGGGAAGTCACTCTCATCTACCCTCAATTACCTGGTTAGGCGAGTTGCATTTTCGCCTCACGTACGACAGGCATGGGGGGGGGGGGGGGGGGGGGGGAGGGGGGGGGATGTAAACTCCAGCGAGAATAAAGGAGTTAAGTTCCCTCGGAGAGTAGGAGGGTGTGCAGTTGATAAACTGCTATCCAGCATTTTGTGTCTATCTTTGGGCTTACGCCAAGTGCGAGTTACTCCAGCATTTTGTGTCTAGCTTAGCTCTAGTGTTGGACAAGTTTGATATGTCATACATTGTGCAGGCATAGTTTGTTAATTGATTTACTTACAGAGGTTTCCTTGCTTGCCTTTTCCCCCTGATGCTGTGAGTGATGCTGAAGGCTCTACTTTGTATATACCATTCATTCTCTAGGTGCACCATTCCATCAGACCTATGACAGATCGTTTTGCCTGCCCTCATTTTTTTCCCTAAGATTAATCATTACCTGATCTGATTGATGTGAAACTATTTTACTTTTCTTGTTTAGTTGTACAGCATGAACCATTGAGCTCACGTGGTCGTATTCCCTTATCATGTATCTATACACTGTAAATGGCTCGATTGTAATCATGTATTGTCTTTATGCTGACTGGTTATCACGCAACAAAAGCTTTTCACTGCACCTCAGTACATGTGACAATAAACTAAATATGACGGGCGCAGCGGTAGAGTTGCTGCTTGACAGCGCCAGAGACCCGGTTTCAATCCTGACTATGGGTGCTGTCTGTACGGAGTTTGTACGTTCTCCCCGTGACACATGTGGGTTTTCTCCGAGATTTTCAGTTTCCTCCCACACTCTAAAGACATACCGGGTTGTAGGTTAATTAACCATATAACAATTACAGCTCGGAAACAGGCCCTCATGGCACTTCCAGTCCGTGCCGACCATTTGTTTTCCCCTAGTCCCATCTACCTGCACTCAGACCATACCCCTCCATTCCCTTCACGTCCATATACCTATCCACTTTACTTTTAAATGTTAAAATCGATCCTGCCTCCACCACTTCTGCTGGAAGCTCATTCCACACAGCCACCACCCTCTAAGTAAAGAAGTTCCCCCTCACGTTACCCCTAAACTTCTGTCCCTTAATTCTCATGTCATGCCCTCTTGTTTGAATCTTCCCTACCCTCAATGGGAAAAGCTTATCCACGTCAACTCTTTCTATCCCTTTCAACATTTTAAAGACCTCAATCAAGTCCCCCCTTAACCTTCTGTGCTCCAAAGAATAAAGACCTAACTTGTTCAACCTTTCTCTGTAACATAGTTGCTGGAACCCAGGCAACATTCTAGTAAATCCCCTCTGTACTCTTTCTATTTTGTTGACATCTTTCCTATAAATAGGCGACCAAAATTGTACACCATACTCCAGAAACAATTGTCCCTTGTTTGTGTAGGATAATGTTAATATGCAGGGATCGCTGGTCGGCACAGACTCGGTGGGTCGAAGGGCCTGTTTCCGCGCTGTATCTCTAAACTAAGTAAACTGAAACTATATCTTGTTTTCCATTACAGCCCTACACTTGCACAATTTCTCACCCCTACATTTCATTCTTGTGCTTTATGTAGCTCTAATTTTATTTTGCTGGCCTGATTTTTCTGCCAATGTTCTGTGAAGTATATAGATAGTTGCCAACTATGCATCCAGGTCTCTCTTACATCCAGTCTGAAGAAGGTTCCCGTCCTGAAACATCACCCATTCCTTCTCTCCAGAGATGCTGTCTGTCCCGCTGAGTTACTCCAGCTTTTTGTGTCTATCTTCAGTTTAACTCCTTCTCCTGTCTTTCATTCAGGACAAGCACTCACTTGCATACTTCTGGTCTGATAAGTCTTTCCGCCATTAACCTATGAGGTGAACATTATGTTACATGAGAGGTGCTAATTGTGAAATGCATTAATGCTATTGGTAACACTTCATCCTATTTTTTTGCTGTTAGTCCAATCCTATCGAACCCTTTGCTGTTTTGTAGGTACACTACACAGTTCCTTGAAGACCATGGATTTAAAAGAGAGTTAGATAGAGCTCTAGGGGCTAGTGGAGTCAAGGAATATGGGGAGAAGGCAGGCACAGGTTATTGATAGGGGACAATCAGCCATGATCACAATGAATGGCGGTGCTGGCTCGAAGGGCTGAATGGCCTCCTCCTGCACCTATTTTCTATGTTTCTATGTTTCTATGGATAATGAATTAGTGCCACTTTTTTCCCAGTGCCCAACCATTTCAAGAGTGGGGTGTTACCTGATCTGTAAGGTCACATCTCTGGCCTAACTTTACAGATAAACCATGGACACAGGCCCACCGAGTGCCTGCTGACCATTGATCACCTGTTCACACTAGTTCTATATTATCCAAGTTTCTCATCCACTACCTGCACACTAGGGACATTTTACAACAGCTGATTAACCGGTCACGGTGGCGCAGCGGTAGTGTTGTTGCCTTACAGCGAATGAAGCGCTGGAGTCCCGGGTTCAATCCCGACTATGGGTGCTGTCTGTACGGAGTTTGTACGTTCTTCAATTTCCTCCCACATTCCAAAGACGAAGATATTTTGTACGTTAATTGCCTTGGTGTAAAATGTAAAATTGTCTCTAGTGTGTATGGGGTAGTGTTAATGTGCAGGGATCGCTGGTCGGTGCAGACTCTGTGCTGTATCTCTAAACTAAACTAAACTACCCCTAATTTGTCCTGCCACCTAACTGCCCCTGTTTAGTAGTTCAGTGCGGATTTACATGCAATTACGTTTTCCTTTCTTTCTCCTGAATTCTCTTCCATCCTGATCTTAACATGGCTCCTTCTTCTTCTTCTTCTTGCATATGCCGTGCACAACCTAAAGTTGGAGGACAACTTGTTCTATTTGATCTAATTTGTTTGTGGACGACAGGTTGATTGCATTCGTCAAAACAGGGCGGACCATGTGAAGGATGCAATCTTCCACCCCAACATGGCTCCCATCCCACAGCATGGTTAGTTTCCAGAATACTATCATGTCTGGTCTGGGGCCCAGGTTAAACCCTGGCATTAGGTAGTGGGACTGTGCTGGTTGGACAGGCACATAATCATCAGCAAATATTGTCTCCATCTAGATAATGTCAACCCACTTCCTTGTGTTTTATTGTTGAACATCTACAATCTATTACTGAATTCTTCTGGGAGTTATTTCTTCCACTTCACAGTTTGTACTGAGATTTTAAAGGATCACCTCGTCCATACCCACAAGAAAGCCAAACATGTTGCTCAATGTCATGTCAAGCCACCCTGGCCCAGATACAATTCACATCTGCCTGTAATCCAGCCAGACGTGCTTCATCCAGACTTTACACCAACACTTATTCTTTCAGTCTCCACACAGCCTTGTGATGCAGCTGTTGATTCCTCTCTAGTTAAAGTTCTCAGCTCTCTTATTCTTTTCCTTAATTATGAGTGGTTGTTGGCATGATAATTGGTCCACCATTCAGTTTTAGTTTCAACAAAAGCTTTTCACGCGTGACAATAAACTAACCTGAAACTAAGGTCATAAAGTCATATGGAATAGGAGTTATATTAGACCATTTGGCCCATCAAGTCTACTCACCCATTCAATCATGGCTGATCTATCTCTCCCTCCTAACCCCATTCTCCTGCCTTCTCCCCATAACCTCTGACACCCATACTAATCAAGAATCTATCAATCTCTGCTTTAAAACTATCTGCGGACTTGGCATCCACAGCCTTCTGTGGCAAAGAATTCCCCAGATTCACCACCCTCTGACTAAGGCTCATAGGTTTCTTCCAAGGTAGACAAAAATGCTGGAGAAACTCAGCGCATGAGGCAGCATCTATGGAGCGAAGGAATAGGTGACGTTTCGGGTCGAGACCCTTCTTCAGACCGATGTGCGGGTGGGGGGTGCGGGAAGAAGAAAGGAAGATGCGGAGACAGTGGGCTGTGGGAGAGCTATGAAGGGGAGGGGAAAGAGGGAGAAAGGAAGGACTATCTGAAATTGAAGGTCAATGTTCATACCGCTGGGGTGTAGACTACCCAAGCGAAATATGAGGTGTTGTTGAAAGAATGAATGAATTAATGAATGAATGAATGCCTTTTTTTATTGTCACTATACACATGTACAATGAGATTAAAAGCTGCTCCTACTCAGTGTAAAAAACAAAAAGGGGAGGGGGAATAAGGTGCACAGTTTCTGCGACGCCATGTACATATCTTATAAAATACAATGGATAAATAGAGTTACAGTTACAGTACAAATTACAGTAGGTGGATAGATGAAGGTCCGGGGATTAGGCTGTGAAGTCAGTAACATGTGTGAGTTTCAGGGACATAATGGATTTTGGAAAGAAACTGTTCTTGAGTCTATTTGTCCTTGTGCTGATTGCACCCTATAGCGCCTCCCTGAGGGCAACAGGTTGAACCAGGCCAAATGCAGGATGGGAGCTGTCCTTGATAAATGTTCTTTCGCCCAGCTGAGGCAGCGGGAGGTGTAAATGTTCATCAGAGAGGGGAGAGGGCAGCCGGTGATCTTCTGTGCTGCCCCAACTACTCTCTGAAGCCTCTCCCTGTCTGCCATGGTGCAGATGCCGTACCATGCTGTAATGCAGTATGTCAACAGTCTCTCAATGGACGAGCGGTAGAAGGTCAGCAGCAGGTTGGATTCCAGGTTTTGCTTCCTGAGGACCCTCAGGAAGTGCAGCCGCTGCTGAGCCTTCTTGATGACCGCCGTGATGTTATCTGTCCAGGAGATGTCAGCGGAGATAAGGACGCCGAGAAACCGGAAGGTGTAGACCCTCTCCCCACACTCGCCGTTGATGTATAAGGGAGCTAAGTCGGTGCTGTGCCTCCTGAAGTCGACAATGAGCTCTTTGGTTTTCTTGGTGTTCAGAACCAGGTTGTTTTCTGAGCTCCAGGTTGTCAACGTCAGGACTTCCTCTCTGCAGGCTGCCTCGTCTCCCCTTGAGATGAGTCCGACTACTGTAGTGTCGTCAGCAAACTTGACGATGCGGTTGTTGTTGTGGACCGGACTACAGTCGTGGGTGTAGAGACAGTATAGGAGGGGGCTTAGCACACAGCCCTGTGGGGAGCCGGTACTCAACATGCGAGTGGAGGAGAGGTGGGGGCCAAGTCTCACCGTCTGGGGCCGGGTTGGTGAGGAAGTCCTTTATCCAGGCACATGTGAGAGTGGGGAGGCCGAGAGTGACCAGTTTGTCGATGAGAATGTCCGGGATGATAGTATTGAAAGCTGAGCTGTAATCCACAAAGAGCATCCGGACGTAGCTCTGCCCCAGCTCCAGGTGGCTCAGCACAGAGTGGAGGAGCTACGGTGATGGCGTCTTCTTGTGACTTGTTTGGGCGATAGGTGAACTGGTGGGGGTCGAAGTCTGGAGGGAGATAGTCCTTGATGTGCTGGAGGACCAATCTCTCAAAGCACTTTGTGATTACCGGAGTGAGGGCCACAGGACGATAATCGTTTAGGCTGGTGATGGGGGACTTCTTCGGCACTGGGACGATTATGGCGGATTTTAGGCAGGACGGGATAACTGCCTGGTCCAGGGAGAGATTGACGATTCTGGTGAAGATGACGGTGAGCTGGTGGGCATACGCTTTGAGCACCTTACCAGGTACTCCATCTGGGCCGGCTGCCTTCTTGGGGTTCACTGCCAGGAGCACCCGTTCCTCCAATTTGTGGTGGAACTCACTTTGGCCATGGAGGAGGCCCAGGACAGAAAGGTCGGATTCGGGATGGCAGGGGTAGTTGAAGTGCTGAGCCACTGGCAGATCAGGTTGGTTACTGTGAAATGAGCCGAGGTGTTGGACGAACCGATTGCCAAGACTATGCTTGGGCTCACCGATGTAGAGCAGCTGACACCTAGATCAGCGGATGCAATAGATGGGGTTGGAGAAGGTGCTGGTGAACCTCTGCTGCATCTGGAAAGACTGCTTGGGTCCTTTGATGGAGTCAAGGGTGGAGGTAAAGTGACTATAGATGAGGCTACTCCCCCTCCCATTCCAAATCCGACCTTTCAGTCCTGGGCCAGAGTGAGTCCCACCGCAAATTGGAGGAGCAGCACCTCATATTTTGCTTGGGAAGTTTACACCCCAGCGGTATGAACTGCCTCCCCCCCCACCCCCACATCAGTCTGAAGAAGGGTCTCGACCCAAAATGTCACCTATTCCTTCGCTCCATAGATGCTGCCTCACTCGCTGAGTTTCTCCAGCATTTTTGTCTACCTTTGATCTTTCCAGTATCTGCAGTTCTTTCATAACATAGGTTTTCTTCCATGTGCCTTATAAGACACAATCCTCTCTCCACCCATTTCCATTCACCTTCCACAGTCCTGCCTTAAGAGTCATAGATTCATAGAATTATACAGTGTGGAAACAGGCTCTTCAGCCCAACTTGCCCACACCACCAACATGTCCCTGCTGTACTAGCCCACCTGCCAGCATTTTGCTCCATATCCCTCCAAACCTGTTTGATCTATGTACCTGTCTTACTGCTTCTTAAAAGTTGGGATAGTCTCCCTGTCTTCCACCTTTATCGTCAAGAGTCAAATGTGTTTATGAAGGAGGAACGCAACAATGAAATTCATATTTGCTGCAGTTTTTACAGGCACATAAACGCAACATCATAATGATAGAAACATAGAAATTAGGTGCCGGAGCAGGCCATTCGGCCCTTCGAGCCTGCACCGCCATTCAATATGATCATGGCTGATCATCCAACTCAGTATCCTGTACTTGCCTTCTCCCCATACCCCCTGATCCCTTCAGCCACAAGGGCCACATCCAACTCCCTCTTAAATATGGCCAACGAACTGGCCTCAACTAACTTCTGTGGCAGAGAATTCCACAGATTCACCATTCTCTGTGTGAAAAACGATTTTCTCATCTCAGTCCTAAAAGACTTCCCCCTTATCCTTAAACTGTGACCCCTTGTCCTGGACTTCCCCAACATCGGGTAAAATTTTCCTGCATTTAGCCTGTCCAACCCCTTAAGAATTTTGTAAGTTTCTATGAGATCACCCCTCAATCTTCTAAATTCCAGCGAGTACAAGCCAAGTCTATCCAGTCTTTCTTCATATGGAAGTCCTGCCATCCCAGGAATCAGTCTGGTGAACCTTCTCTGTACTCCCTCTATGGCAAGAATGTCTTTCCTCAGATTAGGAGACCAAAACTGTACGCAATACTCCAGGTGTGGCCTCACCAAGACCCTGTACAACTGCAATAGAACCTCCCTGCTCTTGTACTCAAATCCTTTTACTATGAATGCCAACATACCATTCGCTTTCTTCACAGCCTGCTGCACCTGCATGCCTACTTTCAATGACTGGTGTACCATGACACCCAGGTCTCGCTGCATCTCCCCTTTTCCTAATCGGTCACCATTCAAATAATAGTCTACCTTCCTGTTTTTGCCACCAAAGTGGATAACCTCACATTTATCCACATTATACTGCATCTGCCATGCATTTGCCCACTCACCCAGTCTATCCAAGTCATCCTGCAGTCTCCTAGCATCCTCCTCACAGCTAACACTGCCCCCCAGCTTCGTGTCATCCACAAACTTCGAGATGTTGCATTTAATTCCCTCGTCCAAATCATTAATGTATATTGTAAATAGCTGGGGTCCCAGCACTGAGCCTTGCGGCACCCCACTAGTCACTGCCTGCCATCCTGAAAAGGACCCGTTCACTCCTACTCTTTGCTTCCTGTCTGCCAGCCAGTTCTCTATCCACATCAGTACTGAACCACCAATACCGTGTGCTTTACGTTTGTATACCAATACCCATGATGGACTGAGTACTTGTCTAAAGCATTCCCTCCCTCGGCGATGGGCAACATCTCTCTATCTCAGGACTTAATTCACCAGCTTTTCTTTCACTGTCTCTTCTTCTTGTTGAGCCTCTTGTGATTTCTTCACAAATCTTTGTGTTCCTGCCTAACAATGCACTGATAATGCAGCTCGTCAGTTCCTGCATTGTTAAATCTTGTCTACCAATTCATTCATTAATCTTGCTGTTATGACATTCTTTTACAACGCTTTACAACCTGTCCCCGGGGAATCCTACTTTTTTTCAAGTAGCTGTTTACACTTAACTCCTTTTAAAATTTCTGCTGCTTCCTTAAACATTTTATCTGACGAAGGGTCTTGACACGATACGTCACCCATTTCTTCTATCCAGAGATGCGTGTCCCTCTGCCTGTTACTCTAGCATTTTGTGTCTACCTTCAGTGTAAACCAGCATATGCAGTTCCTCCCTACACATTTTATCTCTATCCTGATTTTCCACCACTATTACTGTTTCTTTATCTGACGTGCAGATGTAAAACCTTTAGAATCGCAAATCCTAATGGAATACTTCACACATTATTGTACATCCTGGGTGACTGATGCACATTCATCAATATGATTAACACAACATGCTGGAGTAACTCAGCGGAACTGGTAGCATCTCTGGATAGAAGGAAAGGGTGATCTTTCAAGTCGAGACTTTTTTCAGTCTGAAGAATTGTGTTGGAAGAAGGGTCTCGACCCCAAACGTCACTCATTGTTTCTATCTAGAGATGCTACGTTACTCCATCACTTTGTGTCCATCTTTGGCATAAACCAGCATCTCCGGTTCCTTCCTACATAATGTGATTAACGCATTGATCTGCTTAAGTCTCATCTTCGTGTATTACGTCCTGACCTGATGATTACAACATTGATCTACTCGACATCATCAATTGTTGTCTTGGTGAATAAGTGTTCTATTGTGTCAACTAACATTGGAGATGTGATCACAGCCGTTGACTGAGACACATCTCCCGTTGTGCAAGTAAAATAAACCAACTGCTGATGATGAATGATTCGAGTCCTTGAGTCTTATTACAAAGTCTTGAGATTTTGACAGCCCACATGCTAACAGCCACATAAATTGTATTTGTTTTCGATTTTGTAAGATGTCCCATAGCCTTTTAGACCAGGTGAAATGCTCCACTAGTTACATGCGCCCTCCTCTTTCAAATGTAATTACTTCCCTTCTTCCCTCACTGGGAGAGACACAAAACGATGGAGCAACTCAGCGGGTCAGACAGCATCTCTGGAGAAAAGGAATTGGTGACGTTTCTGCTCAAGACCCTTCTTCAGACTGAGAATCAGGGGAAAGGGAAACGAGAGATATAGACGGTGATGTAGAGAGATATAGAACAAATGAGTGAAAGATATGCAAAAAAGTAACGATGATAAAGGAAACAGGTCATTGTAAACTGTGGTAGGAGAGCAGGAGGAATCACAGAGAGGGATCTATGAGAGAGGATGTTGCAGAACTCTCGACGGAGAGAGGAGGAGAATTATTTCAAAGTAGGCATACCTTGAGATTTTGAATGGAGCAGATGAAATGTTTAAGAAAGAACTGCAGATGCTTGTTTAACCCAAAGATAGGCATAAAAAGTTGGAGTAACGTGATCCGTGTTTAGCACTACTCCATGGGTAGTATTCCATGACTGGTTAGCACACAACAAATGTTTTTCACTGTACCTCGGTACACATGACAAAAACTAAACTCAGTTCATGGGTTATCCTCCCCTATACCTAATCTGTATCCCTGAACCTGTCTCACCTACTGAGTTTCTCCAGCATTTTTGTCTACCTTCGATTTTCCAGCATCTGCAGTTCCTTCTTAAACAAAATACTGAGTACAGAAGTTGGGACGTACAAGTCATTGGTCAGATCATTTTCAGTTTTGGTCATACTGCTATGGGAACTATGTCATTAGGCTAGAAAAAGTGCAGAGTAGATTTACGAGGAAGTTAAGCCAGGACACAAGGGTCTGAGCTGCAGGGAAAGGTTGGGTTAGCGAGGACTTAATTCCCTGGAGTGCAGAGGGCTGAGGGATGGTTTTATAGAAGTGTATAATATCACAAGCGAATAGATAGGGTGAACGCAGAGTCATTTAACAAGGAAAGGAAATCAAGTACTGGAGCACAATGATTAGGAGGAGAACGCACAAGACATGATTGGTAAGTTTGCAGATAACATTATAGTGGGTGGTATTGTAGATAGTGAAGATTGTAGTCACAAATTGCAGCAGGTTTGTGACCGGTTGGGCAGGTGAGTCGAGTAATACTTCAATACAGAAAGTGCGAGGTGTTGAATTTTGGAAGTTAAACCAGGGCAGGACATAGAGAGTGAATAGCAAGGCTCTGGGGAGTTTTGTAGAGCAGAGGGAACTAGTAGTACATGTAAAGTGGCAGCACAAACAGATAGGGTGGTCAAGAAGGCTTTTTGGTACATGGCCTTCATCAGTCATAGCATTGAGTATAGAAGTTGGGAGGTCATGTTACAGTTGTACTAGACATTGGTGAGACAACACTTAGATTATTGTTTTTAGTTTTGGTCACATTTTTCTAGGAAAGATGTTGTTAAGATGATAATGGTGCAGAAAAAATTAACAAGGAAGTTGCCAGGACTCGAGGACCTGAGCAATTGGGAGAGGTTGAGCATAGAGTCATAGAGTGATACAGTGTGGAAACAGGCCCTTCTGCCCAATTCACCCACACCGGCCAACAATGTCCCACTTGCCTGCACTTGGTCCATATCCCCCCAAACCTGTCCTACCCTTGTACCTGTTGAACTGTTTCTTAAATGATGGGATAGTCCCAGCCTCAACTACCTCCATATACCTTGCTGCTTGTTCCATACACCCACCACCCTCTGAGTGAAAAAGTTACCTTTCAGATTCCTATTAAATATTTTCCCCTTCACATTGAACCTATGTCCTCTGGTCCACGATTCACCTGCTCTGGGCAAAAGACTCTATGCATCTACCCGATTTTGTATATCTCTATAAGATCACCCCTCATCCTCCAGTGCTCAATGTAATAGAGACCCAGCCTACTCAACCTCTCCCTATAACTCATACCTCTAGTCCTGTCAACATCCTTGTAAATATTTTCTGAATCCTTTCAAGCTTGACAATATCTTTCCTATAACTTGGTGCCCAGAACGAACACAATATTCTAAATGCGGTCTCACCAACGTCTTATGCAACTGCAACGTGACCTCCCAACTTCTACTCAATACTGTGAATAATGAAGGCAAAGTGTCTAAAGACTTTTTGACCACGTTATCTACCTGCGACTCGACCTTCAAGGAACCATGCACCTGTACTCCTAGATCCAACTGCTTTACAACACTACCCAGAGGCCTACCATTCACCGTGTAGATTGTGCCCTTGTGCACAACATGCAACACCTCACACTTCTCTGAATTAAATTCCATCAACAATTCCTCTGCCCACCTGGCCAATCGATCCAGATCCTGCCGCAATCTTTCACAACCATCTTCACTATCTGCAAAACCACTAACTTTTGTATCATCAGCAAACTTGCTAATCTTGCCCTGTATTTTCTCATCCAAATCATTGATGTAGATGACAAACTGTAATGGGCCCAGCACCGAACCCTGAGGCACACCACTAGTCACAGGCCTCCATTACCCTCTGCTTCCTTCCATGGAGCCAATTTGCTACCCATTCAGCTATCTCTCCTTGGATCCCATGCAATCTAAACTTCCAGAGCAGCCTACCATGCAGAAACTTATTGAATGCCTTACTGAAGTCCATGTACACAACATCTACTGCTCTGCCCCCATCAACCTGTTTTGTCACATCTTCAAGAAAAATCATTCCGATTGTGAGACACTACGTCCCACATATAAAACCATGCTGACTGTGCCTAATCGACCCTTGCCCATCCAAATGCCTGCATAACCTATCCCTCAGAATACTCTCCAGTAACTTACCAACTACAGATGTTAAGCTCGCTGGCTTGAACTTTATTCCGTAGAGCACAGGAGGATGAGGGGTGATCTTATGGAGGTGTAAGAGCATGAGAGGAACAGATAGGGTAAATGCACAGCCTTTTACCCAGAGTAAGGGAATCAAGAACCAAAGGACATAGGTATAATGTGAGGAGGGAAAGATGTAATAGGAACCTGAGGGGAAATGTTTTTGACACAAAGGGTAGTGGGTGTATGGAAAGAGCTGCTGAAGAAGGTAGTTGAGGCAGGGACTATCACAATGTTTAAGAAACATTTAGACTGGTACATAGATAGGATATGTTTAGCGGGATATGGACAAAATATAGGCAGGTGGGATTAGTGTAGTTGGGGTATGTTAGTCGGCGTGGGCAAGTTGGGCCGAAGGCCCTGTTTCCACAGTATACGACTCTGTAAACTTATAGGTTTATGGTGAGGGGACAGAATTAATAGGAACCTGAGGGACAATCTTTTCACTCAGAGGGTAGTGGGCATATGGAACGAGCTGCCAAAGGAGATATATGTCGGAAGGAACTGCCGATGATGGTTTCAACCGAAGATAGACACAAAAATCTGGAGTAACTCACTGAGTTATGTAGGTACTATAACCGCATTTAAAGACATGTGGATAGGTACCTGGATAAGAAATGTTTGGAGGAATATGGGACAGGAATGAGCAGATTAACCTATGATGAGAGTTTGTCGGCACTGGGCCTGTACTCGCTGGAGTTTAGAAAAATGAGGGGAGACCTCATTGAAACATGTTTCCACATTAGGGGCTAGTGGAGTCAAGGGATATGGGGAGAAGGCAGGCACGGGTTATTGATAGCGGACGATCAGCCATGATCACAATGAATGGCAGTGCTGGCTCGAAGGGCTGAATGGCCTCCTCATGCACCTATTTTCTATGTTTCTATGTTTCTATAAACAATCAGAATAGTGATGGATGTGGAGAGGATGATTCCACAAGTGGGAGAGTCTAGGGCTAGAGGACGTAGCCTTAGAATTAAAGGACACTCTTTTAGGAAGACTCTTTGAGAAGTTTCTTTAGTCAGAGGGTGGTGAATCTTTAAAATTCTTTGCCACACAAGGCTGTGGAGGCCAAGTCAGTGGATATATTTAAGGCAAATAGATAGATTCTTAATTAGTACAGGTGTCAGAGGCTATGGGGAGAAGGCAGAAGAATGGGGTTAGGAGAGAGAGATATATCAGCCATGATTGAATGGCATAGTAGACTTGAATGGGCTGAATGGCCAAATTCTACTATCCCTTATGACCTTATGACCTTAACATTGGCAAATGAGCCTAACTTAGTTAGGGCATCTTGGTCGGTAAGGATGAGTTGGGCCAAAGTGCCTGTTTCTGAGCTGTGTGTTTCTATGACACTATCTGTAACCTCCTACGTAATAAGTGTTATAGGGCCTGTTCCACAGACGCGACCTTTCAGCGACTGTCTTTGACCTTCAAGCTCGAGGGCACTCGCCTGAAAAACCTCGAGCTGGATTGACCGTCAGCGATGAAACCGCGAGCTGGATCGACCGACCGCACACACACACACACACACACGCAAACACATCGCATGACTAATCTTTAGACCTTTGGGATTCCTTGAATGCAGAGATGACTCTAAAGTTGCTCACTCCCGGGGTACATTTTGGTTAAATAGCTCGTCTGAGTCCAGCTTATCTCAGTACAGATCTCAGTATCCCTTGTTCCGACCTTGGCTGCATCTAATACTTCTTGAATGATAAAGTAATCTCTCATTATTCACCCCTCTGTGACCCTCCTACTAATCACCACACTGTAACTTACTCCAATCATTTCCCTGTGACTCTCTCAGATCACCACAGTGACTCGCTCTGATCACCACATGTGACACCACATTTTTATTTTTCCTTCAAGGGGCCTTATTCACTAATTGCATATTGCAGTGTAATATGGGTCTGCACTTGGTCTATTATACTTTTGTACCAGAAGGTACAAAAACGTTCAATAGTCACATTGCATCAAGTAATCATTATAATACAATAATGGCATTTTTGTCTAAAATGCTCTCGAACCCCCCCCCCCCCCCCCCCCCCCCCCCCCCCGTGGCAACCAGTGTTCATTGAAGGCCTCTAGAGGCCCCATTGGACACCGCGTATTCCCTCTCCAGGTACATGCGAGCACGGACATAGGCCTAGGCAGGCAGGCAGCCGACTCTGGTGTGACCATTGACTGCCCGCTGATCACCACCCTGTGTCTCTCTGATCCCCACACTGTGACTCATTCTGAGACTCTCTGATTGCCTTCCTGTGACACTTTAATCACCACACTGTGTCTCTCTCATCACCACATTGTGACTCTCTCTCGAATCACCTCTCTGTGACTCACTCTGATCACTACACTCTGACTCTTACTCTGATCGCTTCCAGATGTAGATGGAGTTCAATCCGAGCGAGTGTGAAGTTGAATACAACACTGATGTACAGAAGGATCTTGGGATCCAAGCCTGTTCCCTGAAAGTGCCAAGAGAAGTAGATAGCATGGTTAAAAAAAAAGGCACATGGTATTGCTTCATTGGTTGGGGCATTGGGTGTAAGGGTCAGGAAGTCATGTGGCAGCTTTCTAAGACTTTAGTTACAACACATTTGGAGTATTTTTGCAGTTCTGTGCACTCTATTACAGGGAGGTTGTGGAGACTCTAGTGTGGGTGCAGAAGAGGTTTATGAAAATCCTGCCTGGATTAGAGTATATAAGAGAAGTTGGAAAAGCTTGGATAGTTTTCTCTGGAATGTCAGAGGTTGAGGGAAGACCTGATGGAAGCACATTAGATAATGAGAGGCACAGATAGATGGTCAGAATGTTTTTCTCAAGAGTGGAAATGTCAACCTATAAGGTGAGAAGCGCAAGGTTGAAAGAAGATGGGAGGGGCACCCTCCTTCCCAATTTCCCATATGTCGATCAAGCTTTGTCCTGTTTTGAAGACGTGTACACTCACTTTGTGTCAGAAGGAATTGCAGATGCTGGTTTGAACCGAAGATACACATAAAAAGCTGGAGAAACTCAACGGGACAGGCAGCATCTCTGGAGAGAAGGATGATGAAACGTCGCCCAATTCTTCTCTCCTGAGATGCTGCCTGTCCCGCTGAGTTACTCCAACTTTGTGTGTACTCACATTGGCAGCTCATATGTTGTCATTGAGCCTTCATTACTGCATCTATGACTGTATTTCTTTTAAAAGGATGTTGCCAGAACAAGAGGGTGTGAGCTATAGGGAGAGGTTGAGTAGGCTGGGACTCTATTCCCTGGAGAGCAGGAGCGTGAGGGGTGATCTTACAAAGGTTTATAAAATCATGAGAGGAATAGACTGGGTAGATGCACAGAGTCTCTTGCCCAGAATAGGTGAATCGAGGTATAGGTTTAAGGTGAAGGGGAAAAGATTTAATAGGATTCTGAGAGGTAGTTTTTTCACACAAACAGTGGTGGGTGAATGGAACAAGCTGCCAGAGGAGGTAGTCAAGGCAGGGACTATCCCAATGTTTAAGAAACAGTTTGGCAGGTACATGGCTAGTACAGGTTTGGAGGGTTGTGGATCAAACACAGGCAGGTAGGACTAGTGTAGCTGGGGCATGATGGCCTTATGGAAACACACCCATCTTTTCTCCTTTCTGCACCACACTTATGATATTCAGCTCCTTACAAAGCAGGTGACCAATGAACTGAAAATATAGACTGCCCATAGAAAGTACAGGGTGGCACGATAGTGCAGCGGTCGAGTTGCTGCCTTACAGCACTTGCAGCGCCGGAGACCCGGGTTCGATCCCGACTACGGGTGCTGTATGTATGGAGTTTGTACATTCTCCTCGTGACCGCATGGATTATCTCCGAGTTCTTTTGGTTTCTTCCCACACTCCAAAGATGTATAGGTTTGTAGCTTAATTGGCTTGGTATAAGTATAAATTGTCTCTAGTGTGTGGAGGGTGGTGTTAACATGCGGGGATCGCTGGTTGGTGCGGACTCGGTGGGCCGAAGGGCCTGGTTCCACGCTGTATCTCTAAACTAAACTAAACTAAACTAATACTAAACCAGAAATCATAAAAATGGGTAGTGAGCCCAAACTTGGTGAACTGCCTGTATCGGCAGAGTCATTCTCACATGGTACATCCACATCCATAATTGTGCTTGTTTTCAAGAATTATTGAACTGACTCTCCCAATGTCACTTTTATGATGCAGGCTATATTGGTTACAATGGAGAGTTCCAACCGCGGGCCTGTGGCCTTTAGCATCGTGGAGCCCGCGGTCCCTGGTTAGAGACTGATTTGGGAGCTCCAAGCCGCGGAGAGTGTCAACCGTCCCGACGAGGAAGTTTCGACCACCCCGACGCGAGGGCTTCGAATCGCCGGCTGCGGTGTCCTTGATTGCCCCGACTGCGGATGGTTCGACAGCCCCGACCACGGGAGAGTAAAGAGGGAGAAGATTGGACTATTATCTTTGTCACAGTGAGGAATGCGGGGAGCCGCTGTGTTGGATGTTTATGTTAAAGTTTATTTTATGTGGCTGGGTGTCTTGTTGCTTTTCATTTAGTATGGTTGCATGGTAACTCAAATTTCACTGTACCTTAATTGGTACATGTAACAATAAACAGACCTTGAAAACCTTGAAACCTAGATTAACCTCTGTCAATTCTCAAAAATCTCTTAAAAGTAAAAAATATTTTAACCTTTCCTCCTTTTCTCTAAATCTCTTAGCTGCAGGTTTTCTATCTAATTTAAGACCAGGAAACGAATTTAACAAAATAAAACCAACCAACTTGCTGTATCTACCCCAGGATGTTCATCATTCTGGGATGAGGTCTATGACCAGTGGTGTTCCACAGGGATCTCCATGGGGACCTCTGTTGTTTGTGGTATGTGTGACTTGGATGTAAATGTTGTTGGGTGCAGTTTGCAGATTACACCAAAATAGGTGGAGTTGCAGGCTGTAAGGAAGGTTGTCCGGTGTAATAATAATAATAATAATAATAATATCTTTTATTGTCATTACTCATAAGTGCAACGAGATTTGATTTGCAACTCCATCCGATGTCATAACTTAAATGACTAATAAAATTTAGGTTTAGATACCCGAGAACAAGGTTTGTGAAAAGAACATTACCCCAGTAAAACAGTCAAAACCAAAATAGACTAAAGTGCAGATGTGTCTGTGCGATGTGACCATCCGAGGGAGACAGTCCATGGGGGTGGTGGGCATCAGCAGGGCCGGTTCAGAGTCGCTATAGCTCCTGGAATGAAGCTGTTCCTGCGTCTGGTGGTGCGGGCGTAGAAGGCCTTGTTACGTCTGCCGGAAGGGAGTAGTTCGAACAGTCCATTACAAGGGTGAGAGGAATCTTTATGGATGCTGACAGCCTTCCTGAGGCACCGTGTGTGGTAGATGCCCTCCAAGTCTGGTAGCGTTGTCCCAACTTGCAGTGTAGGAAGGAACTGCAGATGCTGGTTTACACCGAAGATAGACAAAAACATGCTGGAGTAATTCAGCGGGAAGGCTGTATCTCTGGATAGAAGGAATGGGTGACGTTTCGGATCAATACCCTTCTTCAGGCTCTTCAGTCCAGGAAGGCGGTCAAAGTATGCAGTGGGATGTAGATCACTTACAGAGAGAAATGGCAGATATAATTTAATCCAAGCGAGTGTGAGGTGTTGCACTTTGGGAGGTGAAATGTAAAGGGTACAGCCGATGACAAGACCTTTAACAGCACCTGATGTGCAGAGAGATCTTGGGTTTCCAGCTCCAAATTTCCTGGAATGTGCCTGGGTCGCGCTGCCATAGGTAATGGTGGAGACGGATACGACACTGGCATTCAAGAGACTTTTGGACAGATATATGGTGGGATGGAGGGATAAGGATCATGTGCAGGTGGATGAGATTAGTTTATCTTGGCTTCACATTCTACACAGATATGGTGCTGTGCTCGTCCATGTTCTATGTGTAGGAGGGAACTGTAGATAAAGGTTTAAACCAAAAATAGACACACTCAGCGGGACAGACAGCATCTCTGGAGAAAAGGAATATGTGACTTTTTGGGTCGGCCCAAAACTTTTCGACCGAAAACGACACCTAATTCTTTCTTCCAAAGATGCCATCTGACCTGCTGAGTTACTCCAGCTTTTTGTGTCAGTTCTATGTTTTACGTCAGACCTTTTGTGGCAACATAACTTTTCAATGGCCTCAGTGGCCATTTTAACACACTACCCAAAGAATGAATACCTGATGAATGAAAATCACAACTAGATTATCAACATTATTACACCATGGAGTTGATCTGTGGACATCACTGGCCAAAGTGATTTCACCGACAGCAAGCTATAATCCCATTTGCATTGACTGCTATTATTAATCCACAGCCCTAAGGCCAAAAAGATGATGTTTCCTTCTCTTATTTGTATATTATTTCCACAGGGCACAGCTATACAGAATTTGGGAATGGAAACAAAACATTACAAATTCAATTCAGCTAGATTAGAAACTTGGTAAAGAGGAAGACTAACAGAAGGAGTGAGCATGAAGTTTTATTTTTTCTCTGACAGCTGTTAATAACACGCATAATAGATGCTGATGGCCCAACATCAAGTCAAAACAGGCCAGTTACAGGGGACTGCACCTTACAGCATATCATTATTAACACCCATCAACTCAGCGATGCTGTTGAGGTCTGCCAGCTGGACTGGTTGCGGGAAATGAAGCAAAGCCACATTTTCACCTAACATAGGATTAATGGGCATGTGTGACTTTCACCACGATGATCGTCAGCTTCTGGGTGGTGAGCAACGTGATGTCCAGAGTGATCCTTGCAAATTGAATATCGCTACAAAGCATGATGTTAACACACTTGCACCTCCTCCAACCTCATCTACTGTATCCACAGTTCCAAGTGTGGACTTCTATATATCGGCAAGACCAAGCGCAGGCTCAGCGATCATTTCGCTGAACACCTCTGCTCAGTCCACCTAGGCCCACGTAATCTCCCGGCTGCCAAACACTTTAATTCCCCCTCCCATTCTCACACTGACCTTTCTGTCCTAGGCCTCCTCCATTGTCAGAGTGAAGCCCAATGCAAATTGGAGGAACAGCACCTCAGCTTGGGCAGCTTACAACTCAGTGGTATAATTATTGATTTCTCTAACTCAAGTAACACTTGTTTTCCCTCTCTCCCTGTCCCTCCCCAATCTAAGTTCTACTGTCCTCCTGATTAAATTTACTGTTTGTTTGTCTCCTTGTCACCTTCCCCTCAGCTAACAGTGAACCAATCTACATTTCCTTATCACCATCTGCTTTGCTCTGTCGTATTCACACCTTCCCCTTTTATATCTCTAGACTAACTCTCCCCTGACACTCAGTTTGAAGAAGGGTCTCGATCCGAAACATCACCCATTCCTCGCCAAAGAGGCTGCCTGTGCTGCTGAGTTACTCAAGCTGTTTGTATCTATCTTCAGTTTAAACCAGCATCTGCAGTTCCTTCCGATACATGTTACCACACATGCTGAATTTGTGAGATGCGCGCAACGTCTTGCATCCATTCCATCCTGACTGTGCTGCTGAAGGTCCCACGGTAGCCATTGGGCTCTAGTTTTAGGAGTGGCGAGCACCAACTGGTGAGCACTGACTCAAACCAAGCCTGACCATCTGAATGGGTCGCTGCTCATTGCTGTAGCTGGCTGTGGAAGTCAATGACTGCATTTGACTAGATGGACAAATGCTGGGTGGAGCACAGATGAGAACGGCACTCCATTTTTCAGATGCAGTCTGGAGGCTTTTGGTTAAGGAAAGAAAGATCCTTGACGCATGAGCCAGGAAGGTCTGCTGACAAGTTATGAAATGGCAGTGGTATAGATAGATAGATAGATAAATACTTTATTAATCATATTAATCATATTAATCATATTAATATAAAGTCAATGACAAGATGAAATGACATTGCCTCAAACCTGCTACTGTAGTCATTGCTGTGGCCTCACAGCGCCGGTGAGCTGGTTCAATCCTCACTACCGGTGCTGTCTGTCCAGAGTTTTCACGTCCTCCCTGTGACTGTGTGGGTTTCTTCTGGGTTCTCTGGTCTCCTCCCACATTCCAAATGAGTCATAAGGTGGCACTTCTCCTTCTTCTTCTTGCGTATGGCGTGCACAGCCTAAAGTTGTCGGACAACTTGTTCTATTTGATCTTATTTGACTGTGCACGCCGGGCTGATTGCATTTGTTGAAACAGGGCGGACCACGTGAAGGTTGCAATCTCTCACCCCATAAGGTGGCACGATGGCATAGCGGTAGAGTTGCTGCCTTACAGCGCTTGCAACGCAAATCCTGGGTTCAATCCCGACCACGGGTGCTGTTTGTACGGAGTTTGTACGTTCTCCCCGTGACCGCGTGGGTTTTCTCCGGGATGTTTGGTTTCCTCCCACACGCCAAAGACTTACAGGTTTGCAGGTAAATTGGCTTGGAATAAATGTAAATTGTCCCTAGTGTGTGTCGGATAGTGAGCCCTGGTCGGTGCAGACATGTTTCTGCATTGTATCTTTGAATTAAACTAAAGTGAACTAAGCTAAACTAAACTAAACTAAACACAACACAGAAGCAGGATCATAGGCCATCATTTTTCTGCTGACTACTGCACTTATCTAATCTTATTTACTTGCATTAGGTCGATAGTTTTTAATTCTTAATTACTGTGAGAGACTCTGCCTCCACCACCTCCTCAGGCAGCTCATTCCATGTTAAAAATTCCCCTCTAATCCTCTTACCTCACGCCTTGTGTATACCCTATTGCTTTCCATATCATAGGATAAAGACACACCAGCAGATTAAATGGTTGTTGTACTTCATCATAAGTTCTAATTTCATCAGTACATAAATGATAGGAACAGAATTAGACCATTAGGCCCATCAAGTCAACTCCACCATTCAATCATGGCTGATTCATGTTTCCCTCTTCACCCCATTCGCCTGCCTTCACCCCGTAACCCCTAACACCCATACTATCTATCTCTGCCTTAAAATATCCATTGTCCTCCACAGCCTTATATGTCCATGAATTCCACAAATTCACCACCCTCTGACTAGAGAAATTTTTCCCTATCTCCTTTCTACAGGAATGTCGTTTAATTCTGAGGCTACGACCTCTGGTCCGAGTCTCTCCCACTGGTGGAAACATCCTCTCCACATCCACTCTTTCCAGGCCTTCCACTATTCAGTACGTTTCAATGAAGCCCCCTCCCCCTCAATCCTTCTACACGAGTGCAGGTCAACGACAAGAAATAATTACATGTAAGTGTGAGAAAGAGATGAAGTTGCAGCAGTGCGAAGAATTAAGGAGAGGGAGAATGGGACTGATGGGATTGTTCTGCTGAGAAGTGTCATGGATGCAATGGGCCAAATTACTTCCTTCCATGCTATTATAAGTATAGAAAAGGTTAAATACCTCACAAGATGATATAATACGATTCCCAATCATATGAACATCACAAACAGTCCATAGAATACATCCCATATCACTCACTCACAATCCTTCCCCAAATTCACATTCCCACCATATCCTCATGTACATCTACGACAGGCTGCTTAGTGGGAGAAGATGCTATGTGTTGCCATTGGAAGCACCACAACAACTGTGGAGTGGAATGGATGGACAAACAAGAACACATTTCTGGATCTGTAGGAAGGAACGGCAGATGCTGGTTTACAGCGAAGATAGACACAATCAGTTGGAGTAACTCAACGGGACAGGCAACATTTCTGGAGAGAAGGAAGGGATGACGTCTGAAGAAGGGTCTCAACTGGAAACGTCACCCATTCCTTCTCTCCAGAGATGCTGCCAGTCCAACAAATTTCTGGAAGCAGACTTCTGGTGCACTCCACACTGAGCAGGTTTAACAATCAGGTTTTTGAAAATAATCAGCCTATGCATTGCGGTAGAAATTCCAGGGCTTGATTCTCATGAATGCAATTGTACACTGAAGGCACGTTGTGCATATAAGTTACTGTTGAAAGTAGTTCATTTTGTTCTTCCCCGTTTCTCACAAGTTACCCTGCTGGGGTTTGCCCCTCCCCCTCCCTCCTCCCCCATCCTCTCCTCTCCTCCCCCATCCCCTCCCTCCCACCCCCCCTCCCCTCCTCCTCCCCCCTCCCTTCCTCCCTCCTCCATCCTCCCTCCTCCCCCTCCTCTCCCTCCTCCCCCATCCCTCCTCCCCCCTCCCCCTCCCTCCCCCCTCCATCCTCCCTCCTCCTCTCTAGCATGCCAGCAGTCCAACTTCCAATCTTCCCGTCTGAAGAAAGGTCTCGACCCGAAACGTCACCTACTCCTTTTCTCCAGAGATGCCGTTTGACCCATTGAGTTACTCCAGCTTTTTGTGTCTAACTTCCAATCTGTTTCCCACGTCTGATATGAAATGGTTGAAGGTAATAGCTTGCAATGTAGTTTTGGGATTAGCTAGTAACACTACTCATTGAGAAACATACCTCCCACTAAAAAAATGACCATTAGGCTTCTGCAATCGATAATCTCAATATCACTGAACTCAAATAGTTTGGGTGGGTGTGAGAGAGTGAATGAGGGTGCTGGGATGCAAATTATTCATGGTATTAAATGATTTAATGCATTACTTTTTACTTGAATCATTTCACTTTAAGGGTTTTTGGTTGCCACCATCATCAAATCAGTGTTGCATGAAGACGGCATCAAACAGATTACATATTTGAGACAAACTTTGTGATCTTTGGTTTCCCCGCAGTGTTGATACAAGATGTATTAAGGCACCTCCATCAAAAAGCAAGGGTGGCACTCAGCGTAATAAAGTGCCATAATCCACGGGGTTGCAGTTAGATAACCATGACATTAAGTGACAGAAGGAGCTTTAGCCCTGGATTTTTATTGCAAAACGTCATCAGTTGTGGATAAAGGCTGACATTTCCAGATGTAACTGTTAAGAAGTCTGGCATTCCCGAGTGACCAGATGCTCGCTGGCATTTAACCAACTGGAATCCGACATTGACTTCAACTTCTTGTATTTACACTTGGAAATCATAAGGTCATAAGTGATAGGAGAAGAATTAGGCCATTGGGCCCATCAAGTCAACTCCTCCATTCAATCATGGCTGATCTATCTCTCCCTCCTAACACCATGCTCCTGCCTTCTTCCCACAACCACTGACACCCATACTATTCAAAAATCTATCTATATCTGCCTTAAAAATATCCATTGACTTGGCATCCACAGCTTTCTGTGGCAAAGGATTCCACAGATTCACCTCTATCTGACTAAATAAATTCCTCCTCAATTCCTTACTGAAGGAAAGTCCTTTAATTCTGAGTATGGCCTCTAGTCCTAGACTCTCCCGCTAGTGCAAACATCCTCTCCACATCCACTCTATCCAAGCCTTTCACTATTTGGAACGTTTCAATGAGGTTGCCCCTCATTCTTCTAAACTCCAGCGAGTAGGGGCCCAGTGCCGTCAAAAGCTCATCATTCCTGGGATGATTCTTGTAAACCTTTTCTGGACCCTCTCCAGGGCCAGCACATCCTTCCTCAGATATCTTGCCTACAATTGCTCACAATACTCTAAATGCAGCCTGACCAGTGCTTTCTAGAGCCTCAGACAGACTCAAAAAGCTGGAATAACTCAGTGGGACAGTCAGCATCTCTGGAGAGAATTGATGCCTAGCATGTTTAATCCCTGACATGAGATCTAATATAAATTCAGAGGCTTCTTTCAATTCACTACAGATCAAGAACATCTAGGGAGGAACCTACCTGATAATTATCAGTTTAATTCCCAGATAATTATCCAGGAATTAATCACATTCATTTAAATGTATTTAATTATTTTTAAGTAATTGCAAGTATTTTAATTTTTATTATCTCATTTTAAATCTAAATTTTATATTTTTTAAGTACTGCATTTAACGCTTTAATGGGAATTAAATGTTTTTTTATGGCGTGTAAAGGTTAAGAGGCTCATATTGAATGTGTTTGTCAGCTTTAGCAGCTGGTTCCCAAAGGTGGAGAGAAAGATTACTCTGGGAGTAGTGACGGCAATTACCAAGCCTGGTCAATGAGCTTGGAGACAGCTGTGTGGACAGATCATCACTGCACAGTGTTACAGACAACTAAATTGCCAGCAACCATCAAACACTAATTCAATATCTACAGGTTTGGGAGACCCACCTAGAGCAAACCCCATACAGGAAGAATGTGGGAATTCTACAGTAGCCAAGGTCAGGAATGGGCATCTTACAACCCAGTGGCATGAATATTGAGTTCTCTAACTTCAAGTCAGCCATACAAGCCTCATTCTCTTTCCTACCCCCACCAAAGTCGTACTAGCTTCAAAGTAGTCTTGGTTGAGTCTCATTGTCTGTAACTCGTTTTCACCTAGCCCACAGCTAACAATGGCCTGTCTCCATTATCATAGTTACTTTTGTGCATATCTTTCATTCATTTGTTCTGCATCTCTCTATATCACCGTCTATATCTCTCATTTCCCTCTCCCCTGACTCTTGGTCTGAAGAAGGGTCTCGACCCGCAACGTCGTCTATTCCTTCTCTAGAGAAATGCTGCCTGACCCGCTGAGTTACACCAGCTTATTGCGTCTATCTTCGGTTTAAACCAGCATCTGCAGTTCCTTCCTACTAATCTTCAACAAGGCTCAAAAGAGCCAATCCAGAGCGCCAAACAGATGTTTGTCATCACCACTGCATCCATTTAAGTGCCTGTTTCAAATAACTCATAAGAACCATCCGATGATATACTATTGTGCCCTTTGTTTGATGCTGCAATATATGTTTGAAAGGGAAAGAACATCCAGTTGAGATTAATCATTGCTGCTTTCATTTATCCTCCTGGTGCTAGTATCACTTTTAAAATCCAGCCTTAATTATTCTGTTAAAAAGACAAATTGGATGCACTTTTTTCACCAGCTGTTTTAATTGTCGACAGTTTATTAACCGATCACTCTTTAGAATTGTTATAACTGTTTTTTGACTGCCTTAATCCCCATTGTTTGTGCCATGCCACTTGGTAGCAGACATTTATCACACAGTGTTAAAGAAGGAACTGCAGATGCTGGAGAATCGAGGGTTACACAAAAAGCTGGAGAAACTCAGCGGGTGCAGCAGCATCTAAGGAGCGAAGGAGATAGGCGACATTTCGGGTCGAGACCCTTCTTCAGACTGGTCAGGGATCAGGGAAACGAGAGATATAGACGGTGATGTGGAGAGATAAAGAACAATGAATGAAAGATATGCAAAAAAGTATCGATGATAAAGGGAACAAGCCATTGTAAGCTGTTTGTGGTGTGAAAATGAGAAGCTGATGCGACTAGGGTGGGGGAGGGAGATAGAAAGAGGGAATGTCAGGGCCCAAGGGCTGAGGGAGAGGTGGGAAAGGGAGGAGACAGCAAGGGTTAACAGAATTGAGAAAATTAAATGTTCAAGCCCAAAGGATGCAGACTCCCCAAGCGGAATATGAGGTGCTGTTCCTCCAACTTGCGGTGTTGCTCACTCTGGCCGTGGAGGAGGCCCAGGACCGAGAGGTCGGATACGGAATGGGAGGGGGAGTTGAAGTGCTGAGCCACCGGGTTATCACACAGTATCTTACAGACAGGGTGCGCTCTGGAAGGAGCATAAAGGGCCTGTCCCACTTGGCGATTTTTTCGACAACTTTCGGCTTCATATCAGTGTAGCCAAAAGATTTTGAACATTTCAAAACCCAGCGGCGACTAAAAAATGTCGCGACACTTGAAAAAACACCGCTCGCCGTGTCACCGCCGCAACACGGCGCAAGTTTTTTGGTGACCTGGTACGCCAGTCAATGATGCCGGCAGTCACCGAAAAAATCGGCAAGTGGGACAGGCCCTTAAGACTAATTAATGTCTGATGATCCACATTTCTGGGTGTTGTGATGTTACCCACCTCCATGGATGCTGCATGAACAATCAACTCCTTTTATTGTGACCATTCAAAGGGTCACAACTGCACATTTATAGATCTTTAGGCCCATGGAATCCTCAGGACTGGGGAGCCATCCAGCCCCGTTGTATCCAGGTGGTCACGTAGTGAAGTCAGGCAGTATCACTGGCAGCAACACATGGCAGCAACACATCTCTCCCTGACAAGCTCAATGCCTTCTATGCTCACTTGGAACAGAAGGTTGGTGGAAATCAGGGCTGCCAACTCTCAGGCATTGAGCGTGAGACTCACGCATTTCACGAAATTCTCACGCTCTCACGCTGATCGCAGAATTTCTCACGCTCAAAAAAGATTTTTTTTAAAGTAAATAAATAAATAAAGTCACAAGCAATTCAATTCATCCACGGCTTCCAGATCTCCTTCACACTCACCAATGAGAATAGTTTTCTGTCGGCGGGTTACCCGTAAAGAACGAGCAATTTGATTGTTTTAAACACACTCTATCTACTCTACATCAGTGAGACCAAGCATAGACTTGGCGATTGCTTCGCCCAACACCTCCGCTCGGTTCGCACTAACCAATCTGATCTCCCGGTGGCCCAACACTTCAACTCCCCCTCCCATCCTGAATCCAACTTTTCTGTCCTGGGCCTCCTCCATGGCCAGAGTGAGTCCCACCGCAAATTGGAGGAGCAGCACCTCATATTTCGCTTGGGCAGTTTACACCCCGGTGGTATGAACATTGACTTCTCCAATTTTAGGAAGTCCTTGCTTTCTCCCTCCTTCCCCTCCCATTCCCAGCTCTCCCACATCCTATTGTCTCCACCTCTTCCTCTCATTTTCCCGCCCCCCCCGACCTCCACATTAGTCTGAAGAAGGGTCTCGACCCGAAACGTCACCTATTCCTTCGCTCCATAGATGCTGCCTCACCCGCTGAGTTTCTCCAGCATTTTTGTCGACCTTTGATTTTTCCAGCATCTGCAGTTCTTTCTTAAACATTAAAAATGGCAATATTGCTGCAGTACTAATGATTCCATTTGACATTCATTGAACCAAAATCTGCAGGTGCTGGAAATTCAAAATAAAGCAAAAATCATTTTAGAGGTGACACTCTCACACACACTCACACAGCTTCACACACACACACACCTCACTTCAATCACTTCAATAAATTAAAGGCTGATTGGGTTCATTGTCTGCGTTTGATTGCTGGAAAAAGCAGGCTATTAACAATTAGGTGCAGTTGTCTAGCCTACATTTACAATTTGTTTTGTTAGTTTTACATTTGTGTCTGCTAATGTTTGATTTCAAATGAGTTATTAATGGAAAGGGTGCGCTTGCGCATGTACCACTGATCCGGCCCACATGAAGTCGCATTTTGGCCGTGACCTAAAATGAGTTTGACACCCCCGGTTTAAAGTGAGAGGGGAACGATTTAATAGGAACCCGAGGGACAATATTTTCATGCAGAGCATGGTGGGTATGTGGCAGGCACATGCCGTCAGGGTAGACAAGGTAGGCACTGCCTACCCTGACTAAAATTATAACATAGTAATTACTAAATATAAATAATAAAGGCATGGGAGAATTATGCCTATCTAAGAGATCGATCTCTTAGGTAAGCATAATTCTCCGTTCCTTTCATCCGCAGCACTTGTAACACGGGAAGGTCTGTGCAGCCCACGTGCCGTCAGCGCTGCTTCAAGCATCAATTTCAAGCGGGGCTGAAGGCAGCAGAAATTCTGCCTTTGCAGCACTGCGCATGCGCAGCAGTCTACTGCGCATGCGCAGCACTGGTTTCTTGGCGGGGTTTTCAAATATGGATTGTCTTTATTTTAAGGGTATGTTAGGAAACAAAGAGAGAACAATGGAGTTTGTGTACCGATAATGTGGTAAGTACATTTTGTGTTTATGTTTTTAAATACTGTATTTCCCGGGATGTGGGGGTGGGGGGAGAGCTCCCTTTACAGCGTTTGGGGAGTCTGGCCCGGGGTAAAGTTGCGGGGAGGGCACGAATGTTGTGAAGGAGGGGTCGGGATCATGCCACTTGCGACGCTCCTTGCACGGAGGCCTGCAATGCCACCGCATTGAGGCCGGTGGGGGGGGGGGGGGGGGGGGGGGGGGGGGAGACGTAGCTCGGGTGGCTGTGCCGGAGAGCGGAACCAGCCGCCACCTTAGCTCCTTCTGCCAGCCCCCGCTCACCTCTGGCAGCTCTCTGTCTAAAAATCTCTCCTGCCGCTCACTGGCCTCACTCATGACAGGTTGAGGTTACTCGGCTGTGGGAATTTAAGGATTTGCAGGAAGCGGCTGACATGAGCGAGTGGCAGGTGAGAGGTGTTCAGACGGAGAGCACTGCCAGAGGTGAGCGGGCAGGCAGAAGGCGCTGAATTGGCGGCCAGTTCTGCTGTTGGGTCCCGGCGTCTGCTCACAGCTCCCCGAGCTGCTTCTATCCCCGGCTACAGTGCGGTGGCTGCCGGAGCCCGGAGAGCGGCAGCGGTGAGTGAGTGAGTTACTGGCATTATCCCCGACCCCCTCCTTCTCAACACTCCTGCCCTCCCCGCAACTTTACCCCTGGCACACACTCTCCACACGCTGTGAAAGGAACTTTCCCCCCAAACATTTAAACCATATAACCACATAACAATTACAGCACGGAAACAGGCCCTCTCGGCCCTTCCAGTCCGTGCTGACCATTTGTTTTCCCCTAGTCCCATCTACCTGCACTCAGACCATACCCCTCCATTCCCTTCCCGTCCATATACCTATCCACTTTACTTTTAAATCGATCCTGCCTCCACCACTTCTGCTGGAAGATCATTCCACACAGCCACCACCCTCTGAGTAAAGAAGATCCCCCTCACGTTATCCCTAAACTTCTGTCCCTTAATTCTCATGTCATGCCCTCTTGTTTGAATCTTCCCTACCCTCAATGGGAAAAGCTTATCCACGTCAACTCTGTCTATCCCTTTCATCATTTTAAAGACCTCAATCAAGTCCCCCCTTAACCTTCTGCGCTCCAAAGAATAAAGACCTAACTTGTTCAACCTTTCTCTGTAACATAGTTGCTGGAACCCAGGCAACATTCTAGTAAATCTCCTCTGTACTCGCTCTATTTTGTTGACATCCTTCCTATAATTAGGCGGCCAAAATTATACACCATACTCCAGAATTGGTCTTACCAATGCCTTGTACAATTTTAACATTACTTCCCTACTCCTATATTCAATGCTCTGATTTATAAAGGCCAGCACACCAAAGGCTTTCTTTACCACCCTATCTAAATGCTAATTCCACCTTCAGGGAACTATGCACAGTTATTCCTAGATCTCTCTGTTCCAC
The DNA here is from genome assembly GCA_035221665.1 of Okamejei kenojei. Lineage (NCBI taxonomy): Eukaryota > Metazoa > Chordata > Chondrichthyes > Rajiformes > Rajidae > Okamejei > Okamejei kenojei. Next base: position 6,583,961 of record CM069150.1, on the reverse strand, counting down.
AGCATTCCTCAATTCCCTACCATTTACCATGTACGTCCTATTTTGATTTGTCCTGCCAAGATGTAGCACTTTACACTTATCAGCATTAAACTCCATCTGCCATCTTTCAGCCCACTTTTCCAAATGGCCCAAATCGCTCTGTAGACTTTGAAAATCTACCTCATTATCCACAACCCCACCTATCTTAGTATCATCTGCATACTTACTTATCCAATTTTCCACCCCATCATCCAGATCATTGATGTACATGACAAACAACAGTGGACCCAACACAGATCCCTGAGGCACCCACTGGTCACGGCTTCCAACCTGACAAACAGCCATCCACCATTACTCTCTGACATCTCCCATTCAGTCACTGTTGAATCCATTTTGCTACTCTGCCATTAACACCCAAAGATTGAACCTTCTTAACCAACCTTCCATGGGGAACCTTGTCAAAGGCCTTACTGAAATCCATATAGACAACGTCCACTGCTTTACCCTCATCAATTTCCCTAGTAACCGCTTCAAAAAATTCAAGAAGGTTTGTCAAACATGACCTTCCAGGCACAAATCCATGTTGACTGTTCCTGATCAGACCCTGTTTATCCAGATGCTTATATATATTATCTCTAAGTATCCTTTCCATTAATTTGCCCACCACTGACGTCAAACTAACAGGTCTATAATTACTAGGTTTATTCTTTGAACCCTTTTTAAACAATGGAATCCTTGGAATCCAAACAAACCTGCCAGGGGCTCAACGCTTTAACCAATCAACAACCAGCAGGGTAACTGTCTAGCAACATTATTAACAATATGTACACTTAGTTTGCATTGATCCAATTAAGGTCATGCATTTTACACTTCCTTGGAGGTCCTCTGTGGAAATCACATTCATCTGTCAATTGAATATGCAACACTGATCTGGGCCCTAGACTTACTGGCACCATTTAGAAACTTGTCTTATTTCATCGACTTGACCAAAATGGCCTAACAATACATGAATCCTTAATAAATGTTGGTGCTATGGTTGCTCTGTTTTAGCCAAGATTAACACCATGACCCTTTTCTCCAGATATGCTGTCTGACCTGCTGAGTTACTCCAGCGTTTTGTGTTTAACTTTGTGCCTTAATGAGTACTGTCCAATGGTTCTGACATCAAGAAGTGCTTTAAGAGGCTGGTCATGGTGCCGATTAACTCCAGCCTTCCAGACAGCCTTAATCCACCGTGGTTTACCTTCCATCACAACATGTCCACCTTTGTGGCGCCACATTCATCAGCGGAACATCCAGACAAGTTCATCAGACTCCTGTTTATTCGATACATCCCTGCCTCCAACACGAAAACCCAACCAAACTCATCTCCAAACAGCTGGATCTGGGAGTTAGCATCACATCTGCCACGGGATCCTTGACATCCTGACCTATGGACCAAAATCGATGAGGTAGATGACAGAATATCCTCCACGATAATTCTCAACACCGATACCCTGCAAGGATGTGTTTTATGCTCCTTACTACACTACCTATCCACTCATGACTGGCTTGGCACATTTTGCTCAAACTCCATTTACAAGTTTGTAGATGCCACCAGCGTAGCGGGTTTAATCTTGAACAATGACAACTTGCAGTACAGGAAGGGAAAAGAGCGCTTCGTAACATGGTGTTTCCGAGATGGCATATGATGAAAGAATGGATCAACTGGGCTTACATTCACTGGAATTTAGAAGAATGAGAGGAAATCTTAAAGAAACATATACAATTCTAGATGGATTGGATGGGCTAGATGCTGGAAAAAATGTCCAGAACGATGGGTCACAGTTTAAGAATAAGAGGTTAGGCCATTTAGGACTGAGATGAGGAAAAACGTTTTCACCCAGAGAGTTGTGAATCTGTAGAATTCTCTGTCACAGAAGGCAGTGGTGGCCAATTCACTGGATGTTTTCAAGAGAGAGTTGATATACCCCTTAGGGCTAATGGAATCCAGGGATATGGTGAGAAAGCTGGAACGGGCTACTGATTTTGGATGAGCAGCCATGATCATATTGAATGGCTCGAAGGGCCGAATGGTCTATAGCTGCACCTAGTTTTTAAGTTTCTATGTTTCAATGGTATCAAGGCAACAACGGCTCCCTCAAATTCAGTAAGGTGAACGAGCTAGTTGTTGACTTCAGGGAGCATGATGGAATATGCCCCAATCAGCAATAAATGGTGCCAAAATGGAGATGGTCAAGAGCTTCAAGTTCCTCGTGTTAATATTACCAACAACCTATCCTGGTCTAACCACAATGAATTTACAGCCAACGCGTCCACTTCCTCAGAAGACTAAGGACAACGATTGTTACCAATTTCTCCAGAACCAGCGTAGAAAGCATCCTATCATGATTTACCGTGGCTTGGTTTGGCAATAGCTCTGCTCAAAACCACAAGAAATTGCAGAAGGACATACTTCCAGTGGCGCTATGGAGGACTAGAAGGCAACGCCAGCCACCTCCGTGAAAAAAACGAGGAAAAACCGGTGAGAAAATGGGGAGAAAACCTACCTGCTGCTGCTTCTGCTTCTGCATCTGCTGTTTCTGCACCGGCTGCCGTGAGTGACGTCATCAGGCGTGCGACCCGTAATGGCAACACAGCGCAGCCCACCTCCGGAGAAATCCAAACTCCGGTATCCAAGGAAAATGGCTGAACAAGAACAAGGCCCGACTGAAGCCTCGACCTCAGGTAGGACACAGTCCCTAGAAGATGTGTCAAAAAAATCGAAAAAAAAATCGGAATTGGAAGAACTTAAAATTTTTTTTGTGCAAGAAATGGCAGAATTAAAAAAAGAAATGAAGTTGGAATTTTACTTCGGAGTCACGTGAGTGACTAGGTGAATAGAAGCCCGTACAGCCGTTGGTGCGTCTTGACGTCAGACGCTGGTGCAGTCGGCCGTTTGGAGCAGCAGCGCTCCTCCAAGCGGTAAGTTTAAACGGAGGTAAGGTTTTTAAAACATTTGTACCACAGGTCATTTTCTGCGATGGTTTGGAGTTCTTGGGATATGTTGCAGAAAGTGAAGAAGGTGTCGGCGAGGCGCTCCGGGGGTAGAAAGGAAAGTGGCCAGGAGAGTGTTGAGGATGGAGGCCCGTCTGGTACACCTGGTCGGTGCTGGCTACACAGCCAGTGGTTGCGGACCCACTGCCGGGGGGCAGTGGAGGCTTGTCAGTAGGGTGGAAGGCCACTGGCAAGTCTGTGAGGCCCGTAGATGAGTCGGGCCTGGAGGTTATACCCTCCATAGGAGAGTCCGTTTGCTCACGGCTCCTCCCACGTCGAGATTTTATTACAAAAGAATACTCGACAGGGACCAGCTCCGTGAGGAGGAGTGGTGCCCAAGCCAGGCTGATGGAGAGCTTGTGCTAGCAGCACCTGTTACAGGGCTGCACAACTATCCTGCCTGTGAGGAGGATGTTCCATCAGTGCAGTTTGCTGACACTGATTCTATGCTGGGGGAGAGCAGTAAAGGAGTTCGGTTGGTGGAACATTGCTGGGAAGTTTGCTGAGCGTAGAGAGGCAGGAAAGGCGATTGATGTGAATTGGCCGAAGCAATTCAGTATATGCTCTCCCACCAGTTACAGGAGCTAGCTATGGATGAAGTAGCAAAAAAACTATAAAGCTCCTGTTAATTGTGATCTCCTGAAGGTACCGGTGGTTAATCACCAAATTTGGTCACAGATGGTATGCCTGCTAGGACCCAGGAGATGAAGTTTTAAAAAGTGCTTAAACTGTTGTCAGCAGGTATTACAGCTGTGGTGAAAGTTATTGATACAAGCAATATGGTTGAAGCACACCAGGACGAACTGGGATTCCTTTGTAATGCATTTTTGAAATTAATAATATCAGGAGGGCCGTTATTAGGCCAGTGCTAATCCGAATTTGGCGGGTTTGTGCAAACCGACTAGTGTACCACCACGAAATCTGTTGTTTGGTGGTAACCTTGCAAAAAGGGTCAAAGACTGTCATGAGGTTGTTAAAACCATGGCCCTCATTAAGCCAGCTGGCAAGCAAGGCAAAAAGGGTTCTCTACAAGAGGTCGAGGACAACAAGGTCCGCAAGGAAAGATGCTGGTAAGGAATATAACATTGACAGACGATTAATTAACTGATGTTCCTGTTCAAATCGGGGAAGGTTAAAATTGTTTCTCAAACAATGGCAGCAGTGTCTATTCATGGTGATGATAGAAGATATTAGAAATTTATTTGGATGAATCAGCTGTGGCAATTCAGGGCATTGGCGAATGGATTAACTTCAGCTCCTAGATTATTCACTAAATTGGTAAAACCTGTGTTAGCATTACTTAGAGCTCAGGGGCATGTGGTAATGGCCCTATTTAGATGGTATTCTGATTGTTGGAAAGACTCATGCTGAAACTCAATCATCAGTTTCAGTTGTTAAAATCACTTTTGAACAAATGGGATTTGTTATTCACCCAGATAAATCTAAATTATCACAAAATTATTGATTATCTGGGATTTACCATTAATTCCAATCACATGTTGGTAACTTTGCCCAGGGATAAATTGAATCAGTTAATTGAGGACTGTGTTAATCTCGTTGGAGAACAACGGCCTTCGATTAGACAAGTAGCCAGGTTAATTGGGAAGTTTGTTGCAGCATTTCCAGCTGTGCAGTATCGTCCTCTGCATTATCAACAATTACAACGATCAAAGGAACAGGCACTGATAATACAAAGGGGCCATTTTGATAGGCCTATGCAGTTGTCAGCTGGGTGATTGCTGACATACAATGGTGGATAGTACATGTTTCAAAAAGTTTTAGGAAGGTTTTGGTGGAACCACCGTCACTGATATTACAGACTGATGTAAGTGCACTAGGTTGGGGTGCAACAGATATGTCTTCTAGTTGTGGAGGCAGATGGAATGTGGATGAGACATCGCTTCTTCAATGAAGAGGGATTAATTATTTAGAGTTGTTGGGCACCTGGTATGGGCTCAAAGCTTATTGTTCTATGAGGAGGGACTTGCATGTGCAGGTTCAGATTGACAACACCACAGCAGTGGCATATGTAAACCACATGGATGGAGTTAAGTCACAGTCTTGTGATAGATTGGCTAACCAGATTTGGAGCTGGTGTATTGACCAAAATATCTGGCTTTCAGCACTTTATTTGCCAAGAAGATTCAACACTGTAGCTGACACTAAGTCACGTCAGTTTAATGACAACATTGAATGGATGTTAAATCAGGATGTATTTAACCAAGTGATTGTTCAGTAGGGATTGCCAGATATTGACTTGTTTAATCATCTCGATTAAATCATCAGTTACCTAGATATGTTTCGTGGGAACCAGATCTTGGGGCAGTAGTAGTGGATGTGTTTTCGCTGCAATGGGGAGGAATGTTTGTGTATGTATTTCCTCCATTCTGTCTCATCAGCAGATGTTTGCAAAAGATCAAGGAGTACTCTGCTTCAGGGGTATTGGTAGTGCCAGATTGGCCTACACAAGCATGGTTTCCTGTTGTATTACAAATGGCTAGGGAGCCTTACATGATTATTCCCAAGAATAAAAATCTACTGGTAAATCCAGTCACTGGGGATCAACATCCTTTACATGATCGCATTGATCTGTTAATTGCAGATTTTAAGGAGGCCATACCTGGGGAGAGTACTGTCTCATCGGACTGTGGATGTTCTCACGTCGGCCTGCAGGGATAGTACACAGCAGCAATATATCACCTATATAAGGAAGTGTGAGCAATTCTGCCTACAGCAGAATATTGTATATCACACTGCAGGGATCACGGACGTATTGGAGTTTTGTCAACTCTTTATTTCGACCAAAAAATTAAGTTACAGTGGGATCAATTCAGCCAGAAGTGCTCTGTCTTCTTATTTACCCATGAATGCAGAATTGCATACAGTAGGGACACATCCGTTAGTTCACGATTCATGAAGGGAGTTTCAATTTTAATCCTCCTAAACCCAGGTATGCCGGTATTTGGAATATGAGTAAGGTTCTTATGGTTCTTCGCCAGTGGGCTCTGGTTACAAGCCTATCTATAGCCAAATTAACTATTAAGGTGGTCATGCTTCTGGTGTTGGTTTCAGCTCAACGTGTACAAACGTTGCAAAAGCTACGGCTAGATAGAATGCATGTGTCGGCAGATGCGTTTATATTTTATGTCTATGATTTGCTTAAACATAAATAGAAGAGGCATGACAGGATGTAAAGATTGTGTTTTCAGCATACCCCGCAGATGATCGCTTGTGTGTAGTCTCACATTTATCTCGTTACATTGAGATTACTAAACCTCTGAGAGGAACAGAGTTGGCTTTGTTTATTCGTCACAAAAAACCACACAGTAAGGTGTCGGGTGCAAACAATTTCAAGGTGGCTAAAGCGGGTCCTGGCACGTGCTGGAACTGATACTGATAAATTCAAATCTCATTCCACCAGGGCGGCATCAACTTCCGCGGCAAGGGCGATGGACTTGCCAATTAGACCATATCCTCGCGGCCGCAGGATGGTCCAGTGAGCTAACTTTTCAGACGTTTTATCACAAGCCGATTTCAAGGCTCGGGGGTGTTTGCTGATTCTGGTTTCAGTACTGTTACACTTTCCCCCTGAGTTAGAGGGGTTTGTTATGATTTTGTTTGTAAATAAACTGTTATTCATTTAACAAATGTTATTATTGATGCATGATTGATTGCTAACGACTTTGAGTCAATCCAGGCAGTGTGAACGTCGGGATTTCGGTCTGCGGCGTGAATTCACAGTGCTTTGAAATCTTCACGTAGTCACTCACGTGACTCCGAAGTAAAATAGTAAGATTAAACGAGAACTTACCAGTTTGAAGTTTGATCTTTATTTTATGAGGAGTCGAGTTGAGGGACTACGTGCCCTCCGCTCCCACCCTCATAGATCTCATCTGGTAGTTCTAGTTTTATCATCTTACCATTATACTTCAGTCATTGTTAGCTGTGAAGTCACTCCGCTGCTTTGAAGATTGACGCACCAACGGCTGTACGGGCATCTATTCACGTAGTCCCTCAACTCGACTCCTCATGAAATAAAGATCAAACTTCAAACTGGTAAGTTCTCGTTTAATCTTACTATTAACGATGGAATTGGAAAAGATGAATTTTGGGGAATAAATGAAAAAAATCAAGTTAGAGATGAGGGAGTTTAAAGTCTGAAATCAATCTTTCGACTACGGAATTATCAGACATGCTGCGAAAGGAAATTGCAGAAGTAGTGACGGAACAAATTTGCAAGTATAATGGAAGAGTTGAATGAAAAAATTGAAAATAAGGTGGAAGTGGAATCTGTGCTGGAAGAAATTAAGGTACAATCAACATCCATAAAAAACCTGAAGAACTAGTCGAAATAAGTACTCAGACTACGAAAACACTCGTCAAAGAAAATCAACGATTATCTGACTTACTGGGCAAAATTACTGATAAGTGTACTGAGTTGGAAGGACGCCAGAGAAGGCAGAACCTAAGGATCGTGGGTATTCGAGAAGGGAGAGAAAAGAATCAAGATACCCGAGAGTTTACTGCAAACATACTACAAAAGGTTTTTATCTCTGGAAGATAAGCCTTTGCTAGCCCGAGCACACAGAGTAATGAGACGTTACACAAAGCAAGATGCTCCTCCAAGACAAATGATAGTAAAAGTCCAGTATGATTACGTTTTGGAAGATATGATGAATAAAGTTGTAAAAAGTAGAAATCTTAAATATGAAGAAGATTCGATCAGCATTTACCGAGACTACCCAGCAGAGGTTTCCAAGAAACGAAATGCGTTCAAAGAGACCAAAAGAACTTTGAGGGAAGTGAAGAATCTGAAGTACAGTCTGAGATATCCAGCCACACTGAGAGTCACCTACAACCAGGAAGAACATTATTTTAAAAATCCAGAGGATGCATTGAGTTTTGCCCAAGGGATTAAGGAGCGAGAAGTAGACTGAATGACACCTTCAAAGATGAATTAAACGAACAATTAAACCGTATTTTCAAGATTGGTTGAAGATTGCAATAGACTATGGACTTGTTTCATCTAAAGAAGACGGAGAAGGAGGCGGATGTGAGACTCGAGGAGATACGGATCGAAGACGATTCCATGGATACTAATAATTAGAATACTAACACTACTAATATTAATAATTCACATATATTAACATATATAAACATATATTAAATTTAATACACTGGTATCATTATTAATTAGAGCTAATAACTGCTCATTATTGATTAATAATTAATTATAGCCGATTAACTTAGAATTAAGTAAATAGTAAATATAAATACACAAAATATAAACTTTGACTTCATTTATCCCCCCTGGTACTTTTTATTTCTTTTTTCTTTTTTCTTTTTTCTATAATTTGTTTTTTTTTAATATATTCTTATTATTATAGTTTGTAATAAGCATTAAGTATATATATTAGTATATACTTGACTATGAACTTTGTACACATCATAGTTTAATACCCCCGGTTTAAATCATATTTTTTTTATGGAATAATAATTTTAGTGAATCATGGAGATGGATAAGTATTTAACATTCACTACGGAAGTCTTTAGATTGCTAGCCATGTTAGTATGGCTAACACTAACTACACTAATACTAGATGTAGTTTTTTCTTTCTTTGTACACCCTACTAATCTCTCAATCTATCCCTTTTTTTTAATATTATTTCTTGTTATTATTATTTTACATTTGAGTGGAATTATAAATTAATGCAAAGGAGATATATATGTGTGGAGAAACTCAAGGTTCTTGAAATTCATCTATTCGAAGTTCAGGTGTAAAGTCGGGTATGTCGAACTGAACCATTTGCTCTATTATATATCCCTTTAGATAAAAAGATGCAAGACTTACATACGAATATGGGGAATGGAGAATAACGTTTTGTAGTTGGAATGTTAAAGGTATTAACGAACCAATTAAGAGGGGTAAAGTATTAGCACATTTAAGAACACTTAAAATAGATGTGGCATTTATCCAAGAGATACATTCAAAAAAAGAGGCAGAACATAGATTAAAGGCTAAATGGATTGATAAAGTCTATCATTCTTCTTTCACACACAAATCTAGAGGTGTAGCAATATTAATTCGTAAAGGCACTGCATTTAAACAGACTTCAACAATAACTGATAGTGACGGTAGATTATATTATTGTAATAGGAGAATTATACACACAAAAAATGATTTTTGTCAATGTATATGGCCCAAATTTTGATAGTCCGCTGTTTTTAAAAAAAATATTTAATACCATCCCGGAATTATCACAACACAATCTAATAATTGGAGGAGATTTAAATTGTACACTAGATCCTTATTTGAATAGATCATCAAAACAACGGAAACTTAAATCGCATTCCAGTGAGTTAATAAATGCATATATAGACACTAGTAATATTCAAGATGTTTGGAGATTGCAAAACCCAACATGACGAGAATACTCATTTTACTCACCTGTGCATAAAACCTATTCAAGAATAGATTATTTTCTGGTAGATTTAAAACTCATTCCACTTACGTATAATTCAAAATATCATAATATTATAATTTCAGATCATGCACCTTTAACTTTTAAGATGAAAATAACTGGTAAAATGGAAAAACAAGGACAATGGAGATTTAACCCACAAATTTTAAAAGACAAAATAACTCAAGAATATATCACAAAACAGATCAAGATTTTCTTTGAAATAAACGATACGCCAGAAATATCTTCGCCCCTTTTATGGGAAACCTTTAAATCATATGTTCGGGGAATTATGATATCTTCTCAAGCATTTTATAATAAAGAGAATGGGAGGGTACAACAGGCATAGGAAAGGGAGATCAAACAGTTAGATACAGAGAACGCTGTTAATCCAACCATGATAAAACATAATAAAATCTTTGCAATGAAATATAAATTAAATAAAATACAGTCAGACCAAGTTATAAAAATATACCAATATACTAAACAAATACAATTTGAATTTGGTGACAAACCACATAAATTATTGGCTCGTCAATTAAGAAAATTGGAAGGATAAAAATTAATCTATAGGATTAAATCAGATAAAGGGGAATTACTAGTACAAACTAAAGATATAAACGAGAGATTTTTGCAATATTATAAAATGTTATATTCAGCTAAAACAAAAGAAAATCGGATAGGAGTAGAAACATTCTTTAAAAATTGTAATCTAAAAGGACTTGATTTAGAAGATAGAGAATTATTAAACGTTGAAATAACTACTAAAGAAATTGAGGAAGCTATTAGATCATTAAAAAATGGTAAAACTCCAGGACCAGATGGTATTGGATCAGAATTTTATAAAATATTTTATGATATGATAGCTCCACATTTGAAGACACTATATGAACACATTTATGCACAACAGAAATTACCAGAAACATTAAATGAATCTATTATAACCCTTATACCTAAATTAGATAAAAATCTGGATGATCCAGGGTCATATAGAGCTACAGTGGCTTGCAAAAGTATTCATACCCCTTGAACTTTTCCACATTTTGTCACGTTACAACCACAAACGTAAATGTATTTTATTGGGATTTTATGTGATAGACCAACATAAAGTAGCGCATAATTGTGAAGTGGAAGGAAAATGATACATGGTTTTTTATTTATTTTTTATAAATAAAAAATGAAAAGTGTGGCGTGCAAAAGTATTCAGCCCCCTTTATTCTGATACCCCTAAATAAATCCAGTGCAAAAAATTGCCTTCAGAAGTTACCTAATTAGTAAATAGAATCCACTTATGTGTAATCTAATCTCAATATAAATACAGCTGTTCTGTGACGGTCTTAGAGGTTTGTTAGAGAACATTAGTGAACAAACAATGTTCCTTGGGCATCGTGAAGCCCAATGAACACACCAGATAGGTCAGGGATAAAGTTGTGGAGAAGTTTAAAGCAGGGTTAGGTTATAGAAAAATATCCCAAGCTTTGAACATCTCACGGAGCACTGTTCAATCCATTATCCGAAAATGGAAAGAGTATGGCACAAGTGCAAACCTACCAAAACATGACCGTCCACCTAAACTGACAGGCCGGGCAAGGAGAGCATTGATCAGAGAAGCAGCCAAGAGGCAGATGGTAACTCTGGAGGAGCTGCAGAGATCCACAGCTCAGGTGGGAGAATCTGTCCACAGGACAACTATTAGTCGTACACTCCACAAATCGGGCTTTTATGGAAGAGTGGCAAGAAGAAAGCCATTGTTGAAACAAAGCCATCAGAAGTCCCATTTGCAGTTTGCCACAAGCCATGTGGGGGACACAGAAAACATGTGGTGAATGAGACCAAAATTGAAGTTTTTGGCCTAAATGCAAAACGCTATGTGTGGCGGAAAACTAACACTGCACATCACCCTGAACACACCATCCCCACTGTGAAACATGGTGGTGGCAGCATTTTACTGTGGGGAAGCTTTTCTTCAGCAGGGACAGGGAAGCTGATCAGAGTTGATGGGAAGATGGATGGAGCCAAATACAGGGCAAACTTGGAAGAAAACCTGTTAGAGTCTGCAAAAGACTTGAGGCTGGGGCAGAGGTTTACCTTCCAGCAGGATAACGACCCTAAACATACAACCAGAGCTACAATGGCATAGTTTAGATCAAAGCATATTCATATGTTAGAATGGCCCAGTCAAAGTCCAGACCTAAATCCAATTGAGAATCTCTGGCAAGACTTGAAAATTGCTGTTCACAGACGCTCTCCATCCAATCTGACTGAGCTTGAGCTATTTTGCAAAGAAGAATGTCGCTAGATGTGCAAAGCTGGTAGAGACATACCCCAAAAGACTTGCAGCTGTAATTGCAGCAAAAGGTGGTTCTACAAAGTATTGACTCAGGGGGGCTGAATACTTTTGCATGCCACACTGTTCAGTTTTTTATTTGTAATAAAAATTTGAAAACCATGTATCATTTTCCTTCCACTTCACAATTATGTGCCACTTTGTGTTGGTCTATCACATAAAATCCCAATAAAATACATTTATGTTTGTGGTTGTAATGTGACAAAATGTGGAAAAGTTCGAGGGGTGTGAATACTTTTGCAAGCCACTGTATATCTCTTTTAAATACTGATCAAAAAATATTAACCAAAATACTAGCACAAAGACTAAACACAATGATTAATAAACTAAGTCATTCAGATCAAACAGGATTTATACCAAAACGATACTCCTCAAACAACCTGAGAAGATTATTTAATATTATAATCTCGAAAAGAAACATTAATAAGGATTTATCAATTATTTTGTTGGACGCAGAGAAAGCTTTTGATCAGATAGCATGGTCTTATTTATTTTCGGTTATGGAATTTTTTCAGTTGGGGGAGAAGTTTATAACATGGATTAAATTACTATATACCAAGCCAACAGCTAGAATATTAATAAACCAAATGTTAACAACTAAATGTAACTTATTCCGAGGCTGCAGACAAGGTTGCCCTTTATCTCCACTACTGTTTGCACTTGCAATAGAACCACTAGCAAAATCTGTGAGATTGCATCGTGATATATATGGGTATGAAACTAAAGAAACTGAAAATAAAATCTCTTTCTACGCAGATGATGTATTACTTGATATCACAAAGCCGGAAATTAGTATTCCTAACTTATTAGATTTAATAACTCAATTTGGATCGTTTTCAGGATATAGAATTAATTGGAATAAAAGTGAACATGCCAATAATGGGAAATAACTTACATATATTACACCAATATCCTTTTAAGATTGCAAATGAAAAAATCAAATATCTTGGAATTTATGTAACAAAAAGATATGATTCTTTATTTAAATCTAATTTCCCACCCTTATTGAATAAACTACTTAAGAATATCCAATATTGGAAAACATTACCTATTTCAATGCTAGGTAAGATTAATGCGATAAAAATGAGTTTTCTTCCACAATTATTATACTTGTTTCAAATGATCCCGATATATCTTCCTAAAAAATATTTTAAGAAAGTGGACGCTATAGTTACCAATTTTATTTGGGATTATAAGAACCAGAGAATAATTAAAAAGCATCTATGTAAATCAAAAATGAATGGAGGTTTTGCATTGCCTAATTTTATGTTTTATTATTGGGCAGTTAATATAAAAAATATGAATTTCTGGTTGGAAGAACTAGATAAACAATCAAATTAGTTAAAAATGGAAAAGGAAGACTGTTCACCTTTCGAAATTAGCTTGATTTTATTTGCTAACACTAAAATACATAAGAAAATTTATAGAGGAAACCCAATAATAGAAAGTGGTATACGTATTTGGAAACAATTAAAACAAAAATAAAATTACAGAATACACCACTAGCTCTTCCAATTGTAAACAATATTACTTTTAAACCTTCATTGATGGATAAAGGTTTTTTAAAATGGAAGAACTATGGAATAAATAAGATGGGTGATCTCTACAGGGAAAGTTTATTTCTCTCATTTCAGGAATTACAACAAAATTATGGATTACACTCCAAAGAATATTTTAGATATCTACAAATTAGAGATTATGTTAAATCAAATACACTAGATTTTAGGAATAGAAAGACAGACATTTTAGATGAATGTCTAAATAAACATCCGAATACAGAAAAATTAATATCATATATTTATAATATCTTACCGGGAAATGATAAATATAGACAAGCATGGGAAAACGAATTAGGTCAAGTAATTAGTAGAGAAGTATGGAATGAAAGTTTACAACATATACACCATTGCTCATTAAATGCCAGACACTCCTTGATACAATTTTAAGTTATACATAGATTACACTTCTCAAAATCCAAATTAAACAGAATTTTCTCAAATGGTTCCGCTATATGTGATAAATGTCAACAATTAGAAGCTAATCTAACGCATTCATTCACAAAATGGACAAAAATTACTAATTTTTGGACAGAAATTTTTAAGATAATCTGGAATGGAGTTAATGCTAATTTAATTCCAGGCTCAAAATTAATTATATTGGGAATATTAGAAACGGATCAGATACTAACAACACAACAAATAATTTTTATTGGTTATAGTTTAATAATTGGTAAAAAATTAATACTAAGATTTTGGAAAGGTCCCATATGCCCTACAATCAATATGTGGATTACAGAAATGTCAGAGACACTTCACCTGGAACGATTAAGACTTGTCCTAATGGACAGGTTAGATCAATTCAGAGGAATATGGTCTCCATTTATTGAATATTTAAAGGGTTAAGGTGGTCCAGTTCGAGGCCATGACTGAAGCCTGAATGAATGAATAGATGAAGAATTATATACAATAGATCATGAATATATCTCCAATGAAGAATATCTTGCTTAATACTCCACTCATTTTATTTATCTCTTTCTTATTTCTTTTTCTTTTTATTATCTATCTTTATTTCCTACTGTTAAAAAATAAAAAAAATATAGAAGTATAAATAAGATTGACTGTAAATTTTAAAAATATTAAGAATGTATGTGACGAATAATATATATATATTTTTGATTTTATATTATTTCTTCTTAATATGTAATTACTTCTAATAAAAATAGTTTACAAAAAAGAAATTGCAGAAGGACGTGGATGAAGCCCAATCCATGACACAGACCAGCCTCATTTCATTTACTTTAATAACATGAGCTCCCAATGACAACTTTGGAAGAACCTGGGTCTCACAGCTGACCTGAAAAACACAAATGTGGTTTTTCACACAATCACTTCTTTTTTACTGGGTTAAACTGAAAATGTTTTTCTGTGTGTTATGAGTGACCTCTGCAATGACAGCTAAATTGCTATTAGATCACAATGTCTATGTTCCATTGGTATATTGTTCACTGCCCCTTTTAGGTCAGGGTTACGAAACAGTCAGTGCTTCACAGTATGAATTAACACCTTTCAAATTACATATTATAATTATTTTTGAGTCTCTGTTAAATAAAGTTTCAAACCAATTATCCAAGGCTTTGCAGTGTTTGGAAACTCATGCGTTACAGCTGGAGGCAGGCAGTTCTCCAATGCCCACACTTGCTTTTCAGATACCTGAATGGCGAGAAAATAATCTGTGAGAACTACAGAGACCTCAGGAAGGAAATGTAAATGAATGAATGAATGAATGAATGAATGAATGAATAAATGATTGAATACATTTTATTAGCCAAGTATGCATACATACAAGGAATTTGCCTTGGTGCTTTGCTCGCAAGTAACAACACGATATACAGTAGACAGTTAAAAATAAAACATGTGGAGAATGAAATAGGAGAGCACAAATTAAATTAAATACCAGAGTGAAATGGCCACCATAGCCGGTTTAATTCACCAATGAACAAAGTATGCTGTCAGTGTGGAGACCACACTGGGAACTTCAGTGTCCATGTACATTGGTGTTGGCATCGTCCCTCTCATCTTACGATACGATACGATACGACAGTCATAAAACACAAAATACATGAAAAATGAAATTAAAGTTAAAACTCTGCTTCTCATTTCTAATTTCCCTTCCTTGGGAGATTGACTGTGTGCGTTCACACTATCTATTCCTCTCATGGATTTATACCTCTGTAAGATCACCACTCAGTCTGTTATACTCCAAGGAAGATGCCCAGCCTCTCCCTAGAATGTTCCCGGTGCACTCTTGTCAGCTTTCTTATAGCGAGGTAAACGTCATGTACCAACTGCAACAAAAGGCAGTCTTCTTCTTCTTGCATATGGCGTGCACAGCCTAAATTGTAAGACAACTTGTTCTGTTTGATATTCTGTTTGTGCACGCTAGGTTGATTGCATTCGTCGAAACAGGGTGGACCACGCGAAGGTTGCAATCCCCCACCCCAACATAAGGTCACAACTCTATACTCATTACGCTGACAAATGAAGGCCAGCATGCCAAAAGCCTCTTCACCAGCCTGACCACTTCCAGGGAATTACCTCCTTGTACTTCAAGGTTATAGTGTCAAAGAGTCATTGAGTTGTACAACAAGAAAAAATGCCATTTGGTCAACTTGTCCATGACAAGCAATTTGTCACTGGGCTTGTATTTGGCCCGTAGACCTCTAAACCCTTCATATCGTAATTCTAAGTATCTTTTGAAAGTTGTAATTGTCTTTGCTTCTACAGCTTCCACTGCCAGCTTGTTCCAGATACGGACTACCCACTGAACGAAAAGGTTGCCGCTGAGGTTCACTTAAATCTATCCGCTCTCACCTTAAGCCTATTCCCTCGAGGTTTAGAATTCTCTAGAAAAAAAATGATGAACATTCACTTTATCCATGCTCCTCTTGAATTTATACACCTCAGTAAGGTCACCCCTCAGCCTTCTACATTGTAAGAACAGTAATTCACAGTGGCACAATGGCACACTGATGGAGTTGCTGCCTTACAGCACCAGAGACCTGGGTTCGATCCTGACCACTGGGGCTGTCTGTACACAGTTTGTACGTTCTTCCTGTGACCACTTGGGTTTTCTCTGGGTGCTATGGTTTCCTCCCACGTTCCAAAGAGGTGAGGTTTGTAGGTTAATTGGCTTCCGTAAATTGTCCATAGTGATAGAGCTAGTATTCGCTGGTCAGCACGGACCCGGCAGGCCGAAGGGCCTGTTTCCACGCTGAGTCTCTACATTAAACAAAACTATCCAGTCTATCCAGGAGGTGGGGTGACAAAGGACAATGTGGACCCGGAGTGGGGGAACTGTTGGGGGGGGGGGGGACAAAAGGGGGAGCCGGCGTGCTTTGTAACTTTGTCAGTGCCGTAGGTGGTTGCTATTTGTATACATTGTGTATGCAAGTAAAGAATCTCACTGTGCCTAGTCACATGTGACAATAATGTATTCCTATTCCCATTCCTATTCCTATAATTCAAGCCAGCGAGTCCAAGTAAAATCCTGGTGAATCTTCTCCTGCACCTTTTCAACTTAATGATATCCTCTGTTAGACACCATTGCTGAGGGCCCTTATGTTAACTGTGAAAGCCCTACATAATGAAGGTGTCTGAAGAAGGGTCTCGACCCAAAACGTCACCCATTCCTTCTATCCACAAATGCTGCCTGCCCCGCTGCGTTACTCCAGCATTTTGTGTGTATCAGAATTTATTGTCATTTGCTATTTCCCGGCTGTTAGCTGAGAAATGTACAAGGTATGGTTATTAAGTTTGCAGATAATACTAAAATACCAGCAATTTTAGTTTTATTTGCAAACCTACTGTCCATATCTTGTACGTTTACTGAGCTGATCATGACCCTGCTGTGATTTTTGATAATGTTCTTCACTGTCTGCAATACCAGCAATTTTAGTGTTATCTGCAAACTCACTAACCATACCTAGTACATTCTTATTCAATGCATTAATACAAACGAGAGACAACAATGGGCCCAGCGCCGACACCTGAGGTACACCACTGGTCCTGGGCCTCCAGTCCAAAAAAACAGCCTTCCACCACCAATACTCTGCATCCTAGCATCAAACCAATTATCTGCAAAATTAGCGCGCTCTCCCTGGATTTCAGGTGATCTAACCTTCCAACTAACCTACCATGTCAAGCTGTGCTGACAGTATCTGTGCGGAGACCATACGGTGACGTCTCCATAGAGCGAGGTTCTTTAGGTTTTATCAACGTTTGCTGTCACCTCTGAATCAGGTTTACAGCAAGCATTCTTCCAAATGTGTCGGAAGGAACTGCAGGTGCTGGTTTACACCGAAGGTAGACACAAAGTGCTGGAGGAACTCAGCGGGACAGGCAGCATCTCTGGAGAGAAGGAATTCTGCAGCTGTGAAGTTTTCTACTGAAGATTTAATTGAGCTATGACTCCAAGGATACAATCTCCCCCACTCTATGTGTAAATGGCTCCAGAGCTGCCTCTTTTGCCCTGACCACTAACTGTCTTGCTTCTTTTACAATGACAGAAATAATTACATTCATGGTTGGATGCCAATATTCTCAGACCAAATTACTTTCCTTTGTTACCTGCAGAATGCCATAAAATGTTTAAGTTCATGACAGTGCATTTGAAAATTTAATTTGATTGTAATGTAGTAAATTTGGCTGTCAACTAAATGGCCCTTGAATGTGTTTCAGTTTTGGATGTCGGAAAAGCATTGCCCTGACCTCCACTGAAGCAAATAATTCCTGGGAATTTTAGCTTCGTTTGGATGAGCTGAATTTAACGCATCATGCAAAAGTTGCGTTTCCTGCCATGTGGCACATCCTCGGTGCCTTGCTGGTTGGCAGCCCAGGTTATGAGACTTTCCACTGGGGGCATTGATCGCAAAGCCGTCAGGATCAGAGATGAGTTTTACCACTAAATCATAAACACCAGTCGGGAGGCAATGCCTCTTACAACTCAAACCCACAAGAGGGTGGCACGATGGCAGAGCGGTAGAGTTGCCCGACAACACCTACAGCGTCAGCCAACTGGGTTCGATCCTGACTACGGGGACTGTCCGTATGGAGTTTGTACATTTTCTCCGTGGCTGCGTGGGTTTTCTCCAAGATCTTCGGTTTCCTCCCACACTCCAAAGACGCACAGGTTTGTAGGTTAATTGGCTTGGTATAAATGTAAATTGTCCCTAGTGTGTGTGGGATAGAGTTAATGTGCGGGGATCGCTGGTGTATCTGTCAATGTGCCTGTTTCCGTGGTGTAGCTCTAAACTAACTAAACTAAACCAGGTCTCATCCCAGTGAACCTCTCCTCCACTCTTTCCTACAGGATTAGCTACAAGGTGCGGATGGACATACTTGGATTGTTTTATTGGGAATGCCTGAGGTTGAGGGGTGACCTGTTAGAAGGTTATAAAAGTAGAAGAGGCTGTGATAGGGTAGACAGTCAGAACCATTTTGAGAGGAGAGAAATATCAAATACTAGAGGGCACATCTTTAAGGTGAGAGAAGTAAAGTTTAAAGGAGATGTGCGAAGCAGTTTTTATACATAACGAGTGGTTGGGTGCCTAGACACACTGCCAGGGTGGTGATGGAGGCAAATATAATAGTGCCATTTAATGAACTTTTAGACAGGCACGTGGATATGCAGGGAATGGAGGGACATGGATCATGTGCAGGCAGATAAGAGTAGTTTATCGTGGCATCGTGTTCATCACATTTCTTTTCTCGTTCTATACTGTTCTATGTTCTATGTACAACATTCTTGCGGGCCCTACTGTTAACTTTAGTTTAGTTTAGTTTTAGAGATACAGCGCAGAAACAGGCCCTTCGGCCCACTGAGTCCGCGCAAACCAGCGATCGCCGCATATTAAAACTATCATACACACACTAGGACTATTTTACATTTATACCAAGTCAATTAACCTACAAACCTGTTAAAGAAGGAACTGCAGATGCTGGAGAATCGAGGGTACACGAAAGGCTGGAGAAACTCAGCGGGTGCAGCAGCATCTAAGGAGCGAAGGAGATAGGCGACGTTTCGGGTCGATACCCTTCTTCAGATTCCGCAGATTCACCACCCTCTGACTAAAGACATTTCTCCTCATCTTCTGGGTTGAATCCCGACTACGGGTGCTGTCTGTACGGAGTTTGTATGTGCTCCGTGTGACCGCGTGTGTTTTCTCTCAGATCTTTGGTTTCCTCCCACGCTCCAAAGACGAACAGGTTTGCAGGTTAATTGGCTTGCTATAAGTGTAAATTGTCCTTAGTGTGTGTTAGGTAGCGTTAATGTGCGGGGATCGCCGGTCGGTGTGGACTAGGTGGGCCGAAGGGCCTGTTTCTGTGCTGTATCTCTAAACTAAACTAAACTAAACATCCTTTAATTCTGAGGCTATGACCTCTAGTCCTAGACTCTCCCATTATTGCAAACATCCTCTCCACATCCACTCTATCCAAGCCTTTCACTATTCTGTACACTTCATTGAGATTCCCCCCCCCCCCCCCCATTCTTCTAAACCTCAGCGAGTACAGGCCCAGTGCCGACAAATGGCATCATATCCACAAATCCATAAATAGAGCAATTATTTGCTGCTAACTATCACTTTCATCAGAAAGGAGATGGGGTTTGTTTCTTCTGGTAATTAATTAGTGACAGTGAGCAGTTGTTGGGACAGGAGTGTATTAGTGGGAGAATGTAGAGAGGTATGGGGCACATTCCCATTATACTCCAAAGATGTATAGGTTTGTTAGTTAATTGGCTTGGTAAATGTAAAAATTGTGTACAGGATAGAGTTAATGAGCGGGGAACCCTGGTCGGCGCGGACTCGGTAGGCGGAATGGACTGTTTCTGCGCTGTATCTCTAAACTAAACTAAATTACCAGAACATAGTAGTGGGAATATTATCTGCCTTGATCCAAAGCTGATTGCTACGCTCTCAAAGATGGTACCAGATGCAGAAATTGCATTCCATTTCACAGACTGCTGCGTTCAACACTGTAATGAGCATTTGAGTAATAGCAAAAGCAGGACAGCTAAAATTCAGAAAAGTGTAATATCCTAAAGAAAGGTAACAGTGGCCCATTCACAGGTTCACTAGAATAGCATCAATCAGCTCCCTTTGTCATCATGGCCATCTGTTTAACTGCAATCACATTTAAAAAACTCATCCACTTCATCCAATGCAACCTGCAATCTTTACATTTATCACAAAGGAACAACATTATTTCCTATAGTAACAACAAAAATAAAACAGATTCGTATTCTTGCCATAAGTAAACTTGTGTTAAGTGCAGAAGATTGATTAATTGTTTCCAATTTCTCAGCAAATCGGTTCACGCACTAAAGAAGAATTGACAACCCCTTCGTCCAGAGATAAAAAGTAAATTAATTCTGTTCAAATGTATTCATTTGTTGGAATGCAGTGCGATCGTTCTGTGTTTGTCTCTGCCTCTCTCAGTGGACCCCTGCAAAAGGCTGCCAATAATTAAATGAATTGATGTTGTCAGTAATTGCAATCGGCACGCTTCATAAGGGCAGTGTTCCTCACAGTGAGTGGGAATTTGGAGCTGGGGCCTCAGAATCACAGAGATCGCTCACTAGAGATTGTGCTGAAGCCTTGAAAAAACTGCAGAATCAAATACACAGGTGGGGAGCATTTCACGACATTCGTTGATTGTTGAGAGTGGTAGATGCTCAACATCGGGGGGCCGGGGGGGGGGGAGGGATACGTATACGTATATCTTGGCCTGGGTAACCTTCAGGCCAGTTGGGCACAGGACACATCATCAGAAGTGTACCCTTGCATCACTGGGTGTTTCGGCCTTTTAACACCATACACCCTCCACAAGGGCGGCCCGCTGCAGGATGATCAGCCCTCAGCACGTGTCCCGTGTCAAACTGCCCCAAAGATTCACCATGACGTACTTGGGGCCCAGCATGGGTCTTTCCGCTTGAGCCAAATCCAATGGCTGCTTCTTTCAGCCACGTCTGAGAGTGACCTTATGGTCTTCCGCAGAGCCTGACCGTGGATTCCAAGCTCCTTCAGCGGTCTGATGGTAGATGACGCAACAAATCCTCTGTATCCCACTTCAACTGGATAAACGTTGATGTTCCAGCCACGCTGCGTTGCCTCTGCTGCAAGCTCTGCGTAGCGCAGCTTCTTACGCTCATAGGCCTCCTCAACAGAGTTCTCCCATAAAACTGAATTCATCAAGGGATCTGCCTAAGATGCACTGGCTTTGAATTGCGGAGAAAGAATGTTGGACTTACATGTCCTTCATTGTGAGAAGAGATGGAGCTCATCAGTGCTTCTAAACATGAATCGAGCCTGGAGAATTGGGTACAGCATAGCAAAACCACATCACAATGTGCAGCACAGATCCATCCGACCCCATTGATGTAATGAGTGTGTCAGCTGTAGCCTTGTTCTCAACATTATCAGCATTGTTCAGTTTTACCTGACTTTGGCACCAATCCTTTTGCTAGGAATAGGAAGATCAGGACAATGTGAATAAGAGTCAGCCATTTGCTTCTTTGAGCTGTTTGAATCATTGGGCAAAATGGCAGGAATCAGATACATCAGGTAGACATAAAAAGCTGGAGTAACTCAGCAGGACAGGCAGCATCAACGATACTATAGCAAACCTTCTACAATCTTTGGGCAGCATTTCTAGAGAGAATGAACGGGTGACGTTTCGGGTCGACCCCCTTCTTCAAACATTGCATTTGCACCAGATTATACCACTTCTTCTGACAGTTCTTTCACCCAGCACGCATTGTGTACAATAGTTGACAATCAGGACCCTTTTAAATCATTCTCCTCTTGCCTTAAGCCTGCAGCCTCTAATTTTTATCTCCCTTACCCTAGGAGAAAAAGCTGTGACCATTCATCTTATCTACACTTCTTGTGATTTTATTTACTTCTACAGGTCACCCTTCAAACTCCTGTACCCCAGAGAATAAATCCTGCCCTATCAAGTTCATGTTCATAACTTCATAAGTGAAAGGAGCAGAATTAGGCCATTCGGCCCATCAAGTCTACTCCACCATTCAATCATGGATGATCTATCTTCCCCTCTTAATTACATTCTCCTGCCTTTGCCCCATAACCCCTGACACCCATACGAATCAAGAATCTATCTATCTCTGCCTTAAAAAAGCTATAGCTCAAGGCCTTGTCCTGGTAAAATCCTTGTGAATCTTTGCTGCACCCAAGCTCTCTTTATAGATACAGCATGGAAACAGGCCCTTCAACCCACCGGGTCCACGTCGACCACCAATCACCCCATACACTAGCAGAATCCTACACAGGAGACACAATTTACAGAAGTCAATTAACCTACAAATATGAAATTTGGAGTGTGGGAGGAAACTGGAGCACCTGAAGGAAACCCACGCGGTCACAGGGAGAACTCACAAAATCCGTACAGTATCCATAGACAGAATCAAGCCCGAGTCTCTGGTGCTGTAAGGCAACAACTCTACCGCTTCACCATTTGATGTTTGTCAGTGGGGTCATGAGGGATGGGTATGAGGAGGTGTGCAAGAGCTGATGCCTGGCTCACTCTGCCAGACTACAACCGCATGCCCTGGTCAGTGAATCTGTTGACAACATTGGGACTGGTACTGAGTGAATCGTACCACTCGCTTGGAAGGCAACCTGCCCGAAGGCTCGATGGTTGGCAGGACAGTGAACCCGCTTGAAGGCTCAACTGACGGCGTAACCAGGAGGGAGCAGGAGGTCAGACTCGAGGAGCATGGAGGGTGAACCGGGATAATGCCTCCAGCGCCTTCAAGGTCAGCTGCAGGAGGCACCCCCGGGACACAAAGGTGTCTGGGCGAGGAGAGGAGAAAGACTTTGAACGTTGAATAATGGCGGCAAAAATGGCGGTGCTTGCATGTGTAATAAATGCAGAATTAAATTCACTGTGCGGTTGCGTATTTGACAATGAAAGCACCACTGACTATTGAGATTGGAGCCTCACTCTCTGACTCATTCCACCAAGCCAATTTTGTATCCCTTTGGCCAGCTCACTCTGGAGCCCATGTGAGTGAATCTTCTTATTAGCCTACCATGTAGAATCTTGTCAAAGGCTATGCTAAAGTTTGTGTCGGCAATCTCTATAATCCTGTCATCATTAATCCTCTTTGTCACCACTTCAAAATTCTCAGTGAAATTTGTAAGACTGGTATACCATTCAATTCAGCCTTTGCTGAATCGTATTTATGTTTCATGTCCCCTTATGGTGGCATAGCGGTAGAGCTACTGCTTTGCCGTACCAGAGACCTGGGTTCAATCCTGACTCTGTACGGAGCTTGTACACTCTCCCCGTGACCTGCGTGTGTTTCTCCAAGACCTTTGGTTTCCTTCCACACACAAAAGGAAGGGGAGGGGCCTGTTTCTGCACTATATCTCTATACTAAACTAAACTTATGCAGCAACATTTTACTGCCCACACTGTTGAACGCTCTAATATTTCCAACACTCTAAACACTGATAGAAGGATATTAAACATCATTAAAAATGCTGTAGTTGACAGAATTCTGAAACAAAAGCAGAATGAGTTGGAACACACAACTGGTTGGACAGCATCTGTGGGGAAAGAAACAGGGTTCAAGATTGTCAGAACTCAAAATCTCTTTGTAATACGAACCATTTCTGGCCTGAATCAATGTTCAGTTCTCTTTCCACGGATGCTGCCTGACCCGTTGAGTGTTTACAACGTTTACTGTTTGTGTTATAAAAAGATTCTCCCCAGGAATTGTTGCCTTTTAAGGAGCAATGGAGAAAGGAAGCGGCATTATTTTACAATCCTTTTCCTCATGTATAAATAGGGGCACTGGTAGAGAAGTGGAGATGAGGTTTCAGTAAGATCAGTCAGGAGCTTATCGATTGGTGGGACAAACTTGAGGGGCTAAGTGGCCAGCTCCTGCTGCTATATTCTTACTCTCTGATCCGAGCCAGACCCCTTGGAAGCAAAAATCATGGAGCCGTCTTCACACCAAGGGGAGTTCAGGAAATTGTGGATTGGAAAGGTGAGACCAATAGATTAAATTTATAAGAAGTGGAACAGATAAATGGAAGGTCGGTGAGATAATTTATAACCTGATTGATGGAGTAGGGTCAAGGGACTCAACACCAGTGTGACTTCCAATGTCTCTGTCTCTGGATCCCCTCATGGTCTTGCAATGCTGCCAAGCCTACACGAAAAAGATGGGCGTGTTGTTAATGCACTGGAAATTGGCCAGTTGCAATTGTGAGAGTTGCTGCCTTGCAGCGTGAGTGACCTGGCTTTGATCCCGACTACGGGTGCTGTTTGTACGGAGTTTGAACGTTCTCCCCATGACCTGCGTGGGTTTTTCTCCAATATCTTCAGATTCCTCCCACACTCCAAAGGTGTACAGGTTTGTAGGTCAATTGGCTTGGTTTAAATGTAAACATTGTCCTTAGGATAGTGTTGGTGTGCGGGGATCGCTGGTCGGAGCAGACGGGATGGGCCGAAGGGCCTGTTTCCGCGCTGTATCTCTAAACTAAATTAAAAGATCTTAAATAATTGCTTAAATTAAAAAAAAAAAAAAAAAACACTACTTGGCAGGTTCTTTATCCAAGCATTAACATTATTTAGGATTATTATTCTTGCTGGAGGTGATTTGATGTACTAATGTTGTGACTTGTCCAGTGAGTGAATAAACTAATTAATCTCATTTGCCAAATAAAGTCGGACTCAACCCACAGCTCCCTGCTTGTGTGTGTGGCAATATTAGACTGCTCTGCTCTGATTTTAAACAGATGGCCTACATTTGTATGCCTTCATGAACTATAATTCAGATTTATTAAAAACTGAATCATATGTAACTTTCGCATCAATTACCCAACATAGCCTGAAAGGTGTCCTGAAACCTTTATTAAAACAGTAAATTTCCAGGTTTGATATATATTGTATAAACTCATTATATAAAGGTAGTAACAGTACAGTGCACTACTTTTCACTATGATATATCCAGTCTATATTTTCCAAAGTGCTTTCGGGAAGGTTTCTTTGAAAACTCTGATATGTCATAAATGAAGTTGTCACTGATGACAATGAAGTTGAATGATCTGGACACATTGTCCCAGTAACTCAAGAGGAAAATGGTGTAGTTTAAAGTAATTGCATTTTACTGTGAAATAACTTGCTATTTCTTCAGTGCTTGTCCATCGGACTTATATTTAATCCCCGACATTTTCCAGTTGGAATTTTATGCAAAATTTTGAAGAGTGACTGGAATTTGTTAAAAAAAAAAGAAAAAGTTGTTCAAAAGAACAGTCTTTATTCAGAGAGGATTATATTTCAAAGATTAGCAAAGTAAGATCTGTTTTCTACAGAAGCAAGCTACGGGAAAGGCGCATGATATATTTATCAAATAGTTTGCTCATTCTGCAGAATAGAAGGAGGTAGGCTGCTGGTTCAGTAAATTTCTTACTGAGATCTCCAAATCATAGACTTTCAGATTTTTTACATTTAATTTAAAAGTAAAGAAATGTATTCAAGATTTTTTTGCATTATCACATTATCACCAGACATTGTTGCAGAGACTTTCGCAACTTCAAGAATATTTTGCGATTGATGCCATTGACCATCAATAATGGGATGCTGATGGAAGCAATTCTCTTGTCCCACAAGGGGCCAGAACACCCTCGACTACTGCGACACATCCACAAGAAACGCCTACCACTCCATTCCCTGGCCATATATCGGAAAATCTGATCAGACAAACCTGAAGCAGGAAGATCCAGTGCAGCAAGTTGTTCAGTGCTGGTGTGCAGAAACAAGTCACATCCTACGCGGCTGCTTTGACTCAGAGGACTGGTCC
Organism: Okamejei kenojei; assembly: GCA_035221665.1. Classification (NCBI taxonomy): domain Eukaryota; kingdom Metazoa; phylum Chordata; class Chondrichthyes; order Rajiformes; family Rajidae; genus Okamejei; species Okamejei kenojei. Next base: position 6,557,747 of record CM069150.1, on the reverse strand, counting down.
ATATTTAGGGAATCTGTGGCCAATCTGGATGATGACACCACTGCCATGACTGACTTCAACAAATGCGTAGAGGAATGCATGCCGAAGAAGATAATACAAATGTTTCCCAACTAGAAAACAAGGATGAACCATGAGGTCCATTCTCAGGCGAAGACCAAGACAACTACGTTAAAGTCAAATGATCCTAAGTGGTACAAGAAGTCTTCACAAAGTCACCAGGAACGCTGCAAGACAATGCAGGGACAATCAAGGGTCCCAGCATGGTCACTTGTACACCTGCTTGGCAAGACCTGCATATCATAACTGTCTGCAAAGCGAAGTCAGCCCTCCCTGATGAACTCAATGCATTCTATAAATTTGTCCCGTCCCATTGTACTCGAGTGTGCCTCTTCCCAGGGTCACTGTTCCTGAAGTTAGATCGGCCTTCCTGAGGGTGAACCCATGGAAAGCAACTGGCCTGGATGGGGTCCCTGGCCATGGCCTTAGGAACTGTAATGAACAACCAGCAGAGTGTTTACAGACCCTCTTTATTTTCTCCCTCCACCTTTCTGAGGTAACCCACCTGCTTCAAGAAGACCACTGCCATCCCGGTGCCAAAGAAAAGCAAGATCTCATGCCTCAATGATTACCGTCCAGTAGCCTTGACATACACCATCGTAGAAACATAGAAACATAGAAAATAGGTGCAGGAGTAGGCCATTCAGCCCTTCGAGCCTGCACCGCCATTCAATATGATCATGGCTGATCATCCAACTCAGTATCCTGTACCTGCCTTCTCTCCATACCCCCTGTTCCCTTTAGCCACAAGAGCCACATCTAACTCCCTCTTAAATATAGCCAATTAACTGACCTCAACTACCTTCTGTGGCAGAGAATTCCAGAGATTCACCACTCTCTCTGTGAAAAATGTTTTTCTCATCTCGGTCCTATCCTATAAGACGTCCCTCTTATCCTTAAACTGTGACCCCTTGTTCTGGACTTCCCCAACATCAAGAACAATCTTCCTGCATCTAGCCTGTCCAACCCCTTAAGGATTTTGTAAGTTTCTATAAGATCCCCTCTCAATCTTCTAAATTCTAGTGAGTACAAGCCGAGTCTATCCAGTCTTTCTTCGTATGAAAATCCTGCCATCTCAGGAATCAGTCTGGTGAACCTTCTCTGCACTACCTCTATGGCAAGAATGTCTTTCCGCAGATTATGAGACCAAAACTGTACGCAATACTCCAGGTGTGGTCTCACCAAGACCCTGAACAACTGCAGTAGAACCTCCCTGCTCTTATACTCAAATCCTTTTGCTATGTATGCTAACATACCATTTGTTCTCTTGCCTGCTGCACCTGCATGCCTACTTTCAATGACTGGTGTACCATGACACCCAGGTCTCGCTGCATCTCCCCTTTTCCTAATTGGCCACCATTCAGATAATAGTCTACTTTCCTGTTTTTGCCACCAAAGTGGATAACCTCACATTCATCCATATTATACGGCATCTGCCATGCATTTGCCCACTCACCCAACATATCCAAGTCACCTTGCAGCCTCCTAGCATCCTCCTCACAGCTAACACTGCCCCACAGCTTCGTGTCATCCGCAAACTTGGAGATGTTGCATTCAATTCCCTCATCCAGATCATTAATATATATTGTAAATAGCTGGGGTCTCAGCACTGAGCTTTTAGAAGATGGCTATGGATCACATTAAATCAAACCTAAATCTAAGGGGAAGCACAAAGAGATCTGGGGGTCCTTGTTCGTCATTCACTGAAAGTAAGCATGCAGGTACAGCAGTGAAGAAAGCTAATGGCATGTTGGCCTTCATGACAAGAGCAGTTGAGCATAGGAGCAAAGAGGTCTTTCTGCAGTTGTACAGGTCCCTAGTGAGACCACACCTGGAGTATTATATGCAGTTTTGGTCTCCAAATTTGAGGAAGGACATTCTTGCTATTGAGGGTGTGCAGCGTAGGTTCACGAGGTTAATTCCCGGGATGGCTGGACTGTCATAACTTGATAGAATGGAGCGGCTGGGCTTGTATACTCTGGAATTTAGAAGGGTGAGAGGGGATCTTATTGAAACATATAAGATTGTGAAGGAATTGGACACGCTAGAGGCGGGAAGCATGTTCCCGATGTTGGGGGAGTCCAGAACCAGGGGCCACAGTTTAAGTATAAGGGGTAGGCCATTTAGAGCGGAGATGAGGAAAAACCTTTTCAAACAGAGAGTTGTGAATCTGCGGAATTACCTGCCTCAGAAGGCAGTGGAGGCCAATTCTCTGGATGCTTTCAGAGAGAGTTAGATAGTTAAAGCAGAGTCAAGGGATATGGTGAGAAGACAGGAACGGGGTACTGAATGTGGGTGATCAACCATGATCACAGTGAATGGCGGTGCTGGCTCGAAGGGCCGAATGGCCTACTCCTGTCTATTATCTACCCAGCATTTTGATCCACTGCAGTTCACCAACCACCACAACAAGTCCACAGCTGATGCCATCTCCCCGGGATAAGAGGGACACCCACTATAGATTCCTATTCATTGACTACAGCTCTGCATTGAAAACCATTTTCTCAACCAAGTTCATCTCCAAACTCATGGATAGACACAAAATGCTGGAGTAACTCAGCGGGATAGGCAGCATCTCTGGAGTGAAGGAATAGTTGACGTTTTGGTTCGAGTTTAACCTCCAGGTTCAGGGCCAATTTTTTCCCAGCTGCAATCAAGCAACCGAATGGTCCTCTCATCAGCAAAAGTGCAGTCTTGACCTCCCATCTACCTCATGGGAGACCCTTGAACTATCTTTAATCAGACTTCATCAGACTTTATCTTGCACCAAACGTTGTGCCTTTTAACCTTTACACTGTGGACTGCATGATTGTAATCTCGTCCATTCCTCTCTTTGACTGGATAGCACGCGACAAACATTTTCACTGTTCCTCGGTGCACTTGACCAGGATGTTGCCTGTATTAGAGGGTATCAGCCATAATGAGGCGTCACACAAACCTGGGGAAACAAAGAACCGCAGATGCTAGTTTCTTTTAAAAAATACACAAAGTGCTGAAGTAACTTAGAGGGGCAAGCAGCATTCCCAGAGAACATAGATGGTTGATGTTTTGGGCTGGGACCGTTCTTCAGGCCCTGCACAATTGTGCACAAACTTGGACTGTTTTCTCTAGAGCTCCAGAGACTGAGGGGAGACTTAGTCAAAACTTCTTAAAATTATGAGAGGCCTAGATAGGGTAGACAGTGAGAATCTGTTTTCCAGGGTAGAAATTTCAAAGACAAGAGGGCAGAGTTTTAAGGTGAGGGGGAAAAATTTAAAGGAGATGCGTGGGGCAAGTTTCTCATTCAGAGAGGGGTAGGTGCCTGCAACATGCTTCCAGGGGCGTGGGAGAGGCAGGTATGATCATGGCTCTTTATAAGCTTTTAGATCAATACATGAATATGCCGGAAATGGAGCACGTGAAGGCAGAAGGATTAGTTTAAGGAGTCATCATATTTGGCACATACAACTGTCACGGTGTAGTCACGGTGGCGCGGTGGTAGAGTTGCTGCCTTACAGCGAATACAGCGCTGGAGACCCGGGTTCCATCCCGATCACAGGTGCTGTCTGAATGGAGTTTGTACTTTCTCCCCATGACCTGCGTGGCTTTTTTTCTGAGATCTTCGGTTTCCTCCCACATTCTGAAGCCGTACGGGTTGGTAGGTTAATTGGCTTGGTAAATGTAAAAAAAATTGTCCCTAGTGGATGTAGGATAGTGTTAATGTGCGGGGATTGCAGGTCAGTATGGACCCGGTGGGCCGAAGGGCCTGTTTCCATGCTGTATCTCTAAACTGAACTAAATTAAACTAAACTAAGCTAAACAGAGGCTGTGTGGCATTTACCTGTGATGTACTTTTCTACATTCTAAGTTCATCTCTGAACATTGGGATCCATATGCATTCCATTCATCAACAATAGGAGGTCCATTAATCCCATTGCTTAATGCTGGGATGTTCATATATCATATTCCTGAACTTCACAAGGTCCACAAGGGATATCCTGCTCTCCCACTCTTCAACACTGGGAAAGTCATACAGCATCAAAAAGTCATGCCAATGGAAACAAGTGCCTTGACTCATTGCATCAAGTATCATACTGATCCCATTTCCCACCTCTTGTGGCCTTCTCTGCTATGGCATTTTAAGTGCTCACCCAAAGAATTTGTAAGTGTGACAATACCAGCTCCACTAGCCCCTCAGGGAATGCTTTCTCAACTGCAACCACTCTCTGGGTAACAAAAATACTTCTTCAAAAATCCTCTACGTTAAACCAATTCCCTCTGGGAGTGTAACCTCCATTAAAAGGATAAATATCTATTCTCATATTTTTCTATCAGATATTCCTTCATCTTTCTCCTTAAACCCAGCCTCTCCAGACTCTCCTGTCTGGAAATGCTCCAAGGAATCCATTCTGCACCTTTTTGGTGCATTCCCATTTTTCCTGTGGGGTGGAGATCAGAATTACACACACTATTCCATCTGCAGCCTAGATATTGTTTTATAAACTGGTATCATGACCTGTCTGCTTTTATATTCTACGGCCTAGCATCTTATCTACCTGCGCAGTCAGCTCCAGGTATATTTGGAATTGTAGACTATCTTCCTATTGACGATACAAGGAACTACAGATACTGAAACCATAAGTATGAAGAAAGTTGCCGACTCAAAACTCCATTTCGCTTCACACCTGCCGAGTTCCTCCTACCTGCCGAGTTCCACCCGCCACATCTTCCCATCTCCCCCCCTGTCTGCCTTCCGCAAAGACCGCTCCCTCCGCAACTCCCTTGTCCATTCTTCCCTCCCCTCCCACTCTACCCCTTCCCCGGGCACTTTCCCTTGCAACCGCAAGAAATGCAACACTTGTCCCTTCACCTCCCCCCTCCACTCCTTTCAGGGACCCAAGCAGTCCTTCCAGGTCCGACAGAGGTTCACCTGTACCTCCTCCAACCTCATCTACTGCATCCGCTGCTCCAGATGCCAGATGATCTATATCGGTGAGACCAAGCGGAGGCTTGGCGATCGTTTCGCCGAACACCTCCTGCTCAGTCCGCAAAAACCAACCCGACCTCCCGGTGGCTCAGCACTTCAACTCCCCCTCCCATTCTGCATCCGACCTCTCGGTCCTGGGCCTCCTCCACGGCCAGAGTGAGCAACACCGCAAGCTGGAGGAACAGCACCTCATATTCCGCTTGGGGAGTCTGCATCCTTTGGGCTTGAACATTGAATTTTCTCAATTCTGTTAACCCTTGCTGTCTCCTCCCCTTCCCACCTCTCCCTCAGCCCTCGGGCCCTGGCATTCCCTCTATCTCTATCTCCCTCCCCCACCCCAGTCGCACCAGCTTCTCATTTTCACACCACAAACAGCTTACAATGGCTTGTTCCCTTTATCATCGATACTTTTTTGCATATCTTTCATTCATTGTTCCTTATCTCTCCACATCACCGTCTATATCTCTCGTTTCCCTGATCCCTGACCAGTCTGAAGAAGGGTCTCGACCCGAAACGTCGCCTATCTCCTTCGCTCCTTAGATGCTGCTGCACCCGCTGAGTTTCTCCAGCTTTTTGTGTACCCTCGAGTTCCTCCTACAGTTTGTTTCCCACTTAAGATCCCTCTATTCCTAAAGTGCGTCTGAAGGTTCACCATGCATTATGTTAATGCTCACCACACACATTGCCCTATTAGGCCTCCTAGAATGCATTATCTTTCAGGATTACATTTCATTTGCCATTGCTCGTCAATACCTTTAGATTACCATTGTTTTAGATTACCACCCCAACTTCCATCAATTTTATCTCATCTGCGGACTCACTAATTGCGCCTCTACATTCAAACCCAAGTCATTTTTATGTCTGAAATAAGCCGAAATGGTGCCAAAAGAGATGCCTGTGGGGCTCCATCGTTCACTGGCTTCTAATTACAAACGTAATGCTCCATTGTTACCCTTTGCCATATATTAGCAAGTCAATTTCACATCCAATTTGTTCAATTATCATGGAATCAATGGGGTCGAGCCTTTTGGACCAGATTCCCATGTAAGATCTTGTCAAAGGCATTGAGTTTCCTACCACTGAATCCTCAGGGACATTCATATACAACACTTTTCAATACCTTTGGATCATTATCAATATCCTAGGGGTTTACCATTGACCGGAAATCGAACAGGAGTCACTATATACATTGTGTGACCACAGGAGCAGATCAGTCAAGTAAATCATGCAACAAGCAAATTCACTCATAACTCCCCAAAGCCTGACCCACCATCCATTAGCACAATGTGTAGGAAGGAAGTGCAGATGCTGGTTTACGCTGAATATAGACACAAAATGCTACAGTAAAGGGCTTGCCCCACATGACCATAATTTGCCTGTATGATTTACACAACATCATTTACGCGTCACGACGCTAGACGCACGCGCCGTGACATGCACGTGGTGCGCATTATGCGCGCATGGTGCATGATGACATAGGCAGTGACGCGCGGCGTCGCAGGATTTTGTGATGTACAGAATCTTTGCGCGCCATGTGCGCGATGCTCAAATGACGGGCAAGTAGGACAGGCCCTTAACTCAGCAGGACATGCAGCATCTATGGAGAGAAGGAAAAGGTGATGTTTTAGTTTGAAATCCATCTTCAGATGAACAGCTTTGACCTGAAACATCACACATTCCTTCTCTCTACTAGCACAAGTCAGGAGTGTGATGGTATACTCTCCATGCACCTGGATAAGGGCAACTTCAACAACACTTAAGAAGCCCAACACCATCCAGGACACAGAAACCCACTTAATATGCACTCCATCCCCAAATCACTGCACCACTCATGCTCAGTAGCAGCTGTTTGTACATCATTGTACAAGATGCCCTGCAAAAACACACCAAGGCACCTTAGACAGCACCTTCGAAGCCCATGTCTGCTACCAGCTGGAAGGACAAGGGCATCAAAAGCAAGGGCACACGACCACCTATAGGAAGCCCTCCAAGCTGCACATCATCCTGACTTCAGATTAGATTGAGATTTGTTTATTGTCACTTTAGACCATGGGCCAAACATCCAAAATGTGTCTAGCTTTTAACTTTTGCGACCTATCTCTGGTATCTTCTTGAAATTTGGCACAGATTTAGATTTAAAACAAAATTGAGAAGGAATTCATTATTCGTCAGTGCAAAAAGTTGCACAGTAATTAATTAAGCTAATTAGAAAAAAAATAACAGTGGCCTCTTGTGCTCAATGATAGATAGCTGTATATTACTCTATGGGGAGCTGGATTCCGTGTGGTGGTCTATTTAGTGAGTTCTGTGGTAGTGCTGAGATTCGAATGGGAACATTGAATACTATTATGCCAATTACATAGTACAGGTAACTCTTGTTGTGAGTGGATCATGATTATGTCGGCTGCTTTTCCGTGGCTGAGTGAAGCATCGATGGGTGTGAACAGACTGGCCAGTGTGATGGACCGGGTTGCATTCACTATTCTGCAATTCCTTACGATTTTGAGCAGAGTGCTTGCCATGCCAAGCTGTGATGCATCCCAACGGGATGCTTTCTGTGTAGAAATTGGTCAGGATATTTGGAGACCTGCCCAATTTCCTTATCCTTTTGTGGAAGTAAAGGTGCCGTTGTGGTTTCTTGGCTGTTCCACCAATATACTGTCAAATCTAAAATAAAAATGCTGGAACTACTCAGCATGCCACGAATGTTTTCTGCCTTGTCAGTAGATTCAGCATTTTACATCCCCTATTGCAATGCAAGGATGGTTTCAGTCAATGTTATCTAGGTTCCAATAACTTGAAGATAGACACAAAATGTTGGAGTAACTCAGCAGGTCAGACAGCGTCTCTGAAGAAAAGGAATGGGTGATATTTTGGGTCGAGACCCTTCTTCAGACTGAGAGACAGGGGAAAGGGAAACGAGAGACATAGACAGTGATATACAGTAGATGGTCTATATCGCTTGTTTCCCTTTCCTCTGAATCTCAGTCTGAAGAAGGTTGTCAACCCAAAACGGGTGTCTAAATTCTTACTTGCTGCAGGTTTGCAGGCAAATCAAATGCAACATCAACAACAAATAAATAAATGTACATTAAATTATTAGTTATTCCAAGTAAACTAGACCGTGATAGTGCAAAAACCAAAGTATGGAAAGCAACCATAGTCATGCAAAGCCAGTCATGTCTTGAAGCTGCGGGAGGGTTGATGTTCTCTATTATTCCTCCTCCCTCTGCACTGCAGCTCTTCATTAGGGTGTGAGTGTTTGACTGTGAAGAGTATAGAAGCCCCCTTGAATTGAAAAACCTTACCCCAGAGAGTACCAGAGTCCAATTCTAGAGACATCCAGATATTCACACATGCTGGGGGATTGATGGGCCCTCTCACATTCAGTGTTGTGATTTCCTATCTGCTCACTGCAGCTGTAAGCCTGCCGAACAGTGATGAGAGACTGGCCTCGCTGAGGCACTGGAGTTCTGCATTAAGAGATGGACCTCTCACGGACCATATGAACACAGCTGATTGGAAACTGGACTATTGGGATGCTTGCAGTGTTGGCAAATCTCCGCTCCTGATCCTTTCTGACCTGGAGCCAAGGAGCAGAAGTTGAATGCCGCTCTGTCTCAGTTCTACTCACATGATGCTCTGCATAATGTAACAGCCTGCTAATGAACAGCAACAACATCATGGCAAGCGATGCTGCCCCACACATGAATATGGCTAAATGCATAACCAGAAACGCACGGTGGCGCAGCGGTAGAGTTGCTGCCTTACAATGTCAGAGACCCGGTTCGATCCTGACTACGGGTGCTGTCTGTATGGGGTTTGTACATTCTTCCCGTGACCTGCGTGGGTTTACTCCGGGAGCTCCGGATTCCTCCTGCACTCCAAAGACATACAGGTTTGTAGGCTAATTGGCTTGGTAAAATTGTAAATTGTCCCTGGTGTGTGTAGGATAGAGTTAGTGTACAGGGATCGCTGGTCAGCGCTGACTCTGTGGGCCGGAGGGCCTGTTTCCATGATGTATCTCTAAACTGAACTAAACTAATCTAAAAAGTAAATCTGACCTGCCCCTGCACTCCCAGCACAGCCTAAAGAATGGTGTCTCCTTGTAAAAATCAATTACTGCAACCCTCTAACCCCAGATCAACTATAAACAAACTCCAAATCACAATAGTTCAATAGCTAATTTAATGCCAGATACAGGGAAATGCTCTGCTTTGCATGCAATCCAGTAAATACCCACAGACGCACAATAAAAGAGTGCAACCATTGTTGTGTAAAAAAATAATAGATGACTTCTGAGCACTACACAAATAGCCGCCATGTTTCTGGTGCCAACCTGTATCTTACAAACGTCAAGTTCTTAAAAATGGAGGGTAGACACAAAATGCTGGAGTAAATCAGCAGGACGGGCAGCATTTCTGGAGAGAAGGAATGGGTGACGTTTTGGCTCGAGACACTTCTTCAGACTGATTAGTTCTTAAAAATATCAAGTCTTATCTTGGCCTTAAAGGTCTGTTGTCCTGGTGGCAGCGCTGGGCCAGTGATGTAGGGTTTGGCCGGGTCTGATGATGTTGTCAATGTCCTCCACCGTCTCTCTGCCGCTCCGTGATGCTGAAGGCTGCATGCTCGTCCCTCTGCTGTGGGACCTCCTGTGGTGTTTGATCTACACGATCCCACAGCTGCTGGGGGGCATCAGGCGGCCTACTCCACCGACACCTCCACCTGTCACCCCAGGAAATCCTCCGCCTCTTGCCTCCCACAGTCACCTCTCTGCCTCCCAACTACACGAGTCCCACCTGCCTGCGTTTGACCCATATCCCTCCAAACCTGTCCTATCCATGTGCCTCTCTGTTTCTTAAACGTTGGAATAGTCCCAGCCTCCACTATCTCTTCTGGCAGCTTGTTCCATACAAGCACTACCCTTTGTGTGAAAAAGTTGCCCCTCGGATTCCTATTAAATCTTTTCCCCTTCACCTTAGACCTATGTCCTCTGGTCCTCGATTCACCTTCTCTGGGCACGAGACTCTGTGCGTCTACCCAATCGATTCCTCTCGCGATTTTATACACCTCAATGAGATCACCCCTCATCCTCCTGCGCTCCAAGGAATAGAGTCTAAGCCTGCTCATCCTCTGCCCATTGCTCAGTCCTGGCAACATCCTCTTAGGTCTTCTCTGTACTCTTTCCAGCTTGACAACATCTTGCCTATAACATGCTGTGCAGAACTGAACACAATTCAGTTCAGTTGTTCACAATTCAATTGAGAGCGTGGAGGGAGGGGGGGAACTGACAACCCATTCACAGGCACCGATCTCCCTTCCGTTCGCCACCACTGCCACCTAGATCACCTTGAACACTGAATCCCTTCAATAAACTGCAGCATAGGGCAGAATGAGGCAAAGATCTTCTGCGGCGGATTTCAAATGATCCAGGAGGGGGCCATTCGGCCCAAAGGGCTTGTGCCAACCACCAGGAAGCAATCCCATCAGCTACATTCTGCGTCTCTCCTTTTCCTGGTTCTCCATCACACCTCCTTTCATTGTTTTGCCGTCTATTCACCATCAGGGGAAATTTACTTACCACCCAATTAACATGGCTGACCTATCTCTCCCTCTCAACCCCATTCTCCTTCCTTCTCGACCCAAGGGGAAACGTCACCCATTCATTCCTTCTACCCAGAGATGCTGCCTGTCTACAGATGCACTGTAGAAAGCATTTTATCAGGATGCATCACAACTTGGTTAGGGAACAGCTCCATCCAAGACCACAGGAAATGGCAGCAAATTGTGGGCGCAGCCCAGACCATCACACAAACCAACCTCCCTTCAAGGACGAGTTGCTGCCTGGCCAATCCCTCTTCTCCCCTCTCCCATCGGGCAAAAGGTATAAAAGTGTGAAAATGCACACCAACAGATTCAGGTACAGTGTCTTCCCAGCTGGCATCAGGCAACTGAATCATCCTACCACAACCAGAGAGCAGTGCTGAACTACTATAGAAACATAGAAAAAAAAAGTGCAGGAGGAGTCCATTCGGCCCTTCGAGCCAGGACTGCCATTCATTGTGATCATGGCTGATCGTCCGCCATCAATAACCCGTGCCTGCCTTCTCCCCATATCCCTTGACTCCACTAGCCCCTAGAGCTCTATCCAACTCTCTCTTAAATCCATTCAGTGATTTGGCCTCCACTGCCCTCTGTAGCAGGGAATTCCATAAATTCACAACTCTCTGGGTAAAAAAGTTTTTTCTCACCTCAATCTTAAATGACCTCCCCTTTATTCTAAGACTGTGGCCCCTGGTTCTGGACTCACCCAACATTGGGAACATTGCTTATTTGGTGGCCGTCGGACTGTTCTTGATCAGACTTTGCTGGCTTTACCTTGCTCTAAAAGTTATTCCCTTATCATGTATCTATACACTGTAAATGGCTCGATTGTAACCATGTATTGTCTTTCTGCTGACTGATTAGCATGCAACAAAAGCTTTTCACAGTACCTCGGTAAACTTGACAATAAACTAATTTAAACTGAACTGAGTTACTCCAGCATTTTGTGTCTAGCTTTGCTCAATTTTCTTCCTGATTTATCAGAATCAGGCAACATAATATCACAAACGATTAAAATCTTAAGATCAGCTGTTCAAATCCAACAAATGGATGTTTTTCTCCCTCTGCCAGAGAAGTCAGGTAGTCTGGCTAAAAAGGTGGATAGTGGATCAACACAGCTTATTTTGATGTATAAAAAAATAAACCCCAGAGACCCAGGTTCAATCCTGACCACGGGTGCTGTCTGTACGGAGTTTGTATGTTCTCCCTATGACCGCGTGGGGTTTCTCCGAGATCTTCAGTTTCCTCCCACACTCCAAAGAAGTATAGGTATGTGGGTTAATTGGCTTGGTATACATCTAAATTGTCCTTAGTGTGCATATGATAGTGTTAATGTGCGAGGATCGCTGGTCGGTGTGGACTTTGCGGGCCAAATGGCCTGTTTACATGCTGTATGTCTAAACCAAATGACATTCCCTGCTGCTGTGATTGTTGTTAGTTTTGGGAGCAGCTAATTAGTTTGTCATTAATTGAATGAGCCTTCAAAAGCTTTAAAAGTCTGATGTGTGGAGCATCATTAATCTCTTATAAAATTAAAATAAGAATTGAAGCCATTGAATTTGCTCGTATTTACTGGTTACCAAGTGCAGCTGTTTGTGAACCATGGCCTAATGGGTGGAAGAACTGCCTTCAAGCCAGGAATTTATGGATTCCAGTTCCCTTCCACAGGCTTGAACACAAGAGCTACATTGACTGGATAAAAAAGACACAAAGTACTGGAGTAACTCAGCGGGTCAGGCAGCATCCCTGAAGAACATGGATAGATGACGTTTCAGGACAGGACGTCACCCATCCATGTTCTCCAGGTTGCTGCCCGGTATGCTCCAGTACTTTGTGTCTTAATTTGTAAATCAACATCTGCAGTTCCTTGTTTCTACGTTGTGGCTACATTTTAGTTTAGTTTAGATTTAATTTAGAGATACAGCACGGAAACAGGCCCTTTGGTCACGCTGACCTACACACATTAGTGCCATTTTTATATTTATACCAAGCCAATTAACCTATAAATCTGTACGTCTTTGGAGCTTGGGAGGAAACCAAAGATCTCGGCAAAAACCCGCGCAGGTCATGGGGAGAACGTACAAACTCCTTGCAGACAACACCCGTAGTCGGGCTTGAACCCGGTTCACTGGCGCTGTAAGCGCTGTAAGGCAGCAACTCTACCGCTGCACCACCGTGCCACCCTCATTGTTCCAGCACTTTGTGTGGAATAATGTTCCAATTATCAATGGCAATTCTCCTTCGCAGGCTGCTATAAGCTGCTTTCCTACTCACACACGACCCATTTCTAAGTTATCTATAAGATTCAAAATTCACCATGTCTTCTTCTGATCCCATTACTCCACCATTTGTACATTGTTTATCCACTTTACATGCTTGATTCTCTTAATACTTTTTGTTGCCTTGATGAATGCAATTTTCCCCGGCCCAAGTAATCCTTTAATCAGAATATTTAATGCCCTTACATCTTTTTCCATCATTACAGTCATCTCTAAATTTCCAGTTCGACAATAAAACGTCTTCACGTTTAATCTGTACTGATGCCCTTTTTCTGACCCGGTTAAAGCCTATTACTGTAGATCTCTACATTCTTCCAGTTCTGAAGGGGATTGGCATCTGAAACATTAATGCCTTCATTCTACAGATGTAATATGACCTTCTTAGTTGTTCCAAAGTGTATTGTGTGTATTCTGGCAACCAATAGTAATTTGTGCATGGCTGAACTTGTTTGCAACCTCAGGAACCTGTGAACTCCACAGAACCTTTGACTCTCCAAGTAGCTCCACTATAAAGAAATAACAATACTACTGCAGTGGTAATTTACTGGCTGTAACCCAAAGGTTGTGAAAGTCACAAGAATGTTCTTATATTTTGTAGCAATTTGGATACATCACAACCATGCTTGTCATTTCATAATAATATTGTCTCCTCCAATCTTCCATTGTGTCAGTAACTCCAGATATCCATTGCAAGTCATAGTCATAGAGTGATACAGCGTAGAAACAGGCCCTTCGGCCCAACCTGCCCACACCGGCCAACATGTCCCAGCTACATGAGTCTCACCTTCCCCCATTTGATTCATATCCCCCAAACCTGTCCTGTCCATGTACCTGTCTAACTGTTTCTTAAATGTAAGGACAGTCCCAGCCTCATCTACCTCCTCTAGCAGCTTGTTCCATAGACCCACTGCCATTTGTGTGAAAAAGTTACCCCTTAGATTCCTATTAAATCTTATCTCCTTTACCTTAAACCTGTTCTCTGGTCCTTGATTCACCTTCTCGGGGCAAGAGACTCTGTGCATCCACCACTAAGTCCACTCCACTCACACCCATGTCTTTGAACTGTTTCTGCGTACTTTCTGATGCATACCCTTTGCATGCAAGGGTCGAGGTTGATCACTGTGCCACTTTTGCATGGATGGCACTGACTAGGAATGAAACTTGAACATCTGAGTCCACAGCATTCAGCTACGCATAAGGAGAGGCAACTATTCATGAAGTATTGGTAGACTGCTGAAGAAGGAGCATTTGAAAAAATGCTTCTCTGCTGAGTAAGCCATGAAAATAACCAAGAGTGAGCATGAATAGAACCAGGGGAAAGGTAACATGAGGGTGAAAATTAAAAATACCATCTTGTTGCATCTCAAAGAGAAAATGTCAAGTTATCAAATCAAATGCCTTTGCAAATCATAGAACACCACCAATGTTTAATGGTGACTTTAGATGATATCAGAACCTTATCAAGTAAAACTATCCCAGAAAACTTTGCAGGCATATTCAATCATCTTTGCAAATGCAATGTTAAATAAAATGCTGGCACCTATATTTTTTGATGTAATTAAAGAAAATAAATGAATCGAATGAATGAATGAATTAATTAATGAATGAATAAATGAATGAATGAATGAAACTTTGTTATCACATGGGACATATCACATGTACATGCACACAAGGTATGCAAATAGTTGCCACATAAAGGGACCGGCAAAGTTACAAAGTATTCCATTTGAACACAAAGTATTCCATTCTTGGCAGATCCCCACCGCACCCCCCACCCCCCACGCTAGGTCCTCCTTTGTTCCTCCGACCTCCTACATGGCCCGTCTGACCTCAGGCACCCACTGCCGACCCATCCTCGACCCCCTTCGCCTGGCCTCAACCTCGACCTTGACTGACTATCCTTGTCCTCGACCACCCACCCCTTACCTGACCTCGACTGCCGACCTGACCACTTTGACGAACATCCGGCCCGACCTCAACCTCAACTGACCGCCTTCCCGATACCGGCCAGTGTCGTCCTTCCTCGACTGCCGCCGGTTCCGCACCTGATGGCTCCGAGCCAGAGCCCGGCTGCAGGGACCCACCACCCAGCTTCCCTGCAGCCTCCTGGGAGCATGGAAACAAGTAATGTTAGCCTGGATGTTTGAAAAGAGAATTCATGTGTGACTAATTATCATTTATCTTTGAGGATGTGTTTAGTGTAATTACAGAGACACAAGATCACAATCTCACAAGTAATAGGAGTAGAATTAGGCCATTCCGCCCATCGAGTCCACTCCGCCATTCAATCGTGGCTGATCTCTGCCTCCTAATCCCATTTTCCTGCCTTCTCCCCATAATCCTTGACATCTGTTCTAATCAATAATGTTTCTATCTCTGCCTTAAAGATATCCACTGAAGCCTCCATAGCCATCTGCGGAAATGTTCCACAGATTAACTACCCTCTGACTAACTAAGTACCTTTCACCTCCTTTCTAAAAGAGCGCCCTTTAATTCTGAGGCTATGACCTCTGGTCCTAGACGCTCCCACCAGTGGAAACATCCTTTCCACATCCACCTTATTCATTATTTTGTAAGTTTCAATGATGTCCTCCCTCAACCTTCTAAACTCCAGCGAGTACAAGGCCCACTGCTGTCAAAATCTCATCATATGCTAACCCACTCATTCCTGGGATCATTCTTGTAAAAGTCATAGAGGCTTACAGCATTGAAATAGGCATTTTTGCCCAACCCATCCATGTCAAACAAGATGCTCCATCTAAGCTAATAAATTTGCCCGCATTTAGTCTGCATCCCTCTATCTTTCCTATCTACTTACCTGCCCAAATGTCTTTAAATGCTGTTATAACACCTGACTCAACTACCTCCTCAAGGCAGCCTATTCCTTATGCCCACCACCACCTGAGTGAAAAAGTAACCCCTCTAGTTCCTATTAAATATCATGTCTCTCACCTTCAAATCTATGTCTCATTTTTGATTCTGTTACTGCTACAAAACTCAAAAATATAAAGATCTATATCTTTATATTAGATGATTGTATTGAATCATCTAATATAAAGATGCTTCAAGGGGGTAGGAACAGACTTGGTGACTGGGAGATATCACATTGGTTTTCTCCGAGATCTTCGGTTTCCTCCCTCATTCCAAAGACGTACAGGTTTGTCGGTTAATTGGCTTGATAAATGTAAACATTGTCCCTAGTGGGTGTAGGATAGTGTTAGTGTGCAGGGATCGCTGGTCGGCATGGACCCGGTGGGCCGAAGGGCCTGTTTCCGTGCCATAACTCTAAAACTAAAAAACTAAAACTAAATGACAGATGGAAAATTGCAAGATCATCAACTATGGTGCACAAAATAAATAAGAGCGGAGTAATGTTAATTATTGCCAGAAACATATCCCTAACCAGTCTGAAGAAGGGTCTCGACCCGAAACGTCACCCATTCCTTCTCTCCAGAGATGCTGCCTGTCCCGCTGACTGACTCCATCATTTTGCGTATCCAATGTTTATTATAAAATAGTTTTGCACTGAGGAAAGCAAACCTACACACAGAGTCCTTTGTGTTCACCAACATCAGCAAAGTTTTGCAATTATTGTAGTATTTGTTGTTATTATTGTAAATTACTGTATTTACTGTTGTGTTTACTATTATTATATGTATACTGTTTACTCCATTGAACTTCATGTAAACAAATAATTTAATGACACACTGGTGTATTTGACAGTAAACTAATCTGAATCTGTGGACTACCTTCAAACAGAACTGCAGATGCTAGCTAAAACCGAAGAGAGACCCACTGAGTTACTCCAGTATTATGTGTCTATCTACAGTATCATCTAACATCATAGTTTAACAGCATCATCTACAGTGCACTCAGAATGATTCGGACTTCTTCACTTTTTTGTTACGTTACAGCCTTAAACCCCTGTCTCACTGTGCGAGTTGGCCCACGAGTGACCCCGAGTTTTCACTCGTGGTGATCACGTAGCGGGAACGTCGGAACTCGCACGAGCAACTTATCGACTCGTGGCGCTAACGGCAGGTACTCGGGAAACTTGTTAACTCGTGAAAAAAATCAAACATGTTTGATTTTTTCCACGAGTCAAATTAACTGTTCAAGTGTAAAATGGAAACATTTTAACTCGTTGCAATAACGTAGTGGCCCGTGCGTTTATCTTAGTGTCTCGTGAGTGTATCGTGGGAACTTTAATAATCTGTTCTTTTGCTCGTAAGACTGAACCAAAGATAGACACAAAATGCTGGAGTTTATAACTCAGCGGACCAGGCAGCATCTCTGGAGAGAAGGAATAGAGTCGAGACCCTTCTTCAGACTTTCCTTCGCTCCAGAGATGCAGCCTGTCCCGCAGAGTTACTCCAGCATTTCGTGTCTATCTTCGGCCTTTCTGCCACTTGTCCCCGTGGCTTCACTCTGTCTCAATGAACGGCTTAAAGACCTGCCAAAGGGGCAAGTCTGGGGTGGTGGGTGGGATGTGTCCACGTGTGATGCTCCATCCACCCCCCCGGGGCCGAGAGTGTGGGATTGGGAAGGAACTGCAGATGCTGGTTCACACCGGAGATAGACACACACAATGCTGGAGTAACTCGGCGGGACAGGCAGCATCTCTGGAGCGAAGGAATGGGTGGCATTTCGGGTAAGTCTGAAGAAGGGTCTCGACTCTATTCCTTCTCTCCAGAGATGCTGCCATGTCCGCTGAGTTGTGTGTGTGTGTCTCTCTCCCTCTCTGTCTATCTGTGTGTATCTGTGTGTGTGTCTGCTGTCGGGTCACCCGAGCTGCTTGATTCCTCTGAAGTGGTGGCCAGCTGCTGTCTGTGTGTGTGTGTGTGTGTGTGTGTGTGTGTGTCTCTCTCTCCTCTCTGTCTATCTGTGTGTGTGTGTGTGTGTGTGTGTGTGTGTGTGTGTGTGTGTGTCTCTCTCTCCCTCTCTGTCTATCTGTGTGTGTGTGTGTGTGTGTGTGTGTGTGTGTGTGTGTGTGTGTGTGTGTGTGTGTGTGTCTCTCTCTCCCTCTCTGTCTATCTCTGTGTGTGTGTGTGTACTGTCGGGTCCTGGCGGCCGCTCAGTCACCCGCGCTGCTTAATTCCTCTGAAGTGGTGGCCAGCTGCTGTCTGTGTGTATCTCTATCTGTGTGTGTGTGTGTGTGTGTGTGTGTGTGTGTGTGTGTGTGTGTGTGTGTGTCTCTCTCTCCCTCTCTGTCTATCTCTGTGTGTGTGTGTGTGTGTGTGTACTGTCGGGTCCTGGCGGCCGCTCAGTCACCCGCGCTGCTTAATTCCTCTGAAGTGGTGGCCAGCTGCTGTCTGTGTGTATCTCTATCTGTGTGTGTGTGTGTGTGTGTGTGTGTGTGTGTGTGTGTGTGTGTCTCTCTCTCCCTCTCTGTCTATCTGTGTGTGTGTGTGTGTGTACTGTCGGGTCCTGGCGGCCGCTCAGTCACCCGCGCTGCTTAATTCCTCTGAAGTGGTGGCCAGCTGCTGTCTGTGTGTATCTCTATCTGTGTGTGTGTGTGTGTGTGTGTGTGTGTGTGTGTGTCTCTCTCTCTCTCTCCCTCTCTGTCTATCTCTGTGTGTGTGTGTGTGTGTGTGTGTACTGTCGGTCCTGGCGGCCGCTCAGTCACCCGCGCTGCTTAATTCCTCTGAAGTGGTGGCCAGCTGCTGTCTGTGTGTATCTCTATCTGTGTGTGTGTGTGTGTGTGTGTGTGTGTGTGTGTGTGTGTGTGTGTCTGCTGTCGGGTCCCAACGGCCGCTCAATGTCAGTCACCCGGGCTGCTTCCTTTTTTAAAATTATTTAAAATAGAGATCCATTGCAAAAAAGTATTTAAAAACATAAAAAAACAAGAAATGCTTGGTAGAATGCGCATTTTCCCATTGTAGGTCATATCAATAGATGCGGCCGCGCTGAAATAACTCAAAACCACAGGATGGAGATGTATTTTAACATTGTTGCTTTATTAAACCATACCTTCATTCACGGTTGGCTCAAGAGTAACGGGAGAGGAACTTGCTAACTCGGGAGAGGAACTTGCTAACTCGGGAGAGGAACTTGCAACATCGCAGCAATTACATACCCGTGGGAACTCGGCCACAACACTTGATCATACACTTGCAGTCTCGTGGGCAGCCACGAGTCTATCACTCGGGGTACCTCGTGGGTCAACTCGCACAGTGAGACAGGGGCATTATTCTAAAATGGATTCAATTCTTTTTTTTTTTAAATCATCAATCTACGCACAATACCTCATAATAAAAAAAAGGAAAACAGGTGTCTAGAAATGTTTGCAAAGTAATTAAAAAGAAATAACTGAAATATCACATTTACATAAGTATTCAGACCCTTTGCTAAGCACTCCACCACCTGGACCATTGATTGTGATGTGAAAATCTAGTTGAGTTGTAGATTGTCACACTCAGGGACTTCAAACTGATTCCAAACTCCCATTGCTGAACCTATGAATACACTATGGACAAGGAAAATGGGAGGAAACAGTAGGGCTCAGAATATCATGGAAATAATATGGCATTCTATGTTTGCAGGCTCGGTGATGTAGCGGTAGAGCTACTGCCTCACTGCGCCAGAGACCTGGGTTCGATCCTGATTACAGTGCTGTCTTTATGGAGTTTGTACGTTCTCCCCGCGACCTGCGTGGGTTTTCTCAGGGTGCTTCGGTTTCCTCCCACACTGCAAAGATGTACAGGTTTGTAGGGTAATTGGCTTGGTATAAATGTAAAATTGTCCCTAGCATGTATAGGGTAGTGTTAATGTGCGGGGATCACTGGGCGGTGTGGACTCGGTGGGCCAAAGTGCCTGTTTCCGCGCTGTATCTCTAAACTAAGCTAAATTAACCTTTTCATTAATGGACCTTTTACTCAAGATCTTGTTGTAATCGTGACATTCTGATATAAAGGAACATTGTATTAGATACTGTAAATCAGAAATACTCCCCAAAGTCAACTGGGCTGTCATCAAACAGGAGTGGATTGGCTGACAGTGGACTTTTGCAACCCTTGTGGTTTATAGCTCTTTCACTTGGCCTTGTATCTCACTAAATAGTAGGAAGACAACGCCAATCTGAACCCAAACCACCAAATCACCCATGTATCAATCAGGGTGGCACGGTGGCGTAGCAGTAGAACTACTGCCTTACAGAGTCAGAGACCCGAGTTCAATCGTGACTATGGGTACTGTCTGAATGGAGTTTGTATGTTCTCCCTGTGAACAGGATGGGTTTTCACTGAGATCTTGTAGGTTAGGCTTGGTATAAATCTAAAATTGTCCCTCGTGTATGTAGGATAGTGTAAGTGTGTGGGGGTGGCTGGTCGGTGCGGGATTGGTGGGCCACACTAGTTATGTAAGAGTTAAGTTAAGAGTTCTGAGGTGTAGTTTATGACTGATGAAAACTTAAAAGGGTAGAATCAGAACTGACAGAAGGTTAGTTAGAGGCTGCTGACACTAATAGGGAGTTCTTCTCCAGCACTCAATTGCTGACATTATGGTTCAATGAGATGTTCGTTGGTGGCAATTATGGCAATTATCCATAAGTGACCTTTCTAGGCAAAGCGAGTTATGCCTGAATGCCAACAACTGCCACTCCACTTGCCTTCGTGTGATGAACGATGTAGTTAGAACCAAATGAACATGAAAACACTCCTGTCTTCAATGCAGCTCATGACAGGAAAATATGGATTACTTTATTGTCACTTGTGAATAGGCACAGTGAAATTCTTTGCTTGCATACCCAATGTATACTAATAGCTGCCACCTACGGCGCTGACAAAGTTACAAAGTACCTATTAATACAAAGATGCCAATATTGTTGGTGGCAGGTAACAATGAGTCAGCGTACAAGAGGAAGATTGATAATCTGATTGAATGGTGCCAGGACAACAATCTTTCTCTCATCATTAGCAAGACCAAGGAGCTGATTGTTGACTCCAAGGAACCATGAACCCGTCTTCATTGACAGGGTGGTGGCAGACAGCTTCAAGTTCTTGGGCATGCATATCTCTGTTGATATCTGTGGGCAGCCACGGTGGCACAGCGGTAGTGTTGTTACCTTACAGCACTTACTGTGCCAGATAACGGGGTTCGATCCCAAGTACGGGTGCATTTCTCCTTATTCTGGCTATTCTCCCTTCAGGCTTACACTGTTTCAGTTACCTCCTGCCTGGGTCTTGTATTGGTGGCCCAGGAATTGTTCTCCTGGCCCATTCAGAAAGAAGGTGAGTCAGAGGGAACAGAGATTTAAAAAGAACGCTAAAGGCCAGGTTTGAGTGTTTACTGTGAATGTCGGAGAGAAGTAGCAGCCAGAATCAGCGAGAGTGTGTATTGGCTGAAAAAGGTGAGTCAGAGGGAACGGAGTCCAAGATGTCTCAGACCGATTGCTGGGCATCCTCAAGGGGGAAGGGGTGCAGCTGGAAGTGGTTGTGCATGTTGGCACAAACAACTTGGGAAGAAGGTTCTGCAATGTAAGTTTAGAGATTTAGGAAGAAGGCTGAAAAGCAGGACTTCTAGGGTGGTTATCCCTGGTTTGGTTCCAATACCTCATGCTGGTGAGGGCAGGAACAGGGAGATAGGGGATCTGAATGTGTGGCTGAGGAGCTGGTGCAGGGGGCAGAGATTTAGATTTATAGACCACTGGGATCTCTTCTGGGGCAGGAGTGACCTGTAGAAAAGGGATGGGTAACTGGAGGGGGACCAACATTCTGGCAGGCAGGTTTGCGAGTGCTACACGGATGTGTTTAAACTAATTAGCAGAGGGGAAGGGTTGACAAATTGGAAGTAAAAGGATGGAGTTAAAGGGAAAGAGAGTACAGGAAAAGTTATGAAAGACACCCGAATTAATGGGACGGAATGTTCTAGAAGGGATAAGAGAGTAAAATTAGGTGAAATAGGAACCGGTGTGAGACGGGAGGTGAATTCTGAATTAAAAGTGTTATATATGAATGCGCGAAATATATGAAATAAAGTGGATGAGCTTGAGGTTAAGTTAGAGATTCGTATCAGTAGTTCAGGAGGACCTGAGGACGTCGACTTGTCGTCCGCATATGCGGCGGCGGTCGCGTGGCTCAGAGGAGCACATGCCAGCTGCAGCTCCTGGCAGATCGCATTGAACGATTGGAACTGCGGCTGGATTCATACTGGAGCATCCACGATGCGGAGAAAGTCGTGGACAGCACGTACAGTGAGTTGGTCACACCGCAGGCAAAAGGTCGGAGGACAAGAAGGGAACGGGTGGCCAATAGCCAGCAAAGCAGTAGGCAGGTAGTGCAGGAGTCTGCGGTCATCTCCCTCCTAAACAGGTATACCATTTTGGATACTGTTGAGGGAGATGGCTCATCAGGGGAATGCAGCAGCAGCCAGGTTCATGGCACCATGGGTGGCTCTGCAGCACATGAGGGGGGGGAAAAAAAGAGGGGAAGGGCAATAGTAATAGGGGATTCAATTGTCAGGGGAATAGATAGGCGTTTCTGCGGCCGCAAACGAGACTCCAGGATTGGTATGTTGCCTCCCTGGTGCAAAGGTCAGGGATGTCACTGAACTGCAGAACATTCTGGAGGGGGAGGGTGAACAGCCAGTTGTCGTGGTGCATGTTGGCACCAACGATATAGGTAAAAAAAGGGATGAGGTCCTACAAGGTGAATTTAGGGAGCTAGGAGATAAACTTAAAAGTAGGACCTCAAAGGTAGTTAATCTCCGGATTACTACCAGTACCACGGGCCAGTCAGAGTAGAAATAGGAGGATAATGCAAATGAATACGTGGCTTGAAAAGTGGTGCAAGGGGGAGGGATTCAATTTTTAGGGCACTGGGACCAGTTATGGAGGTGGGACCGGTACAAACAGGACGGTTTGCACTGGAATGGAATGGAACCAATGTTCTTGGGGGAGTGTTTGCTAGTGCTGTCGGGGAGGATTTAAACTAATGTGGCAGGGGGATGGGTACAAGAGCAGAGAGGCAGGAGGGTGTAAAATGAGGGTAGAAGCATTAGGTAGCAAGGTGAAAGGTAAAGTGGCAGGCAGACAAAACCAGGGCTAAAATCAAAAGGGCCACTTTTCAGCAAAATGTTTAAGGGGTAAATGCGTTGTAAAGACAAGCCTGAAGGCTTTGTGTCTCAATGCAAGGAGTATTCGTAATAAGGTGGACGAGTTGAAGTGCAGATAGATATTAATGATTATGATATAGTTGGGATCACGGAGACATGGCTCCAGGGTGACGTAGGCTGGGAGCTGAACATCCAGGGATTTTCAATATTCAGGAGGGATAGAGAGAAGGAAAAGGAGGTGGAGTAGCGTTGGGTTAGAGAGGAGATTAAAGCAATGGAAAGGAAGGACATTAGCTTGGAGGATGGGAATCGGTATGGGTAGAGCTACAAAACACTAAGGGCAGAAAACGCTGGTGGGTGTTGTGTACAGACCACCTAACAGTAGCAGAGAAGTTGGGGGATGGTATCAAACAGGAAATTAGAAATGCGTGCGACAAAGGCAAAACAGTTATAATGGGTGACTTCAATCTACATATAGATTGGGTTAATCAAATTGGCAGGGGTGCTGAGGAAGAGGATTTTTGGAATGTATGCGGGATAGTTATCTAAATCAACATGTAGAGGAACAACGAGAGAGCAGGCTATTTTAGACTGGGTTTGAGTAATGAGGAAGGGGTAATTAGCCGTCTTGTTGTACGAGCCCCCTTGGGCAAGAGTGACCATAATATGGTTGAGTTCTTCATTAGGATGGAGAGTGACATTGTTAATTCAGAAACAATGGTTCTGAACTTAAAGAAAGGTAACTTTGAGGGTATGAGACGTGAATTGGCCAAGATTGACTGGCAATTAATTCTAAAAGGGTTGACGATATACAATGGAAGACATTTAAAGACTGTATGGATGAAACTACAAAAATTGTTGACATCCCAGTTTGGCAAAAAGAATAAATCGGGGAAGGTAGTGCATCCGTGGATAACAAGGGAAATCAGGGATAGTATCAAAGCAAAGGATGATGCGTACAAAGTAGCCAAAAAGCAGCATACCAGAGACTGGGAGAAATTCAGAGACCAGCAGAGGAGGACAAAGGGCTTAATTAGGAAAGGAAAAATAGATTATGAAAGAAAACTGGCAGGGAACATAAAAACTGACTGCAAAAGTTTTTATAGATATGTGAAGAGAAAGAGGTTAGTTAAAACAAATGTAGGTCCCTTGCAGTCAGAAACAGGTGAGTTGATCATGGGGAACAAGGATATGGCGGACCAATTGAATAATACTTTGGTTCCGTCTTCACTAAGGAAGACATAAATAATCTGCCAGGGGACTGTGGGTCAAAGGAGGAATTGAGTGAAATCCAGGTCAGTCGGGAAGTGGTGTTGGTAAATTGAATAGATTAAAGGCCGATAAATCCCCAGGGCCAGATAGGCTGCATCCCAGAGTACTTAAGGAAGTAGCTCAGGAAATAGTGGATGCATTAGTGATAATCTTTCAAAACTCTTTAGATTCTGGAGTAGTTCTGAGGATTGGCGGGTAGCAAATGTAACCCCTCTTTTTAAGAAGGGAGGGAGAGAGAAAACGGGGAATTACAGACAGTTAGTCTAACATCGGTAGTGGGGAAACTGCTAGAGTCAGTTATTAAAGATGGGATAGCAGCACATTTGGAAGTGGTGAAATCATTGGACAAAGTCAGCATGGATTTACAAAAGGTAAATCATGTCTGACGAATCTTGTGGAATTTTTCGAGGATGTAACTAGTAGCGTGGATAAGGGAGAACAGTGGATGTGGTATATCTGGACTTCCAGAAGGCTTTCGACAAGGTCCCACATAAGAGATTAGTTTACAAACTTAAAGCATACGGTATTAGGGGTTCAGTATTGATGTGGATAGAGAACTGGCTGGCAAACAGGAAGCAAAGAGTAGGAGTAAACGGGTCCTTTTCACAATGGCAGGCAGTAACTAGTGGGGTACCGCAGGGCTCAGTGCTGGGACCCCAGCTATTTACAATATATATTAATGATCTGGATGAGGGAATTGAAGACAATATCTCCAAGTTTGCGGATGACACTAAGCTGGGGGCAGTGTTCGCTGTGAGGAGGATGCTAGGAGACTGCAAGGTGACTTGGATAGGCTGGGTGAGTGGGCAAATGTTTGGCAGATGCAGTATAATGTGGATAAATGTGAGGTTATCCACTTTGGTGGCAAAAACAGGAAAGCAGTTAAATGGTGGCCGATTAGGAAAGGGGAGATGCAGCGAGACCTGGGTGTCCCAGTCATTGAAAGTAGGCATGCAGGTGCAGCAGGCAGTGAAAAAAGCGAATGGTATGTTAGCTTTCATAGCAAAAGGATTTGAGTGGAGCAGGGAGGTTCTACTTCAGTTGTACAGGGTCTTGGTGAGACCACACCTGGATATGCAGTCTCCAAATCTGAGGAAGGACATTATTGCCATAGAGGGAGTGCAGAGAAGGTTCACCAGACTGATTCTGGGATGTCAGGACTGTCTTATGAAGAAAGACTGGATAGACTCGGTTTATACTCTCTGGAATTTAGGAGATTAAGAGGGGATCTTATAGAAACTTACAAAATTCTTAAGGGGTTGGACAGGCTAGATGCAGGAAGATTGTTCCCGATGTTGGGGAAGTCCAGGACAAGGGGTCACAGCTTAAGGATAAGGGGGAAATCCTTTAAGACCGAGATGAGAAAGACTTTCTTCACACAGAGAGTGGTCTCTGGAACTCTCTGCCACAGAGGGTAGTTGAGGCCAGTTCATTGGCTATATTTAAGAGTGAGTTGGATGTGGCCCTTGTGGCTAAGGGGATCAGAGGGTATGGAGAGAAGGCAGGTACGGGATACTGGTTGGATGTCAGCCATGATCATATTGAATGGCGGTGCAGGCTCGAAGGGCTGAATGGCTACTCCTGCACCTAATTTCTATGTTTCTATGTTTCTATCCTAGAGCACCATCTCTGCAGCTGGAACAGATGTCCTCCAGTCCAGGAGACATGCGGCTGGGCCATCCAGCATGTCCCCGTCATCGGTGGGGAATGCCACGGATCAGCAGCTGGCTGCCACATAAGAAGGATTGGAGCAGGAACCTACAGTACCTGAGAAAACCCAGGAGGAACTGCTGAATGTGGTCTCCAAGTTCGCCCAGCCGAAGCACTCAGGTCAGCCTTTGCAGCCCAAACCAGTGGCCAGCATAGACTACCTCACCACACACCAGCTGCAGGAACAGGTCCTTACCGAGGCGATCAACATATACCAGGCCCAAACAACTGCATATCGTTGAATGTACCGACAGTCAACATGCCCATCTGGAACAACATCAGTCCGGGGATAAGGGCACAGGAGCTGAAGTTCCTAAACATCCTGAAATTGTTGACGTCGAGGATTACTGCCTTTGCCAGGTCTGTTGACAATGTTAGTCATGAAGTTAACGCTTCCCGGAGTATCGCCATCAAACCGACTCCAAACCCCATATTTGCGGGGTTGTACTAGGCATCTGCGACGCCACCACCGAGACAGCTGTTCGGTGAGGACCTGCCCAAACAGGTCTAGGACCTGGATTAGGAGGCGAAGGCAGACGGGTGGATGAACCCACCTCCCTCCAGCAGGGCGGCAGTGCGCAGACAAACACCATATGCAAGACCTCGGGGGCCACCTGAAAGACCAGTAAGGACCTACACGCCGGCAGCACCTCAACATAATTCAACGGAACACCAGGAACCAGAACGTCAGGCCCGCCGGTAACCATGGAGGTAAGGGGGTCTGGTTCTCTTGGAAGTGCTGCATGTTTAACCTCACAAGTAGGAGAGTGGTTACATACATTCTGGGATGCATGGGATCTGATTGTCACTATCCCAGGGAACAAAGCTATAGACATAATAGAGGCATGTAACAGCCTTGCTTGCGCCAGGTAAACTTGTAGCTACATTCTAGCTATATAATTGTAAGATTAAATGAGAACTTACCAGTTCGAAGTTTGATCGTTATTTTATGAGGAGTTACGATGAGGGATTACGTGAAGAACCCGCCTGGCGCTGGCAAACGGCATACTTCAAAGCAGCGGCATGAAAAACACAGAACACAAAATAGCCGAAGTAACATAGTAAGGCTCATAATAGACTTAGAACTACCAGATGATCATTTATTTTATGAGGGTGGGGAGTGGGATGGCACGTAATCCCTCATCGTAACTCCTCATAAAATAACGATCAAACTTCGAACTGGTAAGTTCTCGTTTAATCTTTACTATTTTACTTCGGAGTCACGTGAGTGACTACGTGAAGAGTTTAAAGCTTTCTGTGTTTTTCGTGTCGTAGAATTTATTCCATACGACAGTACGGCTCATTAACACAATAACGAGCGAATAACACATTTTCCCCCAAAACATTGCCTCAAGTTATGTGATAAATAATTTTCACATTATAAAAAATGAAAATAATGCCCTTTCCATTGAAAAGCAAATTTATCACAAATACCAATTGATATATATATTTTTTTATGGCATGACAAAGCAACAATTATAGCGAACCGAACATTGCGTGTCTAAATCTGACACCATGACTGGTTCCTTTATTTTAACAGTAATCTACAGCCTCCTGCGGCCTTGCATCTTTGCTTGAGTGGCTCATCCTGTGCCATTCTTGTGAATGTATTTTCCTCATTAACAGAGTGATTTTCCACCTTTCAGTGTCTAGTTCCTACTGAATGTATCAATTATTAACCATCTAGAAATACATTCTCTATAACCATCAGTTTTTACTGAACCCAATGTGGTTTTTGTGTGTAATAAGCAGTCTCATTGCCACAGACTCTTACCTACTGCAACATTTTCATCAATGTTCACACACACACACACACACAACTTAAAGCCAGCAGGATATGCTTATAGGTTTACCTTGGTTTCGTTTTCAGGTCTTCTTGGCGTGCTTTGTTTGGTAGATTCATAAACATATATGATAATGCAATTTGTTATCCACATGCCATTATAATGTAACATTTGCAATGTTTGCACTCTTATATTGATACTAAAGTTATCAGAATTATTATTTTCAATGTTTAAGTTTTTTGAATCATAGATAGAGTTAAAGTCCATTTCTTAAGGCATTTCAAGATTTTTTATCTCCTGCCTTTATATTTTTTACAATTTTGGACAGATTATATATACATATACACATATCTATATCTATATCTATATCTATATATATATATATAAATATATATATATATACACACACACATATATATATTTTATTAACATTTACATATATATCCCTTTCCATATTGGGATATTATGAATGCATCTGATAACTTCTTGGTTATTATTACCATATCACACATCTGAGGTATGCTTTTACAAAATTGTATTCCCTTCGTTTTTACTGCCAGCAGGGGTAACAGGGGAATATTTTCTTGTATTCCCCTTTCTTGCGAACGCCTATGGACTTTACCTGTTAAAACAGCGGGGAATATAGTCTTATATTTTCCTGGTCTCACATCGGGAACTTGGCAACGTGACGGCAATGTGACGCTGCGTGGGAAATTTAGAATATTCAAACGGCAGACAGGAAGACTGCCGCGTCCATTTTGGTTAAATTTTACGTGGAAGTCCGCCGAGCTGAGATGTTCAAATTTTCCTCTAGATGTCTGATAATGGGTAATAATAACAATATTGACTGTCCTCTTTCGGAGATACGACATATATTGCCCTCACTAGATCCATATTGCCCTCGTCTTCGACTCGGGCAATATGAATCTACTTCAGGCAATATATGTCGTATCCCCCTCAAGGCCAGTCAATATTCTATTAATATATTGTCCGTTTTATAAGACGGTAACACTCTGAGCCCTATAATTGGCTCTATCAATTAGATACTTTGAAAATGCAATCCACAAGGAATTCACATATATCTAAATGACAAAATAACTTTACTGTATATACAGACCTCCAATTTCTTATAACAAAATATAGTTATTTAGACTTATTTCCGCAAATTGCAGGTATAATACTTCTTTATACATAATTATTTTATTGATATATTGCAATATTGGATTACATTCATAGACTTCTTTGACCATCAACTGTTGAGATGGTCTGGTCAACCTGTAAATAGTCAAATTCATATTTTCACTTATGGAGGTTTTTGTACAACAATAAATTACTGCAGGGTTTTCTCAACCTGGAGATCCCAGTGGGTGCAGCAGCATCCAAGAACAAAGGGAGACAGGCAACGACCTAGGTCGAGACCCCTTTTTTGACTTCAATAAATTGCTAACATTATGAATCATCACTAGCAGTTCAAAATCACACAATATAAATGCAACCAGAAAGGACCCATATTGGGCCACCAAAATGCCTCTGGCAGTGTCCTGCTACATATTCATCAGACACTGCCCTATTAAACAAAAATGAGGAACACAAAGAATCTTTTCCTCATGTAATTGGGAGAAAGCATCCACCTTCACTGTTCTTAGATTACCCACAAGAATATTCGAAAGATCTGTGATTTAATCTGTATGCAATCAGATTAATCGTAAGTAATCCATATTAATGACAATATGTTTTTCTTCCCAAATTTGTTATCTTCCGATACCATTGTCTCTTCCTTAGAGATAAACAGGTGGACTAAACTTTAAAACATACCACATCTGTTTACTTAGATAATCCCCATAATTGTGTTGTTTGACTTATCTTGTGACCCACAAGAAATATTTAAAATCAGTGATTTAATCTGTATACAACCAGATTAATCGTAAGTATGCAAAATAATGACAATATATTTTCCTCCCAAATTTGACCATAGTTAACATATGCCACAGCCGTGGTATTGTTCATCTTGATACGACATGGGACAGTTCCATAATAAAACAATCGATCTTTTTAATCCATAACTCCTTATACTTCAACAATTAATACGAATGTTTGGAAAATTCTTAGGACAAACCATTATGTTTGCTTGGTATAATTGTCTGCAGTCCGAACAAAAGACATATCAATTATTGTTATAAGAATAGATAATATTCTTATCTTTACCCAAACATTCACAGAAGCTGTACATCATCTGTAACACTTGCTTCAGTTGTAATTTTATAGTTGAAGCAGCTTATGAACCTTTTTTACATTACTAATAATGATAACGTATCATTTGATATTTTGCATAAGCCTCTTCACAAGGCATACATATTCTATAAGCTTCTGTATTCCTTCTTTTGGAACTTTATTTATATTTTCCTCTAACCTAATGGAGGAACAAAGTATGTCAACAACAATAATACATATTTGTATCATGGAACAATTTTCCCCACTCTTATGGTGCTTAAATTACTTCTGAATTCAGAATAGTAATTTAAAAATATTTTATTAATGCCTAAGCATATGCTTTATGTAATGGGTCAGGTCCTACATGCCACCAGGTTTGTAATGGCAGGCACTAATTTGCAGCTGCTCTTTATCTCTTCTAATTTAAATGTAATCGAGATAACCATACCATAGTGCAAGTGCTGATCTTTTATCAGTATATTGTTCCTTCAGTGTTCAGTTTAACAAACTTGAACTGATTGATTGTTTGGACAAGTTTTAACTTGCACAGCTTGACCCACTTTAATTAATTTCAAGCACCTGTAATATTGATTAACACTTTGTTAATCACAACAGTTTTCCATGTTCTAGATGTTTCTATTTTCTTACACTGTGAAAGTGTAAATAATGATATATTGTCTGGTTTATACCATGAATATTTGTACGTTCCCCTTCTTTTTAAAATTTACTTTTGAGTGCAAAACCTGAAATCAGTTTTTCCCTTATACAGGTGAACCAATCCTCCTTAGTTTATATTAAGTTTTAACCATCATAATACACCTGTAATCCCCCATAATTGGAGATTTCATGACTTATTTTGTAACCAGATGTTTGCACATCTTCAACGTACATCAAGCCTTCTTTTCCCCAATTATATAGGTTAAGATAAGGCTATGTTTGGATAATACCACTTCTGCCTTTATTTTGATCCATTATCAAATTTTTCATTGGATCATAGTTTTTTCACCGTAAGATAAAAGATCTTTGTCTTTGTTTTGATCCATAATCAAAAAATTTTATTGGATCATAGTTTTCCTTCCCAAAGTTTAAAGATCAGTGGTCTGTTCTTTTGTAATTAATATCTTTGATTTATCATAAGGCAGGTATTCTATAATAATCAGGAGTTTAATATATCCTGATTTGTATTAATCTGCAACCCTATGATGCAGATTCAGTAAATTATATATATTTCTTCCTATTAAGCTCCACAACTAATGGCAATTTATTTTATATTGAAAGTATTACTTATTTGCACCATTTTGAAACTTTGAAATTGTATTTCTTATATCTCATATATTTGAGACATGGATATTTATAAATGGATTAACCATTGATATTTAAATAAAACATAAAAGTTTTATCGTATTCTTGAAGTTGGTGAGATACCATATAATTAATGTAGGCAGCTAGGTTTTTTCCATAGCCTCACCACTTCTTTTAGATATAGCAAAATCTTTTGCTATCTCAGGCACACCTGGCCTCACTTTTATTTTTATTTTATTTGTGGTGTGCATTCATAATTCACATCACCACTTGCAGGGTCTGTCTTTTGCAGCCCTGATCCACTTGGAATTATATCCAAAGAGACTTCCTCCACCCTATCCAGGGTCAGAGTTTTATTTCTCAATTTGGCACATAGCCATATTTTGTATATTCAAGCCCCTCAGGGTCTTTTTTGGGGAACTGTTTGGGTACTGTGACCCTAGTCTTTAGTACATTCAAGCCCCTCAGGGTCTTTTTTGGGGAACTGTTTGGGTACTGTGACCCTAGTCTCTTTTTATATTATGGAGTACTTTCTCCATATCGCGAATTTTATTAACTTTTTTAAAATACAGTCTTTCTGACTTTTAAAATATCCTGCCAAAATTGTGGAGCATTTAAACCTTTCTACCGTATTTAAATGGTACCAGTATCGGAAACCGGCCCCATAATTAATCTCTCGTCCCGATCACTGGGTATTCCCCCGGGACGTTCTATTCAAAACTCCGTTGTTTTAACAGAGTATTTCAATTCAGTTTAAACTTTATTTTTTAATTAAACCTTTAAAACCCTGGTTTCCACCAGGCACGGAGTTTTTTCCGCGTCCTAATATTTTTTCACTGCACTAACCTGCCGGTCCGAACCTACCGCTGTCGAGGAGCTGTCTGTGCAGCTCCTGCTTCTGCCGTCAGCGTCGACGTAATGCCGTTTTGCCAGCGCCAGGTGGGTTCTTCACGTAGTCACTCACGTGACTCCGAAGTAAAATTGGGCCGTTACACTATCAAAGCTTGCAAAGAGCAAAATCTCGGCATTAAAAGCGAATGCTGGACATTTTATGGGCCTATGCAGCTGCCAATCAAGGCATAAATTGAGTTACAATGGTGGATTAGCAATGTTTGTGATTGTTAAATCCCATCATTACATCAAACCCATTAGTCGTGTTACAAACCGACGCCAGCACCAAGGGCTGGGGAGCTACCGACACCATTTCCAGTTGGGGTGGTAGATGGGATTTGCACGAGTCTACTTTTCTTCAATCACAAGGTATAAACTGTTTAGAAATGCTAGGAGCATGTCAAGGGCTATGGGCTTAATGCTCTAATCTGCAGCATACGCATGTCCGTCTTCAATAATGCCACTCAGGTGGCATATTTAAACCTTATGGGTGGTATCAAGTCAATATCTTGTGATGAATTGGGAAAATTAATTTGGCTCTGGTGGATTGAAAGAAATATTTGGATATCAGCTACGTACCTTCCGGTTAAGCTCAATACAGTGGCGGACACCAGGTCACAAGTATTTAATGACGACATCAAGTGGATGTTGAACCTCCAAATATTTGCTAAAACTATAGCCTAATATGGAACACCAGATATCGACCTCCTTGCGTCCAGGTTGAACCATTGGATACCAACATATGTCTCTTGAGAACCAGATCCTGGGGCAGTGGCGATGGATGCGGAGTGTGGGAAGAAACCAAAAGAACTCGGAGATAATCCATGCGGTCACGAGGAGAATGTACAAACTCCATACATACAGCACCCGTAGTCGGGATCGAACCCGGGTCTCCGGCGCTGCAAGTGCTGTAAGGCAGCAACTCGACCGCTGCACTATCGTGCCACCCTATATTTTCTATGGGCAGTCTATATTTTCAGTTCATTGGTCACCTGCTTTGTAAGGAGCTGAATATCATAAGTGTGGTGCAAAAAGGAGAAAAGATGGGTGTGTTTCCATAAGGCCATCATCGCTACATTGGGGGAAATGGGTTTTTCTATACTTTCCCCATTCTGCTTCATCAGACAGGTGATGCAGAAAACGCAACCAGATCTGCAACAGAAAGGACCATGGACATCATAACCATATAACCATATAACCATATAACCATATAACAATTACAGCACGGAGAGACAGGCCCTCTCGGCCCTTCCAGTCCGTGCCGACCATTTGTATTCCCCTAGTCCCATCTACCTGCACTCAGACCATACCCCTCCATTCCCTTCACGTCCATATACCTATCCACTTTACTTTTAAATGTTAAAATCGATCCTGCCTCCACCACCTCTGCTGGAAGCTCATTCCACACAGCCACCACCCTCTGAGTAAAGAAGTTCCCCCTCACGTTACCCCTAAACTTCTGTCCCTTAATTCTCATGTCATCATACAGCAGCGTGCAGAGAGAGTCCACTAGGAAGCAGTACCTTACCCACATAAGTATATGTGAGGTATCTATAGTCGGACCTAGACCTCCTACATATCTGCTACGATCTCCAATGTGCTGGAATCCTCACGAGCCTGCATTATGATGAGTCCCTCAGTTACAGTGACATATACAGTGCCAGGAGTGCACTGTCATCCTATCTCACATTGGAGTGGGATCTCACCAGCTGGTATCCACACTGAAGGGTATGTTGTATGCCTACCCGACCACGATATATTACCAGAGATATAGGGGTGGTGTTGACCCTACTCAGGAGCTGGCCGCCTTTGGCGGATTTACCACTGGACATTCACCTTCAAAGTGGTGATGGTGATGGCACTGAACACAGCACAACGGGTCCAATCTCTACAGGAATTACCTGGATAGAATGGTTTCGACCCACAATAAAGTGACTGCGTTATAGAAGAGTTGCTTAAACTACACAGACCTGCGACTACAGGTCTGAAAATGGGCATCAGGAGATGGCTCAAGGTGGTTATTCGGTGCAGCAGGTAAGACACTAATATTTTTATAATGTCATTCTACTAGGGCTGCATCCACATCAGCGGCGAGGACCATGGAGGTGTTCATGGATTATGTCCTCGCAATAGTGGGCTGGGCCAGTGAAACTACATGTCAGCGGTTTTATAACAGACCTGTGGCCGCTCCCGCAACGTTGGCGGATTCAGTTTTAAGTGCTGTTCCCTAAACGTTTGTCCCCGAGTTCAGGGGTTTATTGTTGTATTAACAAATGTTATTACTTTTCAGCTTGTTCAAGTCTGAAATACGTTAACATACTTCCTCCATCAGTATTACGGCAGTGTGGGAGCATGGACGTGATCCAGGGCATGTAATCACAGAGCTTTAAAATCTTCACGAAGTCACTCATGTGACTCTGAAGTAAAATAGTAAGATTAAACAAGAACTTACCAGTTTGAAGTTTGATCTTTATTTTATGAGGAGTTGCGATGAGGGATTGCGTGCCCTACGCTCCTAACCCTCTATCATAAGGTCAACTGGTATATTCAAGTTCTTTAATCTTGCTATCTTCAGTCATTGTTGTTATCTGTGATTCCACACCGCTGCTTTGAAGAATGTCGCGCATGCGTGCCTGGCGGGGTCTTCACGAAATCCCTCATCGCAACTCCTCATGAATAAAGATCAAACTTCAAACTGGTAAGTTCTTGTTTAATCTTACTATTTTAACATGCAGGTAGACTGGGAAAATTAGGTTGGTACTGGACCCGGTTGGTACTGGTTGGTGAGACACACCTGGAGTATTGCGTACAGCTTTGGTCTCCTAATCTGAGGAAAGACATTCTTGTCATAGAGGGAGTACAGAGAAGGTTCACCAGACTGATTCCTGGTATGTCAGGACTTTCATATGAAGTAAGACTGGATAGACTCGGCATGTACTCGCTAGAATTTAGAAGATTGAGAGGGTATCTTATAGAAACTTACAGACTTCCGGTGGCGCTATGGAGACCTAGAGGATAGCGCCAGCCAGCTCCGCAAAAAAATCGGAAAAAACGGGGGTTTAAAAGGACTTACCGGCTGTCTGCTGCACACTGCCTGCCGTTTCTGCACCGACTGTGCCGAGTGACGTCATCAGGCGCGCGACTAACTATGTCGACGGCACGGAGCCCTACCGACAAGGCGAAAGGTCGACCAACCCGGCAGAGACCGGCAGAAGGCCGCACTGAAGCCTCGGACTCGAGTAGGACCAGCTCCCTGGAAGATGTATCCAAAAAAACAGGGACAAAAGCGGAAGGTGAGGATTTGAAAACTTTCATTTCTCAACAGATGGCTGGCTTAAAGGAAGAAATAAAGGAAGAAATGAAAGATATAAAGGAAGAAATAAAGGAAGAAATTAACCAAATGATGGATCAGATGAAAAATCAACTGAAAGAATTCCAACAAGAAACAACGTTAAAAATTGAAAAAAAGGTCAAGAAAGATTTGAAGAAGGAATTCATTGAAATGTTTAATGAAATGGAAAATAAGATGGACAAAAAACTTGAAAAGGTTAAAAAAGACTTTCAAAATAGGATTACTCCTATCGAGAAAGTACTGGAACAACAGGCGGCTGGCATAAAGAACCTTGAACAAATAGCGGAGGCAAGTACTATGTCTACAGCAAAGCTGATTACAGAACATGAACGTCTAATGAATTTGCTGACTAAAACAACAGAGAAATGTACTGAGCTAGAAGGACATCAGAGAAGACAGAATCTGAGGATTGCAGGGATTCCTGAAGGTCGAGAGAAAAACGAAGATCTTCGAGAATTTACTGCTAAATTACTCCAAGATCTTTTATCTCTGGAAGAAATGCCTTTATTAGCTCGTGCTCATAGAGTCAGCAGACGTCAGACCAGAATAAACGCCCCTCCAAGACAAATGATCATAAAGCTACAATATGACTTTGTTCTGGATGAGATTATGCGGAAAGCTTCGAGAATCAAAAACCTGACATTTGAAGGACAAAGGATTAGTATCTACCGAGATTACCCACCAGAGGTCGCTAGAAAACGGAAAGCATTTAATGAAGCCAAAGTCTTATGAGGGGAGTAGAAAACCTGAGATACGGTTTGAATTACCCAGCCATTTTAAGAGTTACTTTTAACAGCGCGGAACATTTCTTTAATACCCCAGCAGCAGCCTTGGATTTCGCAAAGCAGTTCAAGACCTGAAAAGTATCTACAAGCAAACATACTGACTTTTACTACTCTTAGAGATCCAACACGGACTCTCAATACCCTGTGAGATTTCATAAGATAATATTGGACTAGATGGAATGGACAATGTCGTATGGAATGGAGAGGAAAAATCTGGATCGGAAAGCGTTATCTGGATATTGACAATTAGTCTTAACATATAACTGACATAAATAAATAACACATATATTAAAATCACAAACGCGGTTTTATTATTAGTATTATTTTTATCAATTAAGATTGCTCACTATTGCTAATCACTATCACTAACATAATTAACAACTAATGTTCCTTTAATGAATAGAGTTAAATATAGCGATGGATCTCATTTGGAGATCTTTCTTTATAATAACAATTCTCACTTTGTACTTTAGTTTTTACTTGTTGTTCTATAGTATTTTTGTATCCCTTTTTTCTTTCTTATATAGCCTTTATATTTTTTATGTTTAATATTGCTTAGATTTCTAAGTTAATTTTAGATATAGATACCTTTATATGATGAATCCAACCCCTTTTCTCTTTTTTTTTTTTTTTTTTTTTTTTTTTTTTTCGATTGCCTCCCCTTTTTTTTTTCTCCTCTCCCTTAATATTATACCCCCGCTAAAAATATTATTATGGAATAATAATTCCCTAACTAGGAGCTGGCCAAGTTAATAACATCAATGACGGAAGTCGGTAGATGGATAGCCATGTTAGTATGGCTAGCACAAACTACAAATACTCTAGTTGTAGTTCTTTCTACCTTTACACATATTACTAGTCTCTTTAAACTATTCTTTATTCTTCTTTTATATCTATTGTATTTTTCAGTTTGAATGGAATTACACATTGGACAAATGGAGATATATTCGTGAGGTACATAAAAGAGATTTAAAATTCATCTATTCAGTGTTCGGGTGTAAGGTTGGGTCTGCCGCGCTGATCCTTAGACTCTATTGTAGATTTCTACAAACTTAAAATGCAAGACTTAAAAAGAAATACGGGGAATGAGGGATTAACGTTTTGTAGTTGGAATGTTAAAGGTATTAATGAACCAATAAAGAGAGGAAAAGTATTGGCACATTTAAAGGCAAGTAAAGCTGATGTAATTTACATTCAAGAAACCCACTTAAAAAAAGACGCTGAAAACAGGTTGAAAGCTAAATGGATAGATAAAATATATCATTCTTCTTTTACGCATAAATCAAGAGGTGTAGCAATATTATTTCGTAAAGGTACTTTATTTAAGCATACATCAACCATAACTGATAAAGATGGCAGATACATTATTGTGATAGGAGAATTAAACACAGAAAAAATGATTTTTGTTAATATATATGGACCAAACTTTGATAGCCCATTGTTTTTTAAGAAAGTACTTAACAATATTCCGGAATTAACACAATATATTTGATAATTGGAGGAGATTTTAATTGTACATTAGACCCTTACCTAGACAGATCTACAAAAACAAAGAAAAACTAAATCACATTCCAGTGATTTACTAAAATGCATATATCCAAACGACTAACATTAAAGATGTTTGGAGAACAGAAAACCCTACAGGACGAGAATACTCTTTTTACTCGCCAGTACATAAAAACTTACTCAAGAATAGATTATTTTTTGGTGGATGCAAAACTTATCTCACTTACTTATGAACCCAAATATCATAATATTATAATCTCAGATCATGCGCCATTAACATTTAAAATTAAAATAAATGGCAAAACAGAAAATTCAGGACAGTGGAAACTTAATCCACAAATTTAAAAAATAAAACCACTCAGGAATATATTATAACTCAAATTAAGATTTTCTTTGAAATAAATGATCAACCAGAAATATCTCGCTCTTTATTATGGGAAACATTTAAAGCATATCTCCGGGGAATTATGATCTCTTCACAAGCATTCCATAATAAAAAGATTCGGAAGGAACAACAGGATTTGGAAAGGGAGATTAAACAATTAGATATACAGAATGCAACAAAGCCAGATATAATAATACATAATAAAATTGTAGCATTGACATATAAATTAAATAAAATATATACAGATCAAGTTTTAAAATTTTATCAACATACTAAACAATTACAGTTTGAATTTGGAGACAAACCCCAAAAATTATTGGCTCGACAATTAAGGAAAATTGAAGCTGAAAAAATTATACATAGGATTAAATCACAAAAATGGTGAATTATTAATACAACCTAAAGATATTAATGAAAGATTTATGCAATATTATAAAAATCTATACACTGCTAAAGCGACAGTAAATAAAAACAGAAATAGATGCTTTTTTAAAAATGTAACCTGAAAGGATTGGGATTTACAAAATAGAGAATTATTAAATGCTGAAATTTCAATAAAAGAAATCCAAGAATCTATTAGATCATTAAAAAATGGTAAAAACACCGGGACCTGATGGTATAGGTTCGGAATTTTATAAAATATTTCAGGATCATATGGTTCCATGTTTGAAATCATTATATGAACAGATAAATACACAACATAAATTACCAGATACGTTGAATGAATCTATTGTAACACTTATACCCAAAATAAATAAAGACTTGGATGAACCAGGATCATATAGAGCAATAGCTCTATTAAATACGGATCAAAAGATACTAACAAAAATATTAGCACAAAGACTAAGTTCAGTTGTTAACGAATTAATCCATCCCGATCAAACAGGATTTATACCAAAAAGATATTCCTCATACAATCTAAGACGGTTATTTAATTATATATTCGAAAAGAAGTGGTAAAAAAGATTTAGTAGTTATTTCGCTGGCTGCAGAAAAAGCTTTTGACCAAGTGGAATGGCCCTATTTATTTTCGGTGATGGAAGCTTTCAAACTCGGAGAGAAGTTTACTACTTGGATTAAATTGTTATATGCAAACCCAACAGCTAGAATAACAACAAACCGTATGCTATCAACTAAATTTAGTTTATCTCGAGGTTGTAGACAAGGTTGTCCTCTATCACCTTTATTGTTTGCGCTAGCAATAGAACCTCTCGCCCAGAGGGTGAGATTACATCCGGAAATACATGGATATGATACTAAAGATACTAAGAATAAAATCTCCTTATATGCGGATGATGTATTACTTTACATCACTGAACCGGAAACACGTATCCGAAATTTGTTAAAACTAATAACGGAATTTGGATCAATTTCAGGATACAGTATCAATTGGAATAAAAGTGAACTTATGCCAATAACGATGAATAATTTACATATATTACAACAATTTCCTTTCAAGATAACAAATGAAAATATTAAATATCTTGGGATTTTCGTTACAAAAAGATTTGATTCTTTATTTAAATTTAATTTCCCTTCATTACTGAATAAATTAAATAAGAATATTTTATACTGGAAAAGCTTACCTATTTCAATGTTAGGTAAAATCAATGCAATAAAAATGATTTTTCTCCCACAATTATTATATTTATTTCAATTAATTCCGATATATCTCCCTAAATTTTTTTTTAAAAAGTAGATTCTCTAATTACTAACTTTATCTGGGATTATAAGAGCCATAGAATAAATAAAAAACATTTATGTAAATCTAAAATAAATGGGGGATTAGCATTACCAAATCTTATGTTTTATTACTGGGGAGTTAATATCAAAAATATGAATTTTTGGCTAGAAGAAATAGATAATAAACCAAACTGGTTAAAAATGGAAAAAGAAGATTGTTCTCCATTTGAAATTAGCTCTATAATATTTGCTAACACTAACGTAGCTAAGAAAATTTATAGTGAAAATCCGATAATAGAAAACGGAATCCGCATTTGGAAACAATAAAGAAAACATTAAAACTAAAATTTATACCATTAGGTCTTACCATCGCCAACAATTTTACGTTTAAACCTTCAATGATGGATAAGGCTTTTTTACAATGGAAAAATAAAGGAATCTTTAAGATGGGCGATCTTTATAAGGAAAACTCTTTTCTCTCATTTCAAGAGTTACAACAAACTTATGGACTACACAACAATGAATATTTTAGATATCTACAAATCAGAAACTATGTTTCTGCAAATACACAAGAACTTAGAAATAGAAAGACGGAAATTTTAGATGAATGCTTGAATAAACATCCAAATACAGAAAAAATGATATCATATATATACAATATTTTATTGGAAAGTGATATCCCACCAACAGAAACTCATAGACAGTTTGGAAAAATGAATTAGGCCAAATAATAAGACCAGAAATATGGGATGAAAGCTTACAACACATACATCATTGCTCGTTAAATGCTAAACATTCCCTTATACATTTTAAAATTCTACATAGATTCATTATTCCAAATCTAAATTACATAATATATTTCCAAAATTATCTCCTATATGTGATAAATGTCAAATCTCAGAAGCAAATTTGTCATATTCATTTACTAATTGTATAAAAATTGTAGAATACTGGAACGAAATATTTAAGATAATTTCGAATGTTGTCAATATAACTATGACTTCTGATCCAAAGTTAATAATACTTGGAATACTTGAAACTGACCAACTAATAACAATGAACCAAAGAATTTTTATCGACTATTGTTTAATAATTGGGAAAAAATTAATACTAAAATTTTGGAAAGGCCCTGCATCCCCAACAATCAAAATGTGGAATACAGAAATGTCGGAGACACTTCATTTGGAGAGATTGAGGCTTGTCCTCATGGATAGGTTAGATCTCTTCAGAGGGATTTGGTCTCCATATATTAAATATTTACAGGGTCATAATGGTTCGGCGCGAGGACTTGACTGAGGCCTGAATATCTGAATAGATGAAGAAATATATATAATAAATCATGAATATATCTCCAAGGACGGATTAATGAGTATTATTACCCATATCACACATCTGAGGTATGCTTTTACAAAATTGTTATCCCTTCGTTTTTTACTGCCAGCAGGGGTAACAGGGGAATATTTTCTTGTATTCCTCTTTCTTGCGAACGCCTATGGACTTTACCTGTTAAAACAGCGGGGAATATAGTCTTATATTCCCCTGGTCTCACATCCGGGAACTTGGCAACGTGACGGCAACGTGACGCTGCGTGGGAAATTTAGAATATTCAAACGGCAGACAGGAAGACTGCCGCGTCCATTTTGGTTAAATTTTACGTGGAAGTCCGCCGAGCTGAGATGTTCAAATTTTCCTCTAGATGTCTGATATGGGTAATAATAACAATATTGACTGTCCTCTTTCGGGAGATACGACATATATTGCCCTCACTAGATCCATATTGCCCTCGTCTTCGACTCGGGCAATATGAATCTACTTCAGGCAATATATGTCGTATCCCCCTCAAGGCCAGTCAATATTCTATTAATATTCCATTCTCCATCAAACTTTCCATACTCTCTTTTCTATTTTCTTATGCTTATATAAAAAATTGGAAAAAAAGTATAGAAACACATTATCTTAAATTCTTAATATTAGTACGAATATAGATATCACTGGTTATATGAAAATATTATTAGTGTCGTGTACTTTCAATTATATAAAATTGTGTATTTTCAATTATATAATAATTTTTGAATTTAAAGTCAATAATAATACAAACATTGTTAACATTATGAAAATATAATGAATATCATAGAAGTTTTATTAATATTGCGTATTATCAGAGACAATATAGATATCATGGGTAGTATGAGTATATTGCTAATACTATGAATGTATCATTAACACCATGTATTCCCAATTATATAAAATAAACAACCTTAAAATTTATAATTAATAATAATACAAATAATATCAACAGCATGAATTTATCATTATTATCATGTATTTTTTATTATTGTAAAATAATGTACTTTGTCATTACTTTGTTTCTATAATAAAAATAAAATTAAAAAAAAAAAATAAAAAAAAAACACACTTACAAAATTCTTAAGGGGTTGCACAGGCTAGATGCAGGAAGATTGTTCCCGATGTTGGGGAAGTCCAGAACAAGGGGTCACAGTTTAAGGATAAGGGGGAAATCTTTTAGGACCGAGATGAGAAAAACATTTTTCACACAGAGTGGTGAATCTCTGGAATTATCTGTCACAGAAGGTAGTTGAGGCCAGTTCATTGGCTATATTTAAGAGGGAGTTAGATGTGGCTAAGGGGATCCGGGGGAATGGAGAGAAGGCAGGTACGGGATACTGAGTTGGATGATCAGCCATGATCATATTGAATGGCGGTGCAGGCTCGAAGGGCCGAATGGCCTACTCCTGCACCTATTTTCTATGTTTCTATGTTTCTATGACCCCAAGAAAGGGAGTTTGTTGAGTGCCTCTGAGATGGATTCTTGGAGCAGCTTGTACTGGAGCCTACCAGGGAGAAGGCAATTCTAGATTTAGTGTTGTGTGAAGAGCTGGATTTGATGAGGGAACTCAAGGTAAAGGAGGCAGTGACCATAATATGATAAGTCATTCTTCAGAAGGGTCTCGACCCGAAAACGTCGCCTATCTCCTTCGCTCCTTAGATGCTGCTGCACCCGCTGAGTTTCTCCAGCTTTTTGTGTAACCCCCATACATGAGATTTAGCTCCGTAAGAACGTTCCACGAGCTGTTTTGACAGCCCGTTCAGCCAGCCCATTAGACAGTCGATTATCAGCGCTGCTGGTGATGTAGTAAAAATCGCAGTGTCTAGCGAACTCCTTGAATTGTTGGCTGGTGAATTGACTGCCGTTGTCAGTTAGCAATCTGCCCGGAGATCCGTGGACTGAAAAGTGGCGAGATAACTTCAAAATCACTCCGCTGGAAGTGATCCTGCTGAGAAAATCAATGTCAAACCATCCTGAATAAGAATCAATGAGCACCAGGTACTGTTTGCCATGCCAATCAAATGTGTCATCTGCGACTGTAGACCACAGGAGCGCAGGTACAGGATGTTAAAGAAGTGGTTGCTTTTGTTGGTTAGGTGCCAAACTGTTGCACACTGCGCAGGATGCCACATTCTCAGTGATGTATTCGGCCAAGCCAGGCCAGTTAAACATGTTTCTTGCCCGTAGGATGGCAACTTCAGCGTTAAACTACTGGTTGTGCAGTGCAGCAGGAACCACGGCCTGGTGTCCTTTTATAATAATGCCATCCTGTAGCACGAGCTCATCTCGGACAGCAAAGAAGGGCCGGACAGGCAGCAGAACGTTGTAGCGTTCCTTGGCCAGCCATGCTTAATGACGGAGGTAAGCGACCGTATGGTACTGTC
Organism: Okamejei kenojei; assembly: GCA_035221665.1. Classification (NCBI taxonomy): domain Eukaryota; kingdom Metazoa; phylum Chordata; class Chondrichthyes; order Rajiformes; family Rajidae; genus Okamejei; species Okamejei kenojei. The sequence goes on along the minus strand of CM069150.1, from coordinate 6,514,178 downwards.
AGCAGTAATGTGGGCAACCAGGTCCTCCATACAGGACGAAGGGATATAAGACACAGTCATCACAATAAAGTCATCATCTGGCGAGGGCGGATCCTCACAGGTCTTCCGGGGTGCACGTGATAGAGTGTCAGCCAGGTGCATATCCTTACCGCGTTTATGGATCAGAACGGTCATATTTTTTAAGTTGTAGTAACATCCGCTGTAGGCGCGCTGGAGAGGTGTGGATAGGTTTGCCTGCAAGAAATTGTTGAATTTCCTGCAGGCAAAAACAACCGCAAACAGCTCTTTTTCAATTTGGGCATGTCATTGTTCTGTGTCAGTCATGTTGCGCGAGGCATAGGCAACAGGCCTATTACCGTTGTCATAATTCTGAAGGCATGCTGCGCCCAGCCCATGTTGTGAGGCATCACAAGTGAGTGTAATCTGTAGGATCAAAGTAAGCCAGAGTGGGAGCACCACACATCTGCCATTTAAGAGTGCCAAATGCTGTCTGTTGTTGCTCGTGCCAAGTCCAAGCAGAGTCTTTGTGTGTAAGCTGGCGCAATGAGGCTGATATTTCGCTGAAATCTGGAATGAATTTGCTCAAATAGTTAGCCATGCCAAGGAATCTCTGCAGACTGAACACGTCTGTGGGTGCTGGAAGCTCATTGATTGCACTAGTTTTTGCTGGATCAGTTTTTAGGCCGTCTTTGGTAAATATATGGCCTAAGTATTTTACCTCTGGTCTCCGATTGGAGACGTGGGTTTGAATCCCACTCCTGGCACCATGTTGGGTTTCAGCTGTTATAAATAACTGGAGCCTTACACCAAGATAAAGGTTCAAAGACTTTATTAACTACATAGCAAATATGACTTCACAGTTGCACGTCTCTCTAATTCTAAGGGAACCAGGCAAAGAGAGGTTACTGTAAAGCTAGTGGGCGTAACTGCAAAAGCATGACTCATAACATGAGTGATACTGATCTACACAAGGGAAGTCTGGGATAGTATAAAACTATAAGAGAAGACATATAACATAGCAAAGATGAGCGGGAAGGATTGGGTAACTTTTAAGGAGTAACAGAAGCTCACTAAAAAGGCAACAAGGGGAGAAAAGATGTAGTACGAAGGTAAGCTTGCCAAGAATATATGGGATGATAGTAAAAGCTTCTTTAGGTATGTGAAGAGGAAAAGATTAGTTAAGAGAAATGTGGGTCCCTTGAAGACAGAAACAGGTGAATTTATTATGGGGAACAAGGAAATGAATAGATACTTTGGTTCTGTCTTCACTAAGGAAGATACAAAAAAATCTCCCAGGAATACGAGGGGACAGAGGATCTCGGGTGACGGAGGAACTGAAGGAAATTCACATTTGTCAGGAAATGGTGTTGGGTAGACTGATGGAACTGAAAGCTGAGGCAGCCCCAGGGCCTGATGGTCTGCATCCCAGGATACTCAAGGAGGTGGCTCTAGAAATCGTGGATGCATTGGTGATCATTTCCCAATGTTCTTTCAATACTGGATCAGTTCTTGTGGATTGGAGGGTAGCTAATGTTATCTCACTTTTTAAGAAAGGAGGGAGAGAGAAAGCAGAGAATTTACTTCGGAGTCACGTGAGTGATTCCATGAAGAAACCCACCAGTCCGCATGCGTGTCATTACGTCATTCGCATGGCGAAGCGCCGGACTGGCTGGCGAGTTGCTCCTGCCAACGGTAAGTTAAGACTACAGGTAAGTTTGTTTTCTTACCTGGTGTTGATTTTCTTGCAGGAACCTGTTTACAGAGGTTTTCCTGCTTGATATTTTGGCGAAGTCTAATGAGGGAACCGGCTATGAACTGTGGGGACACCCCGGTTCCGACCGTGGAAGCGGGTGGCTGATGAATGTCGGGTTCGCAATCGCAGTCACTGATAACGGTCCAGAATGGCCAGTCCTGGTGCCGGGAGGTTTCCCTCCGGTAATGTATAAAATTTGGAGGTTGGCCAGGATAGAGCTCCAATGGAGAGGGGGCTCCATCTAGATACACTAGCAGGAATTTTGTCAGTGCGGGGCTATGGGAGAGCCTGTGCCAGCAGCGCCTGCACAGGGCTGCTTAATGTCTCCCTCCTGGAAGAGGAGAGCATGCTGGGTCAGTATAAATCTCACCTGGAGCATACAGACTCACATGTCTGTGACTCTGCCCAAGGGCAAGAGATTAGATTTAATTGAAGGCAGCATCAAGCTCTTGGGGGTGCAATCACCTTCAATGAGACATGTGGCCAACTTGATTGGTAAATTGATAGCTGCCTTTCCAGCTGTGCAGTACAGACTTTTGCAAACCAAAAGTTAAAGAGGGCGAAGGTACAGGCACTCAGGATACATGCAGGTCATTTCAACCGGCCCATGCAATCTCCAATTGAACCCATCGCTGAAGTACAGTTCAGGATAAGAAACATCTCAAATTGTTTGAGCAAAATTCTGATGGAAACACCTTCAGTTTGCAAACTGATGTTAGTGCCCTAGGTTGGGGTGCTACATGTACCATTTTAGCTGTGGAGGCACATAGAATAGGCATGAGGCATTTATTTCTCCAATCACATGGAATTAATATTTAGAGTTTAGGAGCATTTACGGGCTCAAGGCTTATTGTATCACCAAGCAACACTTGCATGTTCAGCTTCAGATTGACCACACCATGGCAGTGGCGTATGTTAATGCCTATGGCCATACTAGCCTGAGCACGCCCGATCCAGTCTGTTCTCGGAAACTAAGCAGGCTCAGGCCTGGTTAGTACTTCGATGGGAGACACGTGGGTGGCATCAAGTCGAAACCTTGTGACAGATTGGCTAACCTTATTTGGCACGAATGCATTAAAAAGAACATTTGGATTTCAGTTATCTATTTGCCAGGTATATTCAATATGGTGGCAGACACCAGGTCACACAAATTCAATGACAACACAGAGTGGATGTTCAATCATGATGTATCTAATTAACTTATTCTTTGGTATGGGATGCCAGATATCAATTTGTTTGCATCCAGACTCCATCACCAGGTACCGAAGTATGTTTCATGGGAACCAGATCTAGGGGCAGTAGCAGTCGATGTGTTCTCGCTACACTGGGGCGGAATGTTTATATGCATTTCCCCCTTCTGCATCATCAGTTGGTGCTTGACCAAGATCAAGCAGGACTCCGCTTCAGGAGTTGGTGGTATCCAACTGGCCCTCACACGGACATTATTACACAGCCTATTATGGTGGTTCCAAAACGTCATGATCTGTTGGTGCACCCTGTGACTGGAGATCCGTGCCCGTTGTATGATCGTGTTAATTTATTAATTTGCAGATTTAAAGACGACCATACCTGGGTCTGGGACTATCCAATCGTACTGTGGCTGTCATCACATCGTCCTGGAAGGATAGTACAAAAAAGCAATACATCTCCTATGTCAGGAAATGGGAGGAGTTTTGTTTACATGGGAACATTACATACCACACAGCTTCCATCCCAGATGTGCTTGAATGTCTGTCCAAGTTACATTTCAATGACTGGTGAGCTATAGTGCCATCAATAGCGCCAGGAGTGCCCTGTCCTCGTACATATGCTGGGGGTCGGAACTTCAGTCTGTAGGATTTCATCCGTCATATCCAGATTTATGAAGGGTGTTTTAATTCCAATTCCCCCAGGCCTAGGTACTCTGAAATCTTGGATGTGAGCATGGTACTGACACTGTTTCATCAGATTTAATTAGATTAGATTTAATTGAAGGCTGCATCAAGCTCTTGGGGGTGCAATCACCTTCAATGAGACATGTGGCCAACTTGATTGGTAAATTGATAGCTGCCTTTCCAGCTGTGCAGTACAGACTTTTGCAAACCAAAACTTACAGAGGGCGAAGGTACAGGCAACCTTGTCATTGCCGAAGATTACCCTAAAGTTGGTTATGTTCATGGCCCTGGTGTCAGACTTTGCACAAACTGCATCTGGACAGGATGGTGTCATCAGGAAATGACGTTATATTTTACATCTATGACCTAATTAAACAAAGCAGACAGGGGTGTCAGGGTTCAAGTTTGTACTGTCAGCATATCCCACAGTTTACGGCTGTGTGTAGTGGCGCACTTGAGGAGCTATATCAAGGTCACCTAGAGCCTCAGATGCTCTAAAGTAGCATTGTTTATTAGCCACAAAAAACCACATATGCAAGTGTCCGTTCGGACCATCTCAAGATGGCTGAAACAAGTGCTGGGTTGTGCAGGAGTTAATACTGACAATTTTAAATCTCACTCCACCAGGGCGGCATCAACGTCAGCAGCGAGGGCAATGGACGTCCTTCTATACCATATCCTTGCGGCCGAAAGATGGTCAAATGAATTGACTTTCAAAGGTTTTATAAGAAACCACTTATTGAACCCGGGGGTGTTCGCCCATTCCATTTTAAGTTCTGTTTCATAGCTTCTCCCTGGGAGAGAGGAGTTGCTATTGTGTTTCTCTTGTTATTTTGTGAATAAGGCAACATGTTAATCAGTACCATGTTTGACTGTATTACTAATTATTCACCTCTCCCAAGTCAACTGATGCAGTGTGAGACGCCTGGATTTTGAAATCACAGATCTTTGAAATCTTCACAGAATCACTCACGTGACTCCGAAGTAAAATAGTAAGATTAAATGAGAACTTACCAGTTTGAAGTTTGATCTTTATTTTATGAGGAGTTACGATGAGCGATTAAGTGCTCACCGCTCCCAACCATCATATCGCAAAGCTCATCTGGTAGTTCTAAGTTTATAATCTTACTATGTCACTTCAATTACTGCTATTCTGGGATTTCACACCGCTGCTTTGAAGAATGACACCCATGCGGATTGGCGGGGTTTTTCACTTAATCGCTCATCGCAACTCCTCATAAAATAAAGATCAGTTCTCATTTAATCTTACTATTATAGACCAGTTAGCCTGACATCGATGGTGGGGAAGATGATATAAATTATAATTATATCAATTATATCAATTATAAAAGATGATATAGCCACACATTTGGATAGCAGTAACAGGATCGGTCCGAGTCAGCATGGATTTACGAAGGGGAAATCATGCTTGACTAATCTTCTGGAGTTTTTAAGGATGTAACAAGTAAAACGGGAAAGGGAGACCCAATGGATGTAGCGTACCTGGCCTTTCAGAAAGCCTTTGATAAGGTCCCACACAGGAGATTAGTGGGCAAAATTAGGGCACATGGTATTGGGGGTAGAGTGTTAACATGGATAGAAAATTGGTTGGTAGGCAGGATGCAAAGAGTAGGGATTAATGGGTCACTTGCAGAAGGCAGGCAGTGACTAGTGGGGTGCCGCAAGTGTCGGTGCTGGGACTGCAGCTATTTACAGTATATATTAATGATTTAGATCAAGAATTAAAAGTGACAATAACAAATTTGCAGATGACACCAAGCTGGGTGGCAGTGTGAACTGTGAGGAGGATGTTATGAGGATGCAGCATGACTTGGATAGGTTGGGTGAGTGGAAAGATGCATGCCAGATGCAGTATAATGTGGATAAATGTGAGGTTATCCACTTTGGTGGCAAGAACAAGAAGGCAAATTATTATCTGAATGGTGTCAGATTAGGAAAAGGGGAAGAGCAACGAGACCTGGGTGTCCTTCTACATCGGTCACTGAAAGTAAGCTGGCAGGTACAGCAGGCAGTGAAGAAAGCTAATGGCATGTTGGCCGTCATAATGAGAGGATTGGAGTATTGGAGCAAAGAGGCCCTTCTGCAGATGTACAGGGCCCTGGTGGGACCACACCTGGAGTATTGTGTGCAGTTTTGGTCTTCTAATTTGAGGAAGGACATTCTTGCTATTGAGGGAGTGCAGAGTATGGTGGGACTGTCATATGATGAAAGAATGGAATGACTGGGCTTATATTCACTGGAATTTAGAAGGACGAGAGAATACTTATAGAAACATTTAAAATTCTTAAGGGATTTGACAAGCCAGATGCAAGAAACACATTTCCAATGTTGGGGGGGGGGGGGGGGGGGGGGGGGCAGAACCAAGGGCCACAATGTAAGAATAAGGGGTAGGCCATTTAGAACTCAGATGAGGAAAAACATTTTCACCTAGAGAGTTGTGAATTTGTGGAATCCTCTGCCTCAGAAGGCAGTGGAGGCCGATTCACTGGATGCATTCAAAATAGAGTTAGATAGAGCTCTGAGGGCTAGAGGAATCAGAAGGAATAGAAGGAATGGGGTACTAATTGTGGATGATCAGCCATGATCACATTGAATGGAGGTAGTAGCTCGAAGGGTCGAATGACCTACTCCTGCACCTATTTTCTCTGTTTCTATGGTTCTAACATAGTATTGAAACAAGGAACAGCAGATGCTGGTAAATACACAAAAGGACACACAATGCGAGAGTAACACAGCGGGATCCATGTTCTCCAGAGATGCTGCCTAAACTGCTGAGTTACCATTTGATATAACTGATACTGAACTAAAACCTATCATGTGGGACTTTATCAAATGGTATCAGCAGTTCAGGCAGCACCTTTGGAGAACATGGATAGGTGATGTTTTGTGCTGAGATCCATGTTCCACAGATATGCTGCCTGTCCCGTTGAGAAACTCCGCCATTTTGTGTCTATAGCTGGTGTAGTTCAGATTATTTTTGTGGTACATAGTGGAAACAGGCCCTTTGGCCCACCGGGTCCGCACCGACCAGCGGTCCCTGCACATTAACACTATCCTACACACACTGGGAACGATTTACATTTATACCAAGCCAATTTGAGCCGTGTTGATCCTGCAAGTTACGATGCCTGGGATTCATAGAGAGTTGATATTTTGGATTCAGAACTGATGTAACTTCTGAAGACAGAAGGTAGTGGTGGAGGAATGTTATTCCAATTGGAGGACTGTAAACATATGTGTGCTGTAGAGATCAGTGCTGGGATCTCTGTTGGTAAAATAATAGAGAATATAGACCAGTAGACCACAAGAAATCAATATTCATACTTGGGCAGATTTCAACCCAACGGTATGAATATTGATTTCTCTAACTTCACGTAACCGTTGCTTTCCCCCTCTCTCTGTCCCTCCCCCACCCTAGTTCTCTGAATAGTTTGAATGTCCTCCTGATTAATTTTACTGTTGTATGCCTCGTTGGGTCAGTCAAGGGATGTTTACTCACAATTTCCATTGCCATGGGAATGGAGACCATAACTTCACAATAAGGAATTAATTTGTGCTTTGCCAAATGCTGACAAATGTAATAAATGAACAATGGAATAAAGATCAGGCATCACAATGCATGAATGTAAACTGAAACTTACACTGATTTTTCATGCCACTCTGAATGTTCCTGAAAGAACAATTTCAATGCCTCCACTGATATGCAGGCCAATCTGCTCTGACACCCTGAGGACAAATGGTAAGTCTTGGAGATAAATCAACAGTTATTACAATCACAAATATCCCAGTCTTCCTGGGGCAATGTCACAGGGGACACCATCTCACTTGAGCAGCATTCCTGCCAATGTTGCCTGTTGTTGAGGCCTCCATGTTACAGGATCAGTCCATTCAGATTAACAATGTATCAGTAGTCTTGTGCAGCAAATAATATTCCACAAGACAAGTCACTAGCTACCTTAGTTTAGTTTAGTTTAGTTTAGAGATACAGCGTAGAAACAGAAGCTTCGGCCCATTGACCAGCGATCCCCACACATTAACATGACCTGACACACGCAAGGGATAATTGTACATTTATATGTACAGTCACGTTAAAATAGGCCAAAGTCAGGATCGAACCCGGGTCTCTGGCGCTGTAAGTCAGTAGCTATACTGCTCAGCTACCATCCGTGCCACACCGAGCTACTGGTAATAAATGTTTTATTCAGAACATGTCTCAGAGGCTTGCTCTGACAATGTTTCAAAATTACATATCAAATACATCTTTGATTGGGTTTACCTATTTTGCTCACTGCTGTATAGTGTATCCAGCTGGCAATGTCAATGTAACATGAACTGCATGCCAAAGATATCCTCTTAGTTCAAAAACCTAATGACACATTCTTTGCCATAACACTTCCAGTAGTGCTAATAATGGGACTGATTATTAACACCGCAAGAAGTGATTTTGGGATAGAATTAGCTGCCAGAAGTATGTTGATAAAGCAGAATAGTGGGAAATATAGGCCGGTTCATCTGACCGGTGATTGGTAAGATTTTAGAATCCATTATAAAGGATGAGGTTACGGAGTACTTAGAAGTTCATGGGCATTAGGCCAAAGTCAGCATGGCTTTGTGAAGGGGAGGTCTTGCTTGAAAAAAATTGCTGGAATTCTTTGAAGAAGTAAATAGCAGGACAAACAAAGAGTCAGAAGATGTGGTTTACTTAGATTTTCAGAAAGCCTTTGATAAGGAGCCACACGTGAGGCTGCTAAAGAAGAGCCAATGGTATCAAAGGGCAGATACTAGCATGGATAGCAGGTTGGCTGGATAGCAGAAGATAAAGAGTGGCAATAAAGGGAGCTTTTTCTGGTTGGCTGCCAGTGACTAGCGGAGTTCCACAGGGGTTGGTGCTGCGGCTACTATTATACACATTATACTGCATCTGCCATGCCTCTGCCCACACACTCAACTTATCCAAGTAATCCTGCAGCCTCATAGCATCCACTGCCACCCAGCTTTGTGTAATCAGCAAACTTGGACATGTTACATTTAATTCCTTTATATACAGTGGCTTGCAAAAGTTTTCATACCCCTTGAACTTTTCCACATTTTGTCATGTTACACCCACAAACGTAAATGTATTTTATTGGGATTTTATGTGATAGACCAACACAAAGTGGCGCATAATTGTGAAGTGAAAGGAAAATGATACAAATGGTTTTCAAATCTTTTTACAAATAAAAAACTGAAAAGTGTGGCGTGCAAAAGTATTCAGCCCCCTTTACTCTGATACCCCTAAATAAACTCCAGTGCAACCAATTGCCTTCGGAAGTCACCTAATTAGTAAATAGAGTCCACTTGTGTGTAATCTAATCTGTGTATAAATACAGCTGTTCTGTGAAGGCCTCAGAGGTTTGTTAGAGAACATTAGTGAACAAACAGCATCATGAAGCCCAAGGAACACACCAGATAGGTCAGGGATAAAGTTGTGGAGAAGTTTAAAGCAGGGTTAGGTTATAAAAAATATCCCAAGCTTTGAACATCTCACGGAGCACTATTCAATCCATCATCCGAAAATGGAAAGAGTATGGCACAACTGCAAACCTACCAAGACATGGCCGTCCACCTAAACTGACAGGCTGGGCAAGGAGAGCATTGATCAGAGAAGCAGCCAAGAGGCCCATGGTAACTCTGGAGGAGCTGCAGAGATCCACAGCTTAGGTGGGAGAATCTGTCCACAGGACAACTATTTGTCGTGCACTCCACAAATCGGGCCTTTATGGAAGAGTGGCAAGAAGAAAGCCATTGTTGAAACATTGTTGAAGTACTGTTTGCAGTTTGCCACAAGCCATGTGGGGGACACAGCAAACATGTGGAGGAAGATGCTCTGGTCTGATGAGACCAAAATTGAAGTTTTTAGCCTAAATGCAAAACGCTATGTGTGGCGGAAAACTAACACTGCACATCACCCTGAACACACCATCCCCACTGTGAAACATGGTGGTGGCAACATCATGCTGTGGGGATGTTTTTCTTCAGCAGGGACAGGGAAGCTGGTCAGAATTGATGGGAAGATGGATGGAGCCAAATACGGGGCAATCTTGTTAGAAAACATGTTAGAGTCTGCAAAACACTTGAGACTGAGGCGGAGGTTCACCTTCCAGCAGGACAACAACCCTAAACATACAGCCAGAGCTACAATGGAACGGTTTAGATCAAAACATATTCATGTGTTAGAATGGCCCAGTCAAAGTCCAGACCTAAATCCAATTGAGAATCTCTGGCAAGACTTGAAAATTGCTGTTCACAGATGCTCTCCATCCAATCTGACTGAGCTTGAGCTATTTTGCAAAGAAGAATGGGCAAAAATTTCAGTCTCTAGATGTGCAAAGCTGGTAGAGACATACCCCAAAAGACTTGCAGCTGTAATTGCAGCGAAAGGTGGTTCTACAAAGTATTGACTCAGGGGGGCTGAATACTTTTGCACGCCACACTTTTCAGTTTTTTATTTGTAATAACATTTGGAAACCATGTATCATTTTCCTTCCACTTCACAATTATGCACCACTTTGTGTTGGTCTATCACATAAAATCCCAATAAAATACATTTACGTTTGTGGTTGTAACGTGGCAAAATGTGGAAAAGTTCAAGGGGTATGAAAATATTTGCAAGCCACTTTTGCAAATCATTAATATATATTGTAACTAACTGGCTACTGCCTGCCATGTTGAAAAGGACGTGTTAATTCCTACTCTTTGTTTCCTGTCTACCAATGTCAATACCCCTATACCATGTGCTCTAATTTTGCACACTAAAGTCTGGATATCATAGCCTTAGAATTAAAGGACCTTCTTTTAGGAAGGAGATGAGGAGAAATGTATTTAGTCAGAGTGTTGTGAATCTGTGAAATTCTTTGTCGCAGAAGGCTGTGGAGGCCAAGTCAATGGATACTTTAAAGCTAGAGATAGATTCAATTCAATTCAATTCAATTCAATTCAATTCAACTTTAATGTCATTGCACAGATACAAGTATGGGTACAACGAAATGCAGTTTAGTGACAGAACGAAGTGATAGCAATATATAGTAAATACAGATAAATAAATACAGATGTGGAAATCTATCGGCGGGACTCCGAGTTCAGCAGTGCGATGGTGTTATTATAGAAGCTACTCCTCATCCTGCTGGTGCGGGACCTGAGGCTCCTGTACTGCCTCCCCGATGGTAGGAGGGCAAACAGTCCATGGTTAGGGTGGGAGGGGTCCTTGATGATCTTCCCAGCCCGTCTCAGACACCGTTTTCGGTGGAGGGCATCCAAAGCAGGGAGCGGGGCACCGATGATGTGCTGGGCGGTTTTCACCACCCGTTGTAGTGCCTTCCTGTCTGCTATGGTGCAACTGCTGTACCATACCATAAAGCAGGTGGTCAGGATGCTTTCAATGGTGCATCGGTAGAAGTTGGTCAGGATCTGGGGGGACAGGTGGGCTTTTTTGAGCCTCCTCAGGAAGTAAAGGCGCTGCTGCGCCTTTTTGATCAGCTTGGAGGTGTTGAAGGACCAGGACAGATCCTCCGAGATGTGTACCCCGAGGAATTTGTAGTTGGAGACCCGCTCCACCTCAGTCCCATTTATATGGATGGGGGGGTGTCTGCCCCCTCTGTTCTTTCTGAAGTCGACAATGATTTCCTTCGTCTTCTGGGAGTTGAGGACGAGGTTATTATTGACACACCAGGTTGTCAGGTGCTGGACCTCCTCCCTGTAGGCTGACTCGTCGTTATCGCTGATCAGTCCTACCACCGTGGTGTCATCGGCAAATTTTATGATGGCGTTGGAGCCATACTTAGGGATGCAGTCATGGGTGAAGAGAGAGGAGAGGACTGAGCACACAGCCTGTGGCAACGCCAGTGTTCAGTGTTATAGTGGAGGAGGTGAGGTTGTTGATCCTAACAGACTGTGGTCTGTTAGTGAGGAAAATCCAGTGTCCAATTGCAGAGGGAAGTGGAGATGCCAAGACCGCTGAGTTTGGTGATCAAGCTAGCGGGTATGACAGTGTTAAAGGCGGAACTGAAGTCGATGAACAGCAGCCTGATGTAGGTGTTATTGCTGTCCAGGTGGGTCAGGGCAGAGTGTAGAGCCGCCGATATGGCGTCCTCTGTAGACCTGTTGGTCCGGTAGGCAAACTGATGGGGGTCCAGTGTGGGGGGAGGCTGGCTTTGAGGTGAGCCAAGATCAGCCGCTCGAAGCACTTGGCTATGACAGGGGTGAGTGCCACTGGCCGGAAATCGTTGAGACTCCCTGTCGCTGATTGTTTGGGCACTGGCACAATGGTAGATGTCTTGAGGCAAGTGGGGACGACACCCTGGGCCAGTGACAGATTGAAAATGTCCGTGAGGACCAGGGATAGTTGTCCAGCACATGCCCTGAGCACCCGCCCGGGGATGCCATCGGGGCGGGCAGCTTTGTGCTCATTCACCTTGCTCAGTGCATCTTGTACAGCAGAGGTGGAGAGACTGAGGGGTTGTTTATGCAGGGGTGGAGAGACTGAGGGGTTGTTCATGCGGGGGTGGAGAGACTGAGGGGTTGTTCATGCGGGGGTATCAAGATAGATTCTTGATTAGTAAAGGTGTCAGAGGTTATGGGGAGAAGGCAGGAGAATGGGGTTAGGAGGGAGAGATGGATCAGCCATAATTGAATTGCAGAGTAGACATGATGGGCCAAGGTCTAATTCTACTCCGATTGCTTATGACCATATGAGAAGGTGATGCTCACATATATTTGCTCAATGGAATGGCATCTTAATGCTTAAGATGCCATTCCATTGAGCAAATATATGTCATGTGTATAACAACCGCCGGTCACTAAAACCATAAATAGATCCACTGGGGCAGAATTGAACATTTGAATAATAATTACACTTACATCAGACTCCTCTTTATTGACAATGCCTCTGCCTTCAACACTGTAATTCCAGTCAACTCATCTCCAAATAACTAGAGCTAGGACTCAACTCTCCCCTCTGCAAATGGATCTTTTGCTTTCTGATTATTTGAAAAATACAGCATGGAAACAGGTCGTTCTGCCCAACGAGTCGGTGCCGACCATCGATCACCCGCTCACACTAGTTCAGTTTATTGCCACCTGTACGGAGGCACAGTGAAAAGCTTTTGTTCTATGTTATCCTACTCTTGCCATTTACAGGGGCCGATACACCTCAACCATGCATCCAAGGATACAATCGAACCCGGGTCCCTGGCAACATGAGGCAGTAACTTCACCAGACTTTTTAACGCATTACTTCAATCAATCTTTGGCGGGCACAGTGGCACAGATTTAGAGTTGCTGCCTCGCAGCGCTAGACACCCGGATTCGATCGTGACTACGGGTGCTTGTCTGCACGGAGTTGGTAGGTTCTTCCCATGACCTGCATGGGTTTTCGCCGGCATCTTCGGTTTCCTCCCACACTCCAAAGACCCGCGGTCGGCGCGGACTCGGTGGGCTGAAGGGCCAGTTTCTGCGCTGCATCTCTAAACTAAACTAAACTAAACTAAACTTAAGACAATGAGGCAGCTTCCGGGCAGGCCAAATGCAACATTTGAGGCATTCTGCTCACATGTATTTTGATTCACCAATCTTCTCTACACAGTTGCACAGTGTATCTGAATATTATTTCCAAACTTACATACAGATCATAAAGAGGTCCATCACCGGCCATGCAGGAACACTTCCAGTGGCAGAGCCCAAATTGAATTATTTATTGGGTTGGTTTTGTTTTCAGTGGTAGTTCCCAGAAGTAAAAAAAAATCACCATATGCTGCCAATGGGACTAGTGCAGGATGAGGATCAATGGGAGCTTGCTGGTCTGGACAGATCCGTAGGGTGGCTGAGTGGCACAGTGGTAGAGCTGCTGCCTTACTGCGCCACAGACCCAGGTTCGACCCCCACCACGGGAAATAAGACAGCCAGTTTTGCCACAGTGTAACACAACTGCCTGAGATTTTCCGACCAGAGTATAAGTATTGCCGCCAGGACACCAGGGCACTCCCTCTACCTCACATCCACATTTACAGGGTGACACGGTGGCGCAGTGGTAGAGTTGCTGCGCCAGAGACCCGGGTTCGATTCTGACTATGGGTGCTGTCTATATGGAGTTTGTATGTTCTCCCTGTGATCGCATGTGTTTTTGCTGGCTGCTCTGGTCTCCTTCCACACCCAAAGACATGCAGGTTTGTAGGTTAATTGGTTTTGGTAAAATTGTAAATTGTCCTGAGTGTGTAAAATAGTGTTAGTGTACAGGGTGATCGCAGGTCGGCGCAGACTTGATGGGATGAAGGGCTTGTTTCGGTGCTGTATCTCTAAGTGCTAAAGCGTCAAAGCCTCTGTTTCCATGCTATATAATTGGAGCATTATTATAGAGTATAATGGGAAAATAATAGTATTATGCAGCATTATGGTATATATTAATGCTCCAATTATCAATAGAGTTTTGAATTGAGCATTGTAAATGTCGAGGAGATATGATTGCATTGAGAGGTTGATGTTTCACCTTTGAATGAATAATGTTGCACATAATAGAATCCGCTTCAGGAAGGAATATCTTCCCCATTATATTAGTGCAGGTGACTGAAATTACTGGACCGTAAGAAAGTAAAAGTGGTTTGAAGCAATGATAGAAGTGTTGCTTTAAGCCATTTATGACGTGCATATTTAATTCAGTATGGATTCAGAGAGAAATGTAGCACTTTAAATGGCAGAGACTCTTTCAGGAATTATTTGTCAAACTTTTTCCACATTTGCATGACATCAGCAGCATTTCAGGTTTTTCGAAGAGGCCCAGGGGACGAAACAAAGAAGAGAAATGTCTTCCACGAGACAAGCTGCTGCTTATGCTTTTACTGCACAGCATGAAGACAAACCCAAGGTACCACAAGGACAGGAGCAAAGTATGATGGATGCTAGAAGCCCAGCACAGAATAAACAGAAAATGCTGGAGTTACTCAGCGGGACAGGCAGCATCTCTGGAGAGTAGGAATGGGTGACGTTTGGGGTCGAGACCCTTCTTCAGACGCGACCCGAAATGTCACCCATTCCTTCTCTCCAGAGATGCTGCCTGTCCCGCTGAGTTACTCCAGCATTTTGAGTCTATCTTCACTGAATAAAAAATGCAAGATTTACTTACAGACCAAACATCATCCATGGAAAGAGTGAAACTGAATTAGCACATGAGCCCTTTGGCCTTCCATCAGAATGAGGATTACAACAACTCAGCTATGGGGAGCAGTTGGGCAGGCTTCAGCTTTACTGCTAGCAGCAGAGGAGACCAAGAGTGTCTCAACCCAAAACGTCACCCGTTCCGTCTACCCAGAGATGCTGCCTGTCCTGCTGGGTTACTCCAACAATTTGCGCCTATAGAGCGACAGATGAGGTGTCATAGAGGTGTTTAAAAGCACAAGGAGCATAGATTGGGTGAATGCACGGTCTCTATCCCAGGATGGATCATTCAAGAATGAGAGGGCAGAGTGGGAGGTGAGAGGGGGAAGATTTTTATAGGAATCTGAAGATAAACATTTTCATCAGACCCAGACCAAACCAGAAAGGACTGAGTTATGGGCACATTAAGATCAGCATGGACATTAACTGTGATCCTTGGCTAGAAGCTGCCCCAGGGCATCCTGACGTTCGGCTTGCCATTGCAATAAAAACTAAGGGCTTGTGCCAGCTCCCTCTTGCTGAAGATAGACGCAAAATGCTGGAGTAACCCAGCATGACAGGCAACATCTCTGGAGAGAAGGAATGGGTGACGCTTCAGGTCGAGACCCTTCTTCTGACATCTTCGGTTTAAACCAGCATTTACAGTTCCATCCTACATCCCTCTTGCTAATGATAGGTCAATGTCCGTCAATTCTCTCACCAAGGATGCAACCTGACTTGCTGAGTATTTCCTACATTTTCCACTCGTTCTCTAAAACTTGCGTTGATGTGTGTGTTGGTCAGAGCTAGGTGGTTACTATTGACTATTGAACTCAGATGGCTATACAAGCTCCATGCATACAGGGGAGTCAGGGGAAAGGGAAATGGGAGATGTAGAAAGTGTTATAGAGAGATATAGAATTAACTAGACTGTGGGACCCGTTAGGTCCCAGCATCACACGCACACGGAGGGCTAGTCCCCCAACGCAATATTCCACCTCTCCACCAATTCCAATATTGGTGGCCAGTGGGGGTGGGGGGGTGCTTTTGGAGCGCTAGTATGGGTGTTGTGCACTGAAGGGACTGGTTTCCAGAGGGCTAGTATGGACATTGTGGGCCGAATGGATTCTTGGGCTGGTGGCTCCGTCACTCAAGCCTGTCAACTCACTCACTCACGGCTAGTGGGCTCACAGTTGACTCATGGCTATTCCTTGAAATTCCAAGCAGGGTGCAAGGGCAGCAAATTCAGGTGCAGTTTCATACCATTTCAAGCAGGGTGCAAGGCCACTAAAGACAGTGAGTCGTGACCTCTCTCTCCTCCATCTTGCAGAGGTGAGCGGAGGGGGACTCTAAGTATGGCCTACTAAAATCTTCCTGGCCAAGATTGGACTTTTAATTATGCAGAAGGCAAGGCAGCTCTGATTATGCAAGGCAGCTCTAATTAGGCAAGGCAGCTCTAATTAGGCAAGGCAGCGCGCTTTAGCACTTTCAAAACCAAAGGCAAGGCAGCTTGCTTTAGCACTTTCAAAACCAAAGACAAAGCAGCTCACTTTAGCACTTTCAAAACCAAAGGCAACGCAGCTTTAGTACTTTCAAACCAAAACAAGCTTTTGCATTTTCAAACTACATTTTCAAACCACATTAAGGGCACTGACAGGTCAGTAAAACCACTCACAGTTTAGTGGACATGTGTTCAGTGTTATTCACAGCTCAGACTGAGAATTGTGACCTCTCGCTCCCCCATCTTGCAGAGAACTGAGGTACTTCCACACTTCCGGGTTTTATAGTCCCTTCGGGAAGGGCGTGGCCTACGGGAGAGAGAATCCCAACATTTTTTAAACACTAATAACTCTTTTATTTTTCATCGATGGGAAAAAATCCTCTTGTCCTGCGCAGCGGAAGGGGACTCAGTGTAAGATGGCCAAAAATCACAGCCGTAAGTGGCAGCGTTTTTCTAAAATCAATATATAGAACAACAGGAAGTGGTCAAGATCAGACATTTAGTAATATAGATGAATGAAAGATATGCAAAAAAAGTAACGATGATAAAAGAAACAGGCCTGAAACGTCACCCATTCCCTTTCTCCAGAGATGCTGTCTGACCCGATGATATACTCCAGCTTTTTGTGTCTATCTTCAGCTTAAACTGGCATTTGCAGTTCCTTTGTACACATTCAGCCAGTTTTAAGCTGGACCATGCAGTAGCATATAGAGAGCCGATCGTCACATGGTACAACTCTTAAAATAGGTTTAGCTTAAAACAGGGGTTCCCAAACTTTTTCTTCACGTTTACCTCTGGCAACTTTAATAGCACATAACAATGTTATTTCACTTATTGATGAACAAGTAATGCTGAACAGATACCGGTATACCAGAACCAAGCACACTCAGTCAATGAGAAAAAATATGTACAGATCCAGAATCAACAAATGTACCCTCTGGGGGTAAATTTACCCCAGGTTGGGAACTCTTGGCTTAAAACAACAATGATGGCTCATGACCAATATTACACAGGACACAAGTGTTACAGATGTGTGAGCTATTATGTCTTGTGGTTGCTGACAAGCTGTTTTCCACTGATATAATGATAAGCACTCAACCTGCATTGTCTTCAGAGTTTCTCTGCTTTTATCAGATTTCTCAATGAGTGGAGTGGTTGTAGATGCATTAAAAACACCATTGTGTGATCACTGTCTGGTGGTTACTTTTTCTCAAAGGTCTCCACTGAGAGTGGAAAGTGGTGATAGAAATTGGTGCAGCTACCACTTAAAGGCACCTTCATGTTAGGTTAAAACTGGAAAGATCTTGCTGTCAAATTACCGTGACAGGATAAAAGTCTGCCAGTAGCTGAAACTTTATATTTTCCCTGAGGTTTTTTTTTCTTTCAAATGAATAAAAGTGATTTTACTGTAATAACTCTAATTGCACTCACCGATACAGAAAATAACAGCACATTGCATTCCTGGCTCTGAATTTGAGAACAGGGAGCAAGGTGAGGTTGTTCTGTTGAGCAGCTGTAATTGTGATTTTGTGCAGTGGTGTTAAACAGACACAAGCAAATTGCAGCCTGTACATCTCTCCCTCCAATGAAAATGAAAATCAGGCGGCAGAAGTTGGAAAGGATTCTAAACTTCAATTTCCCCTTTTACACTGTGGCAAGCAATCAAGATCTATTCCCAGGGATATAGGAAGATTCTTCAGGCGTCCATCAGAAAAGCCTTGAATGACACTGGAATTAATTTGGAGGCATTCCTGCCAGGTGCTGGACATCGATGAGTGATTTGCAGGCTTCTGGTTTGCTTTGCAGAGGAGTAGGGTTTCCTGTGCTGGTTAGACAATTAGATGAAGTTTTCTCCCTATTATGACTCATTCCCTGTTAACCTGTTGCTGTTATCAATGGGAACAGTTGTGATACGCAAACATTTTCAGAGACTGGTGATGAATGCAATTGTAGCCATTGAAACTGACCATTGGAATGAGCCCATCAGCCAACATTAGTGCTCATTTAGCCAAAGAACAACTACAATCCCATGCAGTTTCTCAGTTGACGAAGCTCGGTAACATTCCAGAGTAGCTCAAAATCCATGGACAATGCAACTTTCCTGCATTGAATACATTGTGATCCAGCCTGGCTTCTTGGATCAACTTAGTAATGTACAGATGAAATACCCCATCTCCGTTCAGTTGCTGACCATATTTACTATTTTCTATTCAGGTTTTGTTTCTTTAGATTAGTTTACAGATGCAGCACGGAAACAAGCCCTTCGACCCACTGAGTCCACGTCGACCAGTAATTCCCGTACATTAACACTATCCTACACACACTAGGGACTAATTACAACTTTACCAAGTTAATTAGGCTACAAACCTCTACGTCTTTGGAGTGCGGGAGGAAACCAGAGCTCCCAGAGTAAACCCAAGCAGGTCATGGAGAGAACGTACAAAACATTGTACAAACAGCACCCGTAATCAGGATCGAACCCGGGTCCCTGACGCTGTCAGGCAGTACCTCTACTGCCACGTCGCCCTGATTGATGGGTGATTTGGTGGTTTGGATTCAGCTTGGCATTGTCTCTCCACTATTTACTGAGATATGAGGCCAACAGGTATGCTTTGTTGTCACCTTCTTCTTGCTAACAATGATCTATCCTACATTTTCCTTG
>CM069150.1:6445204-6490204 GCA_035221665.1 Okamejei kenojei | reverse complement strand
AAGAGCCAATATAGGTTTTACCAATTTGGTAAACAGCCTAGGGGCTGTGGTGATTCCATTGGGCAATGCCTTGTATTCCCATAATTGACCCTTCCAGACAAACTTCAGAAATTTCCTGTGAGCCTCAGCGATGGGCACCGTATAGTATGCATCTTTCAAATCGATGCATGCCATAAAGTACCCTGGGTAAAGCATCTGCCTAGCTGTTTCAAAAGTATCCATTTTGAAATGGGTATATTGTACAAAAGTATTCAGCTCAGTTAAGTCTATTATAATCCGACATCCCCCATCTTTTTTAATTCTGGTGAAGATGTTAGACACAAACTCAATAGGTTCATGCTTGGTTTTGCCAATTACCCCTTTTGCTGCTAGCCGTATAATTTCAGCATGTCCTGCCTCCACCTCTTTTTGGGATAGAGTAAAATTCCTATGAGGCGAATGCTGGGTAGGGGGATTTATACCTCCAATAAATTCTATAACATACCCTTGAACACTTTGTAAAATAAACCCATCTGTGGTGACAGTCCCGCTCTTCTCGTTCCCAGTCCCGCTGGAGGAGTTGCTCCACTAAGAGCTCCAACCGCTCTATGCGACCGTCCCTGCTATGTGCAGCGGACAAGCCGACTTCCCCAGGCCCTGCGAACTCACTGGGGCTTCCACCATCGGACCACACCTCCGTAAGGTGCTGTCTAGGGTCCAATGGCAAGTTGTCGTGACCTACAGCCCAAGTAGGATCAGACGATTCCCGCAAGGACTCTCCGCTAGTCTGTCTTCTCCCAGACTGTGGCGGCCCACCTGTCTGATATGAAGGCAGGTGAGTTGAATCGGCGCCGGCCCCCGGAACCTGGCTCCCCGAGTCCGTGCAGGCTTACCTCCACACTTGCCCATCTTTTGGCGTGGAGGCGCATGGTCGGCCGCTCCCAGAGCTGAGCTGACCGACCGCCTACTGCTGCCACCTCCGCCCTTGACCGCAGCCTGACGGGGTGTTTTGTCGGCGGTATCTGCTCCAGCAGGCCTACTTGACGCAGCAGTGGAGCTGCCAGACTGCACTACGGCAGATCTCCCTGGCAGTGGTACGTTTTGCACTTTTGCAGGGCTCCCCTGTCGTGCAGCTGTCCCCCGGCCCAGCCCCCTCGGGTCTTCTGGAACTCGGGGAGAGGTTGCTTAGCCGCACATGCGTGCTGGCGGGGTCTTCACGAAGTCACTCACGTGACTCCGAAGTAAAATAGCCTGATGGCTGTCAAGAAGAAGCTGTTCCTGAACCTGGACGTTACAGTTTCAGAGAAGTGAAAGTCAGCATAAAACTAAAAGAGAAGGCATATTGCAAAGATTAGTGGGAAACTAGCGGATTTGGAAGCCTTTAAAAACAACAGAAGGCAACTAAAGAAACAATACAGGGAGAAAAGATGAAATATAAAAGAGGATAACATAAGTTTAATTAGATATATAAAGAGTAAGAAAGATGCAAGAGTGGCCGTTGGACTGCTGGAAAATGATGATGATGATGAAGTGATAATGGGGAATAAATTAATGGTAGAGGAGTTGAATACGATGTTTGCATCAGTCTTCACAATGGAAGACACCAGCACTGTGCCTAAGAGAGTTAGGGGGTGGAGGTTAGTGGAGTGGCTATTACCAGGGAGAAGGTGCTTGGGAAGCTGAAAGGTCTGAAGGTGGATAAATCACTTGGACTGGACGGACTGCACCATAGGGTTCTGAAAGAAGTGGGTTTAGAGATTGTGGAAGCATTAGTTGTGATCTTTCAAGAATCACTGGAGTCAGGACAGGTTCCAGACAATTGGAAAATTACAAATATTACTCTGATGTTCAAGAAGGCAGTGAAGCAGAAGAGTGGATACTGTAGGCCAGTTAGCCTGACTTCTGTTGTAGGTAAGATTTTAGAATCAATTATAAATTATGAGGCTGGACACAAGATGCTGGAGTAAATCAGCGGGACAGGCAGCATCTCTGAAGAGAAGGAATGGTGACGTTTCGGGGGTCGAGACCCTTCTTCAGACATCAGACGTCTTAATCTGAATTGCACCCATTCCTTATCTCCAGAGAGCTCCCTATCTCACTGAATTACTCTAGCTTTTTGTGTCTATCGTCGGTTTAAACCAGCATCTGCAGTTCCTTCCTACACATAAATAATGAGACTTTTTGAGTCTTAGAAGCTAATGATAATATAGACCGAAGTCAGCATGATTTTATGAAAGGAATTATTTGAGGAAGCAAATAGTAGGACAGACAAAGGAGTCAGTAGATGTTGTTTACCTTGGATTTTCAGGCCTTTGATAAGGTGCTGCACCTGAGGCTATTAAAGAAGATGAGAGCCCACGGTATCAAAGGGCAGATATTAGCATGGATATCAAGGTTGGCTGGATGGCAGAAGACAAAGAGTGGCAATAAAAGGGGCTTTTTCTGGTTGGCTGCCAGTGACTAGCAGAGTTCGGCAGGGGTCGGTGCTGGGGCCGCTACACTTCATGTTGTGCCTTAGTGATTTGGATGAGAGAATAGAAGACTTTGTGGCCACGTTTGCAAATTATACAAAGATAGGTGGAGGGGCAG
The DNA here is from genome assembly GCA_035221665.1 of Okamejei kenojei. Lineage (NCBI taxonomy): Eukaryota > Metazoa > Chordata > Chondrichthyes > Rajiformes > Rajidae > Okamejei > Okamejei kenojei. The sequence goes on along the minus strand of CM069150.1, from coordinate 6,487,636 downwards.
GTAGTGCTGGGAAAGCAGGGACTCTGCGGAAGGACTTGGACTGGTTGAGGGAATGGGCAAAGAGGTCGCAGATGAATACAGCACAGCAAAGTGTGGAGTCATAATTTTGGTAGTAGGAATAAAGGCACAGACCATTTTGTAAATGGGGAGAGAATCCAGAAATCGGAGGCACAAAGGGAGTGCTGGTGCAGGATTCCAAAAATGTTAATTTGCAAACTGAATTAGTAGTAAGGAAGGCAAATGCAATGCCTTTATTTCAATGTATTTCAAAGGGCCGAGAATATTAAAACAGGGATGTAATGTTGAGGCTTTATAAGGCACTGGTCAGACCACATTTGGAGTATTGTGAACCGTTTTGGGCCCCATGTCAGAGGAAGGATGTGCTGGCATAGGAGAAGGTCCAGAGGAGTTTTACGAGAATGATCCCAGGAATGATAGCGTTAACATATGATGAGCGCTTGACAGCACTAGGTCTCTACTAGCTAGAGTTTAGAAGGAAGAGTGGGGTGGTCTTTGAAGGTAGTGAATAGTGAAAGGCCTGGATAGAGTGGATGTGCAGAGAATATACCCACCGGAGGGAGAGTTGAGGAACAGAGGTCATAGTCTCACAATAAAAGGACATACCTTTAAAAAGGAGATGAGGAAGAATTTATGGTGAATTTGTGGAATCCATTGCCACAGAAAGCAGTGGAGGGCAAGTCAATGGCTATTTTAAGGCAGAGATAGATACATTCTTGATTGGTACGGGCGTCAGGGGTTATGTGGAGAAGGCAAGAGAATTGAGTTGAAAGCGATAGATCGGCCATGATTGAATGGCAGAATAGACATGATGGACTGAATGGCCTAATTTTGCTCCTCTGACTTATGAACTTATGAACGGTGGAGTTGTCGGTGAACTTGAAGATAGAGTTCAAACTGTGTCTGGCTCCACAGGCGTGAGCATAGAGTGAGTTAAGCAGGGGGCTGAGCACGCTGCCTTGAGGTGTTCCCATGCTGACAGTTGTTCAGGAGCAAATCCTCCTGCCAATTCCTACACAGATGCGGATCATCTAAACAGTCGGGGGAAATTCACATTCACTAAAGAACGAGGACATCTCACAATGACCTGCCCAAGCTATGCATGAGAAACAGCACCACATCTTCCCTTTGGACTCAATATTTTCCTGAAAATTAACTTCCTTATTTATTTTATTAATCTTAGTTTTCCCAGTGTCCATCTCAAACTTATGAGATGGACACATAAGTCCGTGTCCATTTCAACCTTCCATATTTTATGTTCAGTTCTGCATTGATATTCCCCTACTCTTCCCTACAGTGGCTTGCAAAAGTTTTCATACCCCTTGAACTTTTTCACATTTTGTCACGTTACAACAACAAACGTAAATGTATTTTATTTTCGATTTTATAGACCAACACAAAGTGGTGCATGATTGTGAAGTGGAAGGAAAACGATACATGGTTTCCAAATTTTATTACAAATAAAAAACTGAAAAGTGTGGCGTGCAAACGTATTCAGCCCCCCTGAGCCAATACTTTGTGGAACCACCTTTCGTTGCAATTACAGCTACAGCTGCCTGGACATCCGGTGGCACTGTTGCTAGCTGCCTCCGCCTTCAGTCCGGTATCTTTTTTTTGTTTTTTTTTGGTATGTTTGAAAACGTTTTTTGTGTTTTTTTAATTGTCTTTATGTGAGGGGAAGAGGGTACGGTAAGGGGGATACCGTCCTCCAGTCGCTTCCTGGAGAGGATGCGACTATTATTCGAGTCGCGTCCTCGCCCCCCCTCCCCCCCCCCCCCCCTCCCCTCCCCCTCCTCCCCCCCCGCGGCCTACCTACTGGATTAGCGCGGCCTATCCTGCCGGGACTGACCTGAGCTCCAGCAGCAGGGGCGCAGTGTTGGAAACATTGAGGGGCAGGCGATGCCTCACCGGGGATCGCTGTTTGGAGCTACGGAGTGCTGGGCCTGCTGCACCGACATCGCGGGGCTGTGGTTCGCGGAGCTCCCAACGTGGGCGGCGCTGACCTACATCGCGGAGTCCTGCGTCTCCGCCCGGCTCGGCCTGCGGACTTTGGGAGCCACGAACTCCGGTGGGAGGTGGCTGATCTGGAGGTCCGGGCCGCTGAGGATGTTCTCCGTCGGGGTTCCATCATTCCCAGCGAGAGGACCTGCGGGTGCTCGGGAGGCCCCGACCACGGGTGAACATCTGGGAAGATCGGCAGGGTGGCTGGCTGGATTATGGTACCTTCCTTAACTCTGGTGCCACTGTGGGGTTATGTTGTGAGTGGACTTCTGTGTTTGCGCTTTAAAAAATAAAAGAAGTTTATTTATTTATTATTTACTTTATGTAACTGACTGTAAGGAAAATCTATTTGGTTGTCTCTAAAATGAGATAATGACAATAAATTGAATACAATACAATACAAAGCCTTTTGGAATATGTCTCTACCAGCTTTGCACATCTAGAGACTGAAATTTTTGCCCATTCTTCTTTGCAAAATAGCTCAAGCTCAGTCAGATTGGATGGAGAGCGTCTGTGAACAGCAATTTTCAAGTCTTGCCAGAAATTCTCAATTGGATTTAGGTCTGGACGTTCATTTAGGCCAAAAACTTCAATTTTGGTCTCATTAGACCAGAGCACCTTCCTCCACATGTTTGCTGTGTCCCCCACATGACTCGTGGCAAACTGCAAACGGGACTTCTTATGGTTTTGTTTCAACAATGGCTTTCTTCTTGCCACTCTTCCATAAAGGCTCGATTTGTGGAGTGCACGACTAATAGTTGTCCTGTGGACAGATTCTCCCACCTGAGGTGTGGATCTCTGCAGCTTCCCCAGAGTTACCATGGGCTTCTTGGCTGCTTCTCTGATCAATGCTCTCCTTGCCCGGCCTGTCAGTTTAGGTGGACGGCCATGTCTTGGTAGGTTTGCAGTTGTGCCATACTCTTTCCATTTTCGGATGATGGATTGAACAGTGCTCCGTGAGATGTTCAAAGCTTGGGATATTTTTTTATAACCTAACCCTGCTTTAAACCTCTCCACAGCTTTATCCCTGACCTGTCTGGTGTGTTCCTTGGGCTTCAGGATGCTGTTTGTTCTCTAACAAACCTCTGAGGCCTTCACAGAACAGCTGTATTTATACTGAGATTAGATTACACACAAGTGGACTCTATTTACTAATTAGGTGACTTCTGAAGGCAATTGGATGCACTGGATTTTATTTAGGGGTATCAGAGTAAAGGGGGCTGAATACTTTTGCACGCCACACTTTTCAGTTTTTTATTTGTAAAAAAATTTGAAAACCATGTATCGTTTTCCTTCCACTTCACAATTATGCGCCACTTTGTGTTGGTCTAATACATAAAATCCAAATAAAATACATTTACGTTTGTGGGTGTAACGTGACAAAATGTGGAAAAGTCCAAGGGGTATGGAAACTTTTGCAAGCCACTGTATGTAGGTTGTTTCCAGTTTGATTGTTTCACCACCATTCCAGCACCGATTTTACGGCAACTGGTGTCCGGCCGCGTAATCCGGATAAAATTCTCCCCCCCCTCCCGCTCCGGAAGTCCACCCGAAAGTGTGGCTCCTTGGCAGGGTGAGACGGCCGATCATCGGGACTTCCACAATGTTCGACGGGTTGAAATTGCCCCCCTGTGGCCAGCGCGCTGGAACTCCGGCCCGGTCGGAGCAGGCAGATCTATTCCTATAGTCGACTTCCACAGCCGATCAACAGGTCGAATTTGCTGCCTGTGGCCTGAGCTGTAGAACTCTGGCCCAGACAGAGTAGGCGGATCTATACCCATAGCTGACTTCCCTGGCCGAGATTGTGGGCCGGTATCTTGGCCCCCTCGAAGGCCGTGACCTCTGTTGTTCCGGCAAAACAGATCATCCAGAAAGGCTCGGGAACCAAGGGTGCCGGAAAACCGGTGGTGTGGCTGCATTGTTAAATGCGTACAACCATAGTTTCCTTTAAGATGACGGTACATTTCTGATTTCACTGTATTGATTGGTGAAGTTGTCTGTACTTGAGTTGTAATCTGCATTACCAACATGAAATCTGAAGCTGATACATGTTGGTACAATAACATGCCTGAGACTGCTGGGTAATGTTTGCGGTCATGCATTGTGTAGGGTCCGAGCAGATGCAGTTGATGCTAGCTTCAACGTGAAGTAATTCGTGCTGCATTTAAAACAGACAACTAGTCCGATGCGGTCATTTTTTCTTCAGATGAGCTGGAAGCATTTATTTTGATATCAAGATGTACATTCCCCATTCACTATTGAATTATTATTACTTGCTTTATTTAAAAGCCACCGACAAATATAAAGGTGCACTAAACTCCTCATTGCTTGGCAGTTCTGCGATTTTATCTGGCTTCAACGACAGGAGTACTTTAGAAAGTAGAATCCAGTGTCACTTGGCATGCTGAAATGATAGACGCCCCTCAGAACAATGTGACAAAAGGCATTATCAACTTAACCTGCAACCCTGCTGTTTTTCCCTTTTCACTCAATTAAAATGCAGTTGTCTCAGTATATTCCAGTCTCCATTGTCAGTGCCCATTCTTGATTTGTACCTTCCCTCACATCTCAGCTGCCTCCTGTTCATGCGCCAACACAATCTAATCAGAGCCACAGCTGGAAATATAGGTGCAGACGCTTTATCTGATTGGCAGTCTGAGCAAAATACCACTTTGCTTCTTTACTGTAATATTTGAAGGGGTTTCTGAGGGATACTGTTGTGAAGATATATAATTCAGAAGGACTGGGAAGAAATTTAATGACGATTAATTTAATGAAGACGATTTTTCTCGTTAATACCTCTGTCTTTTGTTTTGAATCCAGTTCCTCATTCTGGACACAGTGTCCATGGATTACAGTAGCCTTCAAACACCCTTCTCCCCTCTGACAATCCTGCTTTAAAAAAATTACATAATAAAGTGATCATTAGAGTACACAATGTTCCTGTGCATCAATTCATTTCATCATCGGCAGTCACTCCAAACGAGTATGCCTGTCCTCTCAGTGAAGGACGCCTGTGCGTGACTTTGTTCAACGAGGGGAGACAGGTGCACAGACAGCCACCCCACGGTCCTTGAAAGATCTGGTTCAGGATCCAGTGACATGGAATCCAAGACGACCGGAGACCCTTTTCTGCTGCAGCCTTCATCCGCCTTCCCAGCCATTGTGACGCTCCACTAAGGTCAGCCATCGTCCTCCGTCCATACCACCATTGAGGTCTTGGTTGGATTGTTCTTTGTCAGAGACCTCCCCCTTGATCCTACCGCCATGGGTGGCCCTACCAGGAGCATAGCTCCAGGCGGCATCGCTCTCAGGATCTCAGGACCACATAAGCTTCCCCACCACGACAAGATGACAATCCACGGAGAAGATCGATTAATTTATACTTTCTTCAATAGGCAGAACAAAGAAGTAAATGGTCTAGGGACATATCAACAAGGACAAGCGTACAGTAGGGGCTAAGTCCATCTTGAATAAGCTGGACCTATTTCCATTCTGTACAAATCTCAAACGTTTAATGGTTCAATGGTGCTTCATATGTCACGGTGAAATTCTTTTGCGGATATTACACATCGTGGTGCCGCCATTTTAGTTTAGAGATGCAGCGCGGAAACAGATACTGGTCCACTGAGTCTACACTGACCATCAAACCCCCCTACACTAACACTATCCTACACACACTAGGGACAATTTAAAATGATACTAGGCCAACCACCTACAAACCTGTATGTCTTTGGAGTGTGGGAGGAAACCGGACAACCTGGAGAAAACCCACGCAAGTCACGAGCAGAACGTAAAACTCTGTACAGACAGCACCCGTAGTCAGGATCGCACCCGGGTCTCTGGCGCTGCAAGGCATTAACTCCACTGCTGTGCCACCATGCTGCCCATTAGGCGGCACAGTTTTTGGCATCATTATTCAACCTGCGACTCTATTGCATTCTAAGCAGCACTGGACCTAATAGAGAGAGGAGCTGTACAGTCGTTGAAACATCGGTGGGTGGGGATTTGCGGGGAGCAATCATGACTAAGTTTCTAGATAGTTAAAGAAAGCGATAAGCATAATCCTTAGTGAAGAAGTTCAAAGTGGAGAGAATGTTTATCTCATGTCATATGACAGTTTCTGGCAGCAGTAGGCTTGGGGTCTACATTTAAAAATGACATAGAGAGAGTTCAGGGTTAACGATTTTCCTCTCAGGGTGAAGGGCAAGGAAGTAAAGTCAAGGGAATCCTGGATTTTACTTCGGAGTCACGTGAGTGACTACGTGAATAGAAGCCCGTACAGCCGTTGGTGCGTCATGACGTCAGACGCTGGTGCAGTCGGCTGGTTGGAGCAGCAGCGCTCCTCCGAGCGGTAAGTTCAAACGGAGGTAAGGTTTTTAAAATTTTTTTACCACAGGTCATTTTCTGCGACGGTTTGGAGTTCTGGTAGATATGTTGCAGAAAGTGAAGAAGGTGTCGGCGAGGCACTCCGGGGGTAGAAAGGAAAAGTGGCCAGGAGAGTGTTGAGGATGGAGGCCCGTCTGGTACACCTGGTCCGGTGCTGGCTACACAGCCAGTGGTTGCGGACCCACTGCCGGGGGGCAGTGGAGGCTTGCCAGTAGGGCGGAAGGCCACTGGCAAGTCTCTGTGGCCCGTAGATGAGTCGGGCCTGGAGGTTATACCCTCCATAGGAGAGTCCGTTTGCTCACGGCTCTCCCACGTCGAGATTCTATTACAAAAGAATGCTCGACAGGGACCAGCTCCGTGAGGAGGAGTGGTGCCAAGCCAGGCTGATGGAGAGCTTGTGCTAGCAGCACCTGTTTCAGGGCTGCATAACTATCCTGCCTGTGAGGAGGATGTTCTATCAGTGCAGTTTGCTGACACTGATTCTATGCTGGGGGAGAGCAGTAAAGGAGTTCGGTTGGAGGTAATTCCGAACATTGCTGGGAAGTTTGCTGAGCGTAGAGAGGCAGGAAAGGCGATTGATGTAGAATTGGCCGAAGCAATTCAGTATATGCTCTCCCACCAGTTACAGGAGCTAGCTATGGATGAAGTAGCAAAAAACTATAAAGCTCCTGTTAATTGTGATCTCCCGAAATTACCGGTGGTTAATCACCAAATTTGGTCATAGATGGGTATGCCTGCTAGGGCCCAGGAGATGAAGTTTTAAAAAAGTGCTTAAATTGTTGTCAGCAGGTATTACAGCTGTGGTGAAAGTTATTGATACAAGCAATATGGTTGAAGCACACCAGGACGAACTGGGATTCCTTTGTAATGCATTTTTGAAATTAATAATATCAGGAGGGCCGCTATTAGGCCAGTGCTAATCCGAATTTGGTGAGTTTGTGCAAACCGACCAGTGTACCACCACGAAATCTGTTGTTTGGTGGTAACCTTGCAAAAAGGGTCAAAGACTGTCATGAGGTTGTTAAAAACATGGCCCTCATTAAGCCAGCTGGCAAGCAAGGCAAAAAGGGTTCTCTACAAGAAGTCGAGGACAACAAGGTCCGCAAGGAAAGATGCAGGTAAGGAATATAACATTGACAGACGATGAATTAACTGATGTTCCTGTTCAAATTGGGGAAGGTTAAAATTGTTTCTCAAACAATGGCAGTAGTTGACATCAGATTTGTTCATACTTAGTAGTATTGAAGGGGTGAAAATTTGAATTTTACTCTAAGGACAGTCTACCTAATCAACATTTTCCTAGTTGTAAACTTATTTTTTTCAGATGAGGAAAATGTGCTTATTCAAGCAGAGATTCAGTCGTTACATAAGAAAGGGGTAATTGAGCCTTCTCTCTATCAAAGTCAACAATTTCTGTCAAGTATATTTCCCAGATCTAAAAAGACTGGGGGATGTAGAATTATTCTGGATTTATCGAGTTTGAACAAATTTGTTTGTTATAGGCATTTCAAAATGGAGACCTTTACCACGGGCAAACATCTAGTGTCCAAAGGGTATTATATGGCAACCATTGATTTAAAGAATGCGTATTACTCAGTGTCTATTCATGGTGATGATAGAAGATATTTGAAATTTATTTGGATGACTGAGCTGTGGCAATTCAGGGCATTGCCGAATGGATTAACTTCAGCTCCTAGATTATTTATTAAATTGGTAAAACCTGTGTTAGCATTACTTAGAGCTCAGGGGCATGTGGTAATGGCCTATTTAGATGATATTCTGATTGTTGGAAAGACTCATGCTGAAACTCAATCATCAGTTTCAGTTGTTAAAATCACTTTTGAACAAATGGGATTTGTTATTCACCCAGATAAATCTAAATTATCACCAGTCCAAATTATTGATTATCTGTGATTTACCATTAATTCCAATCACATGTTGGTAACTTTGCCCAGGGATAAATTGAATCAGTTAATTGAGGACTGTGTTAATCTCGTTGGAGAACAACGGCCTTCGATTAGACAAGAAGCCAGTTTAATTGGGAAGTTTGTTGCAGCATTTCCAGCAGTGCAGTATGGTCCTCTGCATTATCAACAATTACAACGATCAAAGGAACAGGCACTGATAATACAAAGGGGCCATTTTTGATAGGCCTATGCAGTTGTCAGCTGGGGCGATTGCTGAAATACAATGGTGGATAGTACATGTTTCAAAAAGTTTAGGAAGGTGTTGGTGGAACCACCGTCACTGATATTACAGACTGATGTAAGTGCACTTGGTTGGGGTGCAACAGATATGTCTTCTAGTTGTGGAGGCAGATGGAATGTGGATGAGACATCGCTTCTTCAATTAAGAGGGATTAAATATTTAGAGTTGTTGGGCACCTGGTATGGGCTCAAAGCTTATTGTTCTACAAGGAGGGATCTGCATGTGCAGGTTCAGATTGACAACACCACAGCAGTGGCATATGTAAACCACATGGGTGGAGTTAAGTCACAGTCTTGTGATAGACTGGCTAACCCGATTTGGAGCTGGTGTATTGACCAAAATATCTGGCTTTCAGCACTTTATTTGCCAGGAAGGTTCAACACGGTAGCTGACACTAGATCACGTCAGTTTAATAACAACATTGAATGGATGTTAAATCAGGATGTATTTAACCAAATGATTGTTCAGTATGGATGCCAGATATTGACTTGTTTGCATCTCGATTAAATCATCAGTTACCTAGATATGTTTCATGGGAACCAGATCTTGGGGCAGTAGCAGTTGATGCGTTTTTGCTGCATTGGGGAGGAATGTATGTGTATGTATTTCCTCCATTCTGTCTCATCAGCAGATGTTTGCAAAAGATCAAGGAGGACTCCGCTTCAGGGGTATTGGTAGTGCCAGATTGGCCTACACAAGCATGGTTTCCCATTGTATTACAAATGGCTAGGGAGCCTTACATGCTTATGCCCAAGAATAAAAATCTACTGGTAAATCCAGTCACTGGGGATCAACATCCTTTATATGATTGTATTGATCTGTTAATTTGCAGATTTTAAGGAGGCCATACCTGGGGAGAGGACTGTCTCATCGGACTGTGGATATTCTCACGTTGGCCTGCAGGGATAGTACACAGCAGCAATATATCACCTATATAAGGAAGTGGGAGCAATTCTGCCTACAGCAGAATATTGTATATCACACTGCAGGGATCATGGACGTATTGGAGTTTTGTCAACTCTTTATTTCAACCAAAAATTAAGTTACAGTGCGATTAATTCAGCCAGAAGTGCTCTGTCTTCTTATTTACCTATGAATGCAAAATTGCATACAGTAGGGACACATCCGTTAGTTTCACGATTCATGAAGGGAGTTTTTCAATTCTAATCCTCCTAAACCCAGGTATGCCGGTATTTGGAATGTGAGTGAGGTTCTTATGGTTCTTCGCCAGTGGGCTCCGGTTACAAGCCTATCTATAGCCAAATTAACTATGAAGGTGGTCATGCTTATGGCGTTGGTTTCAGCTCAACGTGTACAAATGTTGCAAAAGCTACGGCTAGATAGAACGCATGTGTCGGCTGATGCCATTATATTTTATGTCTATGATTTGCTTAAACATAATAGAAGAGGCATGACAGGACGTAAGATTGTGTTTTCAGCATACCCCGCAGATGATCGCTTCTGTGTAGTCTCACATTTATCTCGTTACATTGAGATTACTCAACCTCTGAGAGGAACAGAGTTGGCTTTGTTTGTTAGTCACAAAAAAACCACACAGTAATGTGTGTCGGTGCAAACGATTTCAAGGTGGCTAAAGCAGGTCCTGGCAAGTGCAGGAATTGATACTGATAAATTCAAATCTCATTCCACCAGGGCGGCATCAACTTCCGCGGCAAGGGCGATGGACTTGCCAATAGACCATATCCTCGCGGCCGCAGGATGGTCCAGTGAGCTAACTTTTCAGAGGTTTTATCACAAGCCGATTTCAAGGCTCGGGGTGTTTGCTGATTCTGGTTTCAGTACTGTTACACTTTTCCCCTGAGTTGTGAGGGGTTTGTTATGATTTGTTTGTAAATAAACTGTTATTCATTTAACAAATGTATTACTGATGCATGATTGATTGTTAACGACTTTTGAGTCAATCCAGGCAGTGTGAACGTCGGATTTCGGTCTGCGGCGTGAATTCACAGTGCTTTGAAGTCTTCACGTAGTCACTCACGTGACTCCGAAGTAAAATGGTAAGATTAAACGAGAACTTACCAGTTTGAAGTTTGATCTTTATTTTATGAGGAGTCGAGTTGAGGGACTACGTGCCCTCCGCTCCCACCCTCATAGATCTCATCTGGTAGTTCTAGTTTTATCATCTCACCATTATACTTCAGTCATTGTTAGCTGTGAATTCATTCCGCTGCTTTGAAGATTGACGCACCAACGGCTGTACGGGCTTCTAATCACGTAGTCCCTCAACTCGACTCCTCATAAAATAAAGATCAAACTTCAAACTGGTAAGTTCTCGTTTAATCTTACCATTTCTAGGGATACTGAAGGTTTGGTAAAGAAAAAACAGGAAACATATGTAAGGATATGAGTATTTCAGGAGTATTAAATACATATGGGGAGAGTTTAAATAAGAAATTAGGAGGCAAAGAGTGGATGCAAGATCACTTGCACATACACTTAAAAGTAAACACCATGTATAGGAAGGAATTGCAGATGCTGGTTTAATCCAAAGATAGACACAGAAAGCTGGAGTAATTCCAGTGGGTCAGGCAACATCTCTGGAGAAAAGGCATAGGTGACGTTTCGGGTCTAGACCCTTCTTCAGACCGAGAGTCAGGGGAAAGGGAAATGAGAGATATAGATGGTGATATGGAGAGATTTAGAAAAAATGAATGAAAGATATGCAAAAAAGTAATGATGATAAAAGAACCAGGCCTGAAAAATCACCTTGGTGAACACAACCCTTGGTGAACGACAACCCTTGGTGAAGGATGGCTAATTGAATCCAAAGTTGCCTTGATAATTGGATGCGGAAGGTCATGCTAGAAGGAAGATTCTGTGATTAACAGGTTACGACCACTGGTCTACCACGGGGATACTAATTTGTGATATACATTAGCACCTTGGATGGAAATGTAAGGGCTACAATTAGTAACGTCATAAGATCATGTGATAGGAGCAGAAGTAGGCCATTCGGCCCATCACGTCTACTCCGCCAATCAACCATGGCTGATTTATCTCTCACTCTTAACCCCATTTTCCTGCTTTCATGAATCAAGAATCTATCTATCTCTGCCTTAAAAATATCCATTGACGGCATCCACAACCTTCTATGTTAAAGGATTCCACAGATTCACCACCCTTTTGTGCCTGACATGAAAATCGGTGGTGTTGTGGATAAGAGGATGGTTGTCGAAAGGGCCTGTCCCACTTGGCGATTATTTTGGCGTCTGCCGGCATCATTGACTGATGTATCAGAGTTGCCGAAAGATTTTGAACATTTCAAACTCCAGCGGCGACAATAAAAATGTTGCGACGTTTGATGAAACACCGCGCGCCAATACGTCGACACACGCCAAGTCACCGCCACATCACGCCGCGATTTTTTCGGTGACAGTCACTGCATTCACTGCAACTGCCCCTGGGTCTGGTTTCCATGAAACATACTTCGGTACCTGGTGATTGAGTCTGGATGCAAACGAATCAATATCTGGCATCCCATACCGGAGAACAATTTCATTAAATACATCATGATTCAACATCCACTCAGTGTTGTCGTTGAATTTGCGTGACCTGGTGTCTGCCACCATATTGAATCTGCCTGGCAAGTAGACAGCTGAAATCCAAATGGTATTTTTAATGCACCAGTGCCAAATAAGGTTAGCCAATCCGTCACAAGATTTCGATTTGATTCCACCCATGTGATTGACATACGCATATGATTGACATACTGATGTGGTGTTGTCAATCTGAAGCTGCACCTGTAAGTGATGCTTAGTGGTACTGAAAGCTTTGAGCCCATAAAATGCTCCTAAAAGTTATTAAAAAAATAATTCCATGTGATTGGAGAATCAACACCTCATGCATATTCCATCTGCCTCCACAGCTAGACCTGGTGTCAGTAGCACCCCAACCTAGGGCACTAACATCAGTCTGCAAAACAACTGAAGGTGTTGCGATCAAAATTTTGCTAAAACAATTTGAAATGTTTCTAATCCACCACTGTACTTCAGTAGTGGCTTCAGATGGTAAGTGCATGGGCTGATTGAAATGACCTGCATGTATTCGCAGTGACTGTACCTTTGCCCTCTGTAAATGTTGGTAATGCAAAGGTTCATATTGCACAGCTGGAAATGCAGCTACCAATTTACGCATTAAGCTGGCCACTTGTTTAATTGAAGGTGATTGCTCCCCCAAGAGCTTGATACAGCCTTCAATTAAATCTAATCTCTTGCCCTTGGGCAGAGTCACACACATATGGATTGAATCTATTGTGAATCCCAAATAATCAATTGTTTTAACTGGCACCAATTGGATTTAGCTGGGTGAATAATGAACCCCAACCTCTCAACCATGAGTTTAACAGCTGAAACTGATAATTCGGCTGCCACAAAGGTGTTTCCAATTATTAAGATGTCATCCAAATAGGCCATTATAATATGGCCCTGTGACCGTAATAACCTTAGTACTGGTTTTAGTAATTGTGTAAATAAGCGAGGGGCTGAGGTTAACCTATTATGCAGTGCTGTAAACTGCCATAATTGCCCCATCCAGCTAAATTTCAAATATCTCCAATACTCTATGAACAGGCACTGAATAATATGCATCTTGAAGATCTATACATGCCATATAACACCCTCTGGAAAACAATTGCTTGGCAGTAGCGAACGTTTCCATTTTAAAATGATTATACTGCACATACGGATTAAGTCCTGTCAGCTCCAAAATAATCCGACTCCCACCATCTTTCTTTGGTCTAGGAAACACATTAGATATGAATTGATGGGTTTGATAAACTGTCTTCTCAATTACACCTTTAAAACATAATTTTGCTATTTCAGCTTGAATCTCCAAATTCTCCCGTTGTGAGAAAATGAGTGCCCGCTCTGGCTTGTGCTGGGTGGATGGACACAGGTTGGGAATAAATTCAATTTGAAACCCTTGTATACTCTGCAGTATAAACACGTTTGATGTTATTTTACACCATTCTTTGAGAAACCTGTGTAACCTCCCCCCAACTGGTAGGTAATTATCACACAATATGTTTCGACAAGAATCAGACCCACCTACCTCCATGGTTACCGGTGGAGTTCTGTGTCCCCTGGCTCTGGATGTAAAAGGTATGTTTGCCTGTACTTCTGCTGGAGTGCGCCAGCTGCGCACATTTAATGGCTGGCTTGGTCCTTGTCCGGTCCCGGTTTCAGCAAACCTTTTGTAAGGGTACTGTCGCTGAAGGGTTCTGCTGGTCATTGGCACCTTGATGAGCCTGACGGTTTTTGCCTCTTCATCTAGCTCCACAGTTTTTGCCTCTTCATCTACCCTCTTTGTGAGGTCTTCCCGAACAAAAGGTTCAGGTGCTGGATGTTGCTAGGCTTACACAGGGCAGCGAACCTTGGGTTAATGGTAGGGCGGATGGCGCTCTTTCTAAGACAGTTAATTTCAAAGTGCACATTGCACATGAGAACCAGGGCATCCTGCTGAACTTCAGTCAGGAGCCCACCATCCACCGACCTACCAAAAGCCGTAATGCCGGCTGCGAGCAGTTTCAGCACCCGTTACAGTTTCAACTCCTGCGCTCGGATGCCTAGTCCCACATGGCCCCAAATTGCATTGTTGACGGCCGGCAGTTTGAGCAGAATACAATTTTATTGGGGTCATATTTTTTGGCCTTTGTATCTATGGCCAGTTCCTGAAGCTGGTGCGAAGCCAAGTAATTTATACTAGTGCCAGCTCTTCCCCCAGTGGCTCTCCAGAGTCTATTGGGACGACAAACCTGGCCGCCAGGAATGGGAGCTCTGGCTGTTGCCCTTCGTCTCGTGGGGGCAGCCTCCAACGCTAAGCCCTCAGAGTCGGCGTCAGAATCATACTGACCTGGTATACTCTCCTCCTCCAAGAGGGAGATACTAGGCAGCCCAGTAGGTGCTGCTGGCGCGGGCACTTGGAGAGGCCGGCGCTCTTGATGGAGCATCCTCTCCAATAGGAGCTCCATCCTGGATACCCGTTCTACGGTATCCATTCTTGAGGGAGAACCCTCCCGACCGGACCTGTCTGAGTCTATCGGCCAGACAGACTTTCGAGTGGCCTTACGCCCCTCCGGCGTAGCCAACGTGCTCTCTGACACCAAGTCTGTAGTCGCTGGTTTCAACTTGCCCTTGCCCTCGCTTGAACTTGCCCTCCTGTAACAAGATTTACAAAATCGACCTCCAACAAGTTTGAAACTTACCTGAGGCTTTTTAAACTTACCGCTGGAGAAACGCTGTTCCTCCCAGCCGGTCGCTACACCATGCGTCAGACGTAATGACGCGCATGCCGACTGGCGGAGTTCTACATGGAATCACTCACGTGACTCCGAAGTAAAATTTCACCTGTGTCTGCCTTCAAGGGACCCACATTTGACTTTGCTACTCTTTTTCCCTTAACATATATAAAGAATCTTTTACTGTCCTTTATATTCCTGGCCAGCTTCCCCTCGTACTTCATTTTTTCAGCCCGTATTGCCCATTTTGTTTCCTTTTGTTGTCCTATGAAAGTTTCCCAATCCTCTGGCTTCCGGCTACTCTTTGCTGTGTTATACATCTTTTCTTTTAGTTTTATTCTATCCCTAACTTCTCTTGTCAGCCACGGTTGCCTCCTACTCCCCTTAGAATCTTTCTTCCATTTTGGAATGAAATGATCCTGCGTCTTCTGGATTATGCCCAGAAATTCCTGCCATTGCTGGTCCACCTTCATTCCTGCTAGGATCCCTTTCCAATCTACTTTGGCCAGCTCCCCTCTCATGCCTTCATAGTCCCCTTTGTTCAACTGCATCACTGACACTTTCGATTTAACGTTCTCCTTCTCAAATTGCAGATTAAAACTAATCATATTATGATCACTACCTCCAAGCAGTTCCTTTACCTCGAGTTCTCTTATCATATCTGGTTCATTGGACAACACTAAATCCAGAATTGCCTTTTCTCTGGTCGGCTCCATTACAAGCTACTCTAAGAATCCATCTCGGAGGCATTCTACAAACTCTCTTTCTTGGGGTCCTGAACCAACCTGATTTTCCCAGTCGACCTGCATATTGAAATCCCCTATCACCGCAGTGGCATTACCTTTGTTACATGCCAGTTTTAACTCTTGCTGCAACTTACACCCTACATCTGGGCTACTATTTGGGGGTCTGTAGATAACACCAATTAGTGTCTTCTTGCCTTTACAATTCCTCAACTCAATCCACAGTGACTCTACCTCGTCAGTCCGTATGTCTTCCCTCGCAAGGGACTGAATTCCATCCCTCACCAGCAGAGCTACCCCCCCTCCTCTGCCCACCTGCATGTCCTTTTATAGGATGTATAATCCTGAATATTAAGTTCCCTGGCCCGATCCTCCCGCAGCCATGTCTCAGTAATCCCCACAATGTCATATCTACCAACCTCTAACTGAGCCTCAAGCTCATCTACTTTACTTCTTATACTTCGCGCATTCATATACAATACTTTTAATTCCTTACGCATCACACCTTTCACATCGATCCCTATTACACTTGGCCATACTCTCCTATCCCTTTGTGAGCTTCCTTTCCCGTTAAATCTGGGGTCATTAACCATCCCTTTACTCTCTTTCCCTTTAACTCCATCCTTGACTATCCCATTTGACACCTCACCCCCATTAGTTTAAAACCACCCGTGTAGCAGTTGCAAACCTGCCTGCCAGAATGCTGGTCCCCCACCTGTTAAGATGCAATCCGTCCCTTTTGTACAGTTCCCCCTTACTCCAAAACAGATCCCAGTGATCTAAGAATCTAAATCTCTGCCCCCTGCACCAGTTCCTCAGGCACACATTCAGGTCCCGTATCTCCCCGTTCCTGCACTCGCCAGCACGAGGAACTGAAGCAAACCGGAGACAACAACCCCGGAGGTCCTGCTTTTCAGTATTTTTCCGAGCTCTCTAAAGTCGCGCTGCAGAATATTCTTCCCCTTCTTTCTGGCATCGTTTGTGCCGACATGGACTACCACTTCCGGCTGTTCACCTTCACCCTTGAGGATTTTCTGCACTCTGTCCGTCACATCTTGGATCTTGGCACCAGGAAGGCAGCACAACATCCTCGCATCCCGTCTGTTGCCGCAGAAACCCCTGTCCGTACCACTCACAATGAAGTCTCCAACCACCATGGCGTTGCCTGATGTTGGTCTCTTTGGTTTTGGCTCAACAGCCCTTTTTGCTTCGCAAGCCAGTCGGCTGCTCAGTGTGATAACGTCTTCTGTCCCGACAACTTCTAAGTGGGTGAACCTGTTCAAAAGAGGTACAACACCTGGGGACCTTTGCATTCCAAGTTTCCCTCCCTTTCTTACCGTCACCAACCTTCTCTCTTCCAGTACCTTAGGTGTAACAGCCTTACTATAGGACTCGTCGAGGAACGACTCAGTTTCTCAGATGAACCTGAGGTTATCCACTTGCTTCTCCAGTTCCCCAACACGGTCCTTCAGGAGCTGTACCTGGATGCACTTCTCACATTTGTAGCAGCCAGAGGCACCAGCAGTGTCCTTGACCTCCCACATACTGCAAGCATTACACTGACTCAGCTTGCTTGACATCTCCTTCTTTCGTCTCACACTTCCCTCACAAGGACGCTCCCTAAGAGCCGTCTTGCTTATATTGCCTGATAAATTGCCTAATTTACCAATTTACCAATTCACGAACCAAATTCCTCAATTTTAAACTGTTTTTCCCTTCTGACTCACTTCTAACTCCTCCCACTCGGGCTAGAGCCAATCAGTGCTTTCTCCTGCTTCTCTTTGTTGCTGTTGCTTCAAAATCCATGGGAGCTCTGAGTAGATCGAAGGAGGTCGTCTTCACTCTCGACTATTCGGTGTCCAATTTTCCCGAAGTTAGTCGTAGCTAGTCGTAGCTATTCGTAGCTGGTCTTCTACATAGTCGAAGGAGGTCTTCAACATGTCGTTTTTTCAAACTCTTCTCAACTCGCCAATTAGATCGCCCAAGTGGGACAGCCCCTATAGGACATATAGAATATATGGAGCATTGATGAACACAGGGAGCTCGGGGTTCAAGCCAAAATATTCCTGAAAGTGGCATCCAAGGTTGATGTGGGGAAGAAGGCATGAGAGGGCATGGTTACCTTCCTGGGTAAGGGCATTGAAAACAAGAGTGGGAAGTTATGTTACTAATTTATAATACACTTGTTTGGCTGCATTGGAGTATTGAGTACATTGCTGTTTGCCACACCGTCGGAAGGATTTAGTGGAGGATGCAGAGGAGAATCACTAGGATGGTGCCGGGATTGGAGGAGTTGTGGGGAAAGTTATGAGGAGAGATCGGATATGTTGGGTTTGTTTTCCACACAGCATACGATGCTGACGGGTGGACCTGAGGGAAATGTATAAGATGGAGAGGCATAGATTGGGTAGATAGTTAATCTTTTTCTCCTGTGGTGCTGGTATCGAAAACAAGTGGATATGGGTTTAAGGGGAGAGGAATGTGTTATGAAGGGGATCTGTGGAATTCTCTGCCACAGAAGGCAGTGGAGGCCAATTCACGGGGTGTATTCAAGAGAGAGTTAGTTATAGCTCTTAGGGCTAATGGAATCAAGGATAATAGGGAGAATGCAGGAACGGGGTACTGATTTTGGACGATCAACCATGATCATATTGGCTGGTGGTGCTGGCTCAAAGGGCTGAATGACCTACTCCTGCACCTATTTTCTATGTTTCTATGTGTCTATCTGAGGGATAAGGTATTTTAGATAGTGGTTATTAGCTAGAATTCACTGCCAGAAGTGGAAGTGGTGGGATCAGATACATTTATGAGACATTTGGGCGTGATGGACCAAAGTGACAGCTGTGAAACTCTATAGCATTTTATAGCACTTTATTAAGAGCAAGCGGGTAACCAGGGCAAGTGTAGAGCTGTCGACATTAGAATCTTGCATGGAATGCCAAATGTCGAAATAACTCAGCGAGTCATGCAGCATCTTTGGAGGTCATGGATAGGCCATATTTCAGGTCAGTACCCTTCTTCAGACTGGTAGGGTTGCACAGGACTAAAGAGGCAACCTGAGTGTGGAGCCAGATGGCATGAGACGAGTCTTCAATGAATAAATCCCATCTGCATTGATTAAGCAGAAAGTCATAGTAGATGTAGTGTTCAATGATGGGGGGGGGGGGGGCAGGGGTATTCTACATTATGCAATCATTAAAAAGGAGGTATAAGTTGTCTTAGTGGGTAAAAAGGTATATAAATCCCTTGGACCCAGGCTGCTGTGGGAGACAAGTAAGGAGATTACCTGACCTTGACAGTCATCTTATTGCAGTTCAAACATACAGTAATTGCAATGGAAAAACTGCTGCTCTGAGAAATCCTGCGTCTTGAAATAACAAGCTGCACTTGAGAAAAGTTAGTGTGGGGTTTTATTCTGCTTCATCCTTGCACTTCTCTGAAAACCCCGCTGTTGTAATGGAATCAAATTCCCAGCCCATCTTTTCATTATATGAGAGATAGCAAGCATTTCTATTTTGACAGGATGATTATTTCCCACTGCCAGACTGAATCACTTCATTAACGGAGGGAGACTAAACCTCATCTTCTGAGCTTTGTATTCTCGCTCTTCAGGAGTGAGGAAGATGGAACAGCGGATAGGTTGGCACGCACCGGCATATGTTGTCTATTCAGCCTCAATCTCTTCAAATACTTCAAATTGCAGTCAGTGTTAGCAAAGCAAATGCTCCACATAATCTGCCTGCAGCATGGTCATATGAATTGATACGCAGTAATGATCCCTTGAACAGGTCCTCTGAGACATCTCCTCATAACCAGCGGACTATCTTGCGCATTCCCCAGTACTGGTTACTTGATCACTACATCAGTATGAAGGGACCAGGTTAGGTTGCTGGTGACATGGTTGCCAATGAACTTGAAACAGTGGACCATCTCTTCAGCAGCTTGTTGATGAGGATGGGGATATGCTCACCCCACCCCTCCCCCACTTCCTTAGGTCAACTTCCTTAGAAGGTTCAGGAAGTCCGGCATGTCCCCAACAACTCTCATCAACTGCTACAGATAAAAAGCATTTTATTGGTTTGGGAACAGCGCCATCCAAGACCGCAGCCCAGACCACCACACAAACCAACCTCCCTCCCAGTGACTCCATTAATACCTCACTCTGCCTCCGCAAGGCCAGCAGCATAATCAAGGACGAGTCGCACCCTGGCCACTCCCTCTTCTCCCCTCTCCCATCGGGCAAAAGGTATAGGAGTGTGAAAACGCACAGCTCCAGATTCAGGGACAGTTTCTTCCCAGCTGTTATCAGGCAACTGAATCATCCTACCACAACTAGAGAGCAGTCCTGAACCACAATCCACCTTCGACTATCTTTGATCGGAATTTACTTTTATTTAATTTTGTCTTGCATTAAACGTTATTCCCTTATCATGTAACTGTACACTGTGAATGGCTCGATTGTAATCATAGATTGTCTTTCCGCTGACTGATTATCACGCAACAAAAGCTTTTCACTGTGCCTTGTACACAGTGCACGTGACAATGAACTAAACCAAACTGACAACTCTTTGGTCTTGCTGGTGCCAAGGACTAGGTTGTTATTGTGACATCAAGACACTAGATTCTCAATTTTTTCCTGTGGTTTGTCCAGTTGGTTATCAGAATTATAAGCCTCCCCGTTTAGTGTGAAGTTTGTATTACTGGTAGCTGGGTAGGATTATTGCTGGCCATGGCTGATTAAGCACAGTATATGAAGCAGTACCTCGCAGGAACAGGCCCACCATTTTTGTCTCCATCATCATGCCAATCTAATTATAGAGTCATAGAGTGATACAGTGTGGAAACAGGCCCTTCGGCCCAACTCGCCCATACCGACCAATAATGTCCCAGCTACACTAGTCCCATTTGCCTGTGCTTGGTCCATATACCTCCAAACCCGTCCTATTCATGTACCTGTCTAACTGTTTCTTAAATAATAGGATAGTCCCAGCCTCAACTACCGCCTCTGGCAGCTTGTTCCATACACCCACCACCCTTTGTGTGAAAAAGTTACCCCTCTGATTCCTATTAAATAATTTTCCCCTCACCTTGAACCTTTATCCTCTGGTCTTCGCTTTCCCTACTCCTGGCAAGAGACTGCGCATCTACCCGATCTATTCCTCTCATGATTGTTTACAGCTCTATAAGAACACCCCTCGTCCTCCTGCGATCCAAGGAATAGAGATCCAGCCTACTCAACCTCTCCCTATAGCTCACACCCTCAAGTCCTGGCAACATCCTCGTAAATCTTTTCTAAACCATTTCAAACTTGACAATATTTTTCCTAT
Organism: Okamejei kenojei; assembly: GCA_035221665.1. Taxonomy (NCBI): domain Eukaryota; kingdom Metazoa; phylum Chordata; class Chondrichthyes; order Rajiformes; family Rajidae; genus Okamejei; species Okamejei kenojei. The sequence goes on along the minus strand of CM069150.1, from coordinate 6,466,694 downwards.
AACATGGTGCCCAGAGCTGAACACAATATTCTAAATGCGGTCTCACCAATGTCTTATACAACTGCAGCATGACCTCCCAACATCTACACTTAATACTCTGTGTGATGAAGGCCAAAGCGCCAAAAGCCTTTTTGACCACCTTATCTACCTACGACTTGACCTTCAAGGAACCATGCACTTGTACTCATAGATCCCTCTGCTCTACAACACTACCCAGAGGCCACTTCCATTTGCCTAAACACAAACCATATCCCTTTATTATTTGCCTATTCACATGCTTGTCTGAATGCCTCATAAATGTTGCTTTCATAAGTGCTTCTACCATTTCTCTGGCAGAGCAATTCAGGGACCGACCATGCAGTGAGTAAACAAAACATACCCCTAACCAGTCTGAAGAAGGTTACGACCCGAAATGTCACCCATTCCTTCTCTCCAGCGATGCTGCCTGCCCCGCTGAGTTACTCCAGCTTTTAGTGTCTATCTTCGGTTTAAACCAACATCTGCAGTTCCTTGTTATACATATCTTGTAACGGAGTGGTTATCTCCCCGACTCAGTATCATGATGGGTCTCGACACATAATATCCCCTATTCCTTATAGAAAAATAGAAAAATAGGTACAGGAGTAGGCCATTTGGCCCACCGAGCCTGCATCGCCATTCAACATGATCATGGCTGATCATCCAGAATGAGTACCCTGTTCCTGCCTTTTCAGCTTGACTCCTTAGCCCTAAGAGCTATATCTATCTCTCTATTGAATACATCCAGTAAATGGGGTTCCACTGCCTTCTGTGACAGAGAATTCCACTTCTATTCAGAGATGCTGCCTGGCCCATTGTGTCTATCTTCAGTGTAATCCAGCATCTGCAGTTCCTTCTTACACAAATCTTATAAATCTCCTTTTAAGTTCATCTTCTCACCTTAAATCTCTGCCCTCCACTATTTGCCAATTCCCCTCTAGAATAGATGTCTTTGATAGGTAAATAACGAAAACAAATGTCAGACTATTTACCTATCTATGCCTCTCATAATGTTATATACTTCTATCAGGTTCTCTGTCATTTTAGTATTTGGATTGGCTGTGATTAGGTTGTGGTTGGATTGGTTTAAGCCAAGCTGGGTTTCCATTGATGATGGCCGAGTTGTGTTTGCAATGGCTGAGGCCATGGCTGACTAAGGGTTGATGGTAGCTGAGTTGTGTTTGCATTCGCTGAAGATTGGTTGGGTTGGGGTTGGGTTTAGTGGGGCCAGGATGGATTTGGCTTTTAATGCTGTACCCGAATAGACTTCTACTTCCACACAATGCTGGAGTAACTCTGGCATTTTGTGTCTATCTTCGGTATAAATCAGCATCTGTAGTTCCTTCCTACACAAGATAGACATAAAAAGCTGGAGCAACTCAGCGGGTCACACAGCATCTCTGGAGAAAAGGAATAGGCGACGCTTCGGGTCGACACCCTTCTTTACCTCGACCCGAAGCGTCTCAACCCGAAAGATCACCTATTCATTTTCTTCAGAGATGCAGTCCGACCTGCTGAGTTATTCCAGCGTTTTGTGTTTATCTTAGGTTTAAACCGGCATCTGCAGTTCCTTCCTAGACGTTCCTTCCTACACACATTTACTTCTACATCCAGACTTGGTACTATCTGTACATTTTACCTCCAGGTGCCTCTTTTCTTGTGCTGCGCTTGTAATTTTTATACCATATTGAAGTTTGCCAGTATTCTTCACCTTGCTTCTTGCTTGTTCTTTTGCCCAGAATTCTCAATTTTAAATTCTAAATTTAATGAAATGCTCCATGGAAACCAACATCTATGCCATCTGGGTAACAATGAAAGACTCCATTTAGAAGTTAATGAACTGAGGCTGAAGCATCCATATATTGCATATGTTAACTATCACCATGGAATCAAAATCATTTCTTTATGAGCGTGTTGGTTTGTTCTGCGGATGAGCGACAGGTTACATTGTCTTCCCTTTCTTTCCAACAATGAGGATGTGTCTCGGATCTGTGTGGTACAATGGCTCCTGGGACAAAGGAACAATCAGAGAGAGATTCAGTTTAGTTTCGAGATACAGCAGTGAAACAGGCCATTCGGCAATCCCCACACTGGCTCACATACACTAGGGACAATTTATAGTCATACCTAGACAATTAACCTGCAAACCTGTACGTCATTGGAGTGTGGGAGGAAACCGAAGATCTTGGAGTAAACCCACGCGGTCATGGGGAGAACATATTAACCCCGCACGGACAGCACCTGTAGTCAGGATCGAACCCGGGTCTCTGGTGCTCCAAGCAGTTGATTTCGGTAAGCCTAAGGTTTGGCTGATGTCTCTAACAGTTTTATTCTTGTTTCTCAGTCTCATAATGGCTTCTTTGACTTTCATTGGCATAACTTTGGGCCTCATGTTGATAAACAGCAATAAAAGTTTCCAAAGGTAATGGAAAAACTAGGTGCTGAGAGCGCTTTTATACCTGCATTAAGGAGGCAATTAAACACACCTGAGCAATTACAAACACCCGCAAAGCCATGTGTCCGAAACATTACGGTGCCCTGAAATGGGAGGACTATGTATAAACACAGCTGTAATTTCTACATGGTGAAACCAAAATATATAAAAATGGCCTTTATTAAAATCTGACAATGTGCACTTTAACCATGTGATTTTTTTCTATTACAAATCTCAAATTGTGCAGTACAGAGGCAAATAAATAAATGATGGGTCTTTGGCCCGAACATTATGGAGGGCATTGTACAGGTTTGCAGGTTAATTGGCATCGGTAAAGATTGTAAATTGTCCCTAGTGTGTGTAGGATAGTGCAAGTGTAAGGGGACCGCTGGTCAGCAGGAGCTCGGTGCACCGCATGGTCTGTTTCCGCGCTACATCTCAAAGCTAAGATTAGTATTTTGTTGGTACACAAAAGACTGGATAAACTCAGCGGGTGCAGCAGCATCTAAGGAGCGAAGGAGATTGGCGACATTTCGGGTCGAGACCCTTCTTCAGACTGGTCAGTCATCAGGGAAACGAGAGATATAGATGGTGATGTGGAGAGATAAAGAACAATGAATGAAAGATATGCAAAAAAGTATCGATGATAAAGGGAACAAGCCATTGTAAGCTGTTTGTGGTGTGAAAATGAGATGCCAATGCGACTAGAGTGGGGGAGAAAGATAGAGAGAGAGGGAATGCCAGGGCCCGAGGGCTGAGGGAGAGGTGGGAAGGGGAGGAGACAGCAAGGGTTAACAGAATTGAAAAAATTCAATGTTCAAGCCCAGAGGATGCAGACTCCCCAAGCGGAATATGAGGTGCTGTTCCTCCAACTTGCGGTGTTGCTCACTCTGGCCGTGGAGGAGGCCCAGGACCGAGAGGTCGGATACTGAATGGGAGGGGGAGTTGAAGTGCTGAGCCACCGGGAGGTCGGGTTGGTTATTGCGGACCGAGCGGAGGTGTTCGGCGAAACGATCGCCAAGCCTCCGCTTGGTCTCACCGATATAGATCATCTGGCATCTGGAGCAGCGGATGCAGTAGATGAGGTTGGAGGAGGTACAGGTGAACCTCTGTCGGACCTGGAAGGACTGCTTGGGTCCCTGAAAGGAGTGGAGGGGAGAGGTGAAGGGACAAGTGTAGCATTTCTTGCAGTTGCAAAGGAAATTGCCCGGGGAAGGGGTAGAGCGGGAGGGAAGGGAAGAATTGACAAGGGAGTTGCGGAGGGAGCGGTCTTTGTGGAAGGCAGACAGGGGGGGAGTTGGGAAGATGTGGCGAGTGGAGGGGTCACGTTGGGGGTGGCGAAACTGGCGGAGGACCACGTGTTGTATTTGCCGGCTGGTGGGGTGAAAGGTGAGGACCAGGGGGACTCTGCCCTTGTTGCGAGTGGGGGAATGGGGGGAGAGGGCAGTGTTGCGGGGTATGGAGGAGACCCTGGTGCGAGCCTCATCAATAGTGGGGGAAGGGAATCCCCGTTCTCTGAAGAATGAGAACATTTGTGATGACCTGGTGTGGAACACCTCATCCTGGGAGCAGATGCGGCGTAACGGAGGAATTGGGAATAGGGGATGGAGTCCTTACGGGAAGCAGAGGAAGAGTAGTCCAGGTAGCTGTGGGAGTCAGTTGGTTTGTAGTGGATGTCGGTCAGGAGTGTATCACCTGCAATGGAGATGGTGAGGTCAAGGAATAGTAGGGAAATGTCGGAAATGGTCCAAGTGTATTTGAGTGCCGGTTGGAAGTTGGTGGTGAAATGGATGAAGTCAGTCAGTTGTGTGTGTGTGCAGGAGGTGACACCAAAGCAGTCGTCGATGTAACGGAGGTAGAGGTCGGGGATGGGGCCCTGGTACGCCGAGAACAAGGATTGTTCGATGTACCCGACAAAGAGGCAAGCGTAGCTGGGGCCCATGCGTGTGCCCATAGCTACGCCTTGTGTTTGGAGGAAATGGGAGGAGTCAAAAGAGAAGTTATTGAGGGCAAGGACCAATTCTGCTAGGCGGAGGAGGGTGTCAGTGGATGGGTATGGGTTGCTCCTCTGGTCGAGGAAGAACCGGAGGGCTTTGAGACCGTCCTGGTGGGGGATGGAGGTGTAGAGTGACTGGACGTCCATGGTAAAGATGAGAGGATGGGGGCCTGGAGAATAGAATGCGCGGAGCCGCTGGAGAATGTTTGAGGTGTCTTGAACATAGGTGGGGAGGGATTTAACAAAGGGGGATAGGAGTCAAGGTATGTGGAAATGTGTTCGGTGGGGCACGAACATGTAGAGACAATGGGTCTGCCAGGGCAGTCGGGTTTGTGGATTTTGGGGAGAAGGTAAAATCGGGCCGTGGGGGACTGGGAAATGATGAGGTTGGAGGATCGGGGGGGGGGGTAGGGAGCCGGAGCTGATGAAGTTGGTTATGGTGCTCGAGATGGTGGCCTGGTGTTTGTCAGTGGGGTCGTGGTCCAGGGGTAAGTAGGAGGAGGTGTCTGAGAGTTGGCGCACGGCCTCCGCTTTGTAGAGATCGATGTGCCAGACTACCACGGCACCTCCCTTGTTGGCGGGTTTGATAACCCAGTCTGGGTTGTTACGGAGTGAGTCGATGGCAGTACGTTCAGGGCTGGAGAGATTGGAGTGAGACAGGGGGGTGGAGAAGTCGAGGCGGTTGATGTCCCGACGGCAGTTCTGGATAAATAGTTCTAGAGCCGGAAGGCTACGAGGGGGGGTCTAAGTGGAGGGGGTACGTTGGAGACAGGAAAAAGGGATCACCAGTGGGGGGCGAGGACTTCTTTCCCGTGAAAAGAACGCTGTGAGGCGGAGGCGACGGTAGAAGAGCTCCAAGTCGTGGTGGGCGCAGAACTCATTGAGGTGGGGACAGAGGGGACAAAGGTGAGACCTCTGCTGAGGACCCGACCTTTCAGTGTCGGAGAGGGGGAGGTCCGGGGGAATGGTGAACACGTGGCAAGGATGGGGGTTGTGGCCGGAGTAAGGCAGGTGAGTGCACTGAGGATGGAGCGTTGTGTGGTGGGGGGGTGGAGGGTGGTCAGGGGGTGGGGGGGTATGGGGGCTGTGGTGTGGGTGGGAAGAGCAGGGGTTACATGGTGGGGGGGGAGGATAGGGAAGACCCAGTGGAATAGCCACTAAGGTTACTGGGTTGGGGAGACGGGCACTAGGACCCAGTGCCGTTAAAAACAGAGTGGTGGGAGGAGTTAGCAACGTGGAAGCTTCAGGCCCACTGCAGAGTCCAGTCTGCAGGTGAGGCGACGGCTGCGGGCTGCTGGAGGGCGGTGCAGTGTCGTGGGTCGGCGGACCCGAAGGTAGGAGTCCGCGGGCAGTGGAGTCGGGGTCGGCGGGCGATGCGTTGGAAGTGAGAGATGAGTGGGGTGCGTTGCGGCGGCCATGTTCGGGGAGTCCCGGTCCGGCGGCGATGCAAGCTGAGGCGGGTGCGGCTGTGGTCTTCGGCGGGCCCAGTACAACGGTAGTATTTTGGTCTTTTACTCCAGATATCAATATCCACAGTCCCGTGTGTCTCCATCTCTTGAGATACCCTAGCTCTGGAAAAGGTACTGTTGATCATTCTCTTATTTTACATTGAAGCTCCTCAAACCCAATTGACATTGAGTGAATGGAGGACACAGTCCCAAGATGTCATTGAAATAAATATACTTGAATGAATGAATGAATGAATGAATGAATGAATGAATACTTCATTGTCACACTGTGACAAGTCACAGTGAAATTATTTGCTTGCATACAATAGGTATGCAAATAGTTGCGCATAAAGGGTGCTTACTAAGTTACAAAGTACCCCCGTGAGAGGTCCCGCTTTGTTCTTTCCCTCCTCCTTCTTCTTGCCATTGGTGTGCTCAGCCTAAAGTTGTAGGACAACTTGTTCTATTTGATCTTATTTGAGTGGGTTGCTCGCATTCGTCAAAACAGGGCAGACCACGTGAAGTTTGCAATCTCCCACCCCTTTCCCTCCTCCTTCTTCCACACGGCAACCCCCACACGCCAGTTCCTCTATTGTCCATTGTTCTTCCCCTCCCTCAGGGCGGTCCCCCCACGCCGGGTCCTCCTTTGTTCCTCCCCTGGTAGCGACGTCCCCACTCTACCAGGTTCGTCCTCGTCCCTCAGTCGGCGCCATCATCGGCTGCCACACCGACCTCTGCACTATCGCCGCCGGGTCCTCTCCATGGTGCCAACCCAAGCCCCAGCCACGGCCTCCGCAGACTCAGGGTGCTGGAATTATTGGTAATCTATTGATAGGAGCAGTATTTAACTCTCATGGTTCCTAGCCTTCCAAAAGTAAACAACAAAAAGAAGTTGGGGAAGTTAATATGTTTAAACCTATTGCATTTGGTTTAGTATTTTCATGTCTACCAAGAAGCAGTGAAAAACGTTGTTTTGTGTGTCATCCAGGCAGATTCTGCCCAATGTGACATAGTGCAGAATATAGTGTTACAGTTGCAGAGAAAGTGCAGATAAAACAATACGCAAGGTACTTAACGATGTAGATTGGAAGATTGAGAAATCATCCTTAGGATACGAGAGCTCCACGATGTTGTCTGCAGGCTCACGTGGTTGGAGGTCCCAAAGTCGATCCCCAGTAAAGGGACCACCAGCTCCACGATGTGAGGCCGCAGTGCGGACGGAGATACGATATGGGAAAAGTTGCATCTCCGCCGAGGAAAGAGATTAAAAAAAGGTTCCCCCACCCCCACATAATACAAAACTGAAGATACACTAAAACACACATTTAACAACAGACTAAAAACCATAAAAGAAGAAAAGAACGAGGTAGACTGTAGGCGAGACTGCCGTCATATGGCACTACCCGCTGAATATTTTATTCCCGGTTACTCCTGATGAATAGAAAGGGAAGTGGACGCAGATGAATAGTATTAAACACATTTTTTAGGAAATTAGGGATCTGGATGTTGCAATCATTATTTAGTAGACTGCAACTGATTAGGAGCAGGAGAGATAATGTGGGACGGTTTGGGAGAGCCAAGGCTTGGAAACTGCAATGATCCTAATGCAATGAAAGGACAGTCACACAATAGTATCAGTGGTCACGGAAGATTCACTTTCTGCTTTCTCTTAACTCCATTCTGAAAAAATTTTGAGAATAGATTGGCTATCTTCCAATGTACAGGAATTGTTCTTCAGCTCGGAAGGAAGCAGAGATGTAATCTATGGAATTTTACTAGGTACCAGTGTCCATTATCTCCACAGTCACCTTGTTTCAAACTCCAGGATGCAGTTCAACAAGACCTTTCGTCCAATGTCTCGATTAGTTGTGATTTATATTAGCTGCTCATTTATCTAAGTGCTGTTTTCCGTGCTCGAGAGATCAAGAGTGTTTGTTTGTGATATGCTTCAGGTATGAACTGGAGCAATACAATTCTTACTTACTGCAGGTTTAGAGGCACATTAAATGCAAAAACAAAAACACATATACAATAAACTTTCAATTTTTCTCAGTAAACTACACAATGAAAGTGCAAAAACCAAAGTTTGTAGAGTTACCATAGTAGTGCAAAGTCTGTGGTGAATCGTTGTTGAGATTGGGTCTTTTGGCAGTTGTTGAGGGTGCTGGTGTTTGAGGTGGGAGTTGGAGGACATGCTGCCAGGAACAAAGGAGGACGTGGTGTGGGGGAACCACCATGAGGAGGGGGGAAGGGGGGTTACAAAGGTGGACATGGCACGGGATACTGTAATTTTGTCAGAGTCCTTTATGTGGCGACTGTTTGCATACCTCGGATATGCAAGCAAATAATGTCACTATGGCTTGTCACATGTGACAATAAAGTATTCATTCATTCATTCATTCATTCATTCATTCATTCAATCAGGGTTGTGCAAGGTGCTTCAAAAATCTGATGTTTAGAGTCATAGAATAGAGTCAAAGAATCAGTGTGGAAACAGGCCTTTCGGCCCAACACGACCCAACAATGTCCCAGCTACACTAGTCCCACATGCCTGCGTTTGGTCCATATCCCTCCAAACCTGTCGTCTCCATGCACCTATCTAACTGTTTCTTAAATGATGGGATAGTCCCAGCCTTAACCTCTGGCAGCTTGTTCCAGACACCCACCACGCTTTGTGTGAAAAAATTACCCCCCGGATTCCTATTAAATCTTTTCCACTTCACCTTCAACCTATATCCTCTGGTCCTCGATTCCCCTGCTCTGGGCAAGAGACTCTGTGCATCTCCCCGATCTATTCCTCTCATGATTTTGTATACCTCTATAAGATCTCCCCTCATCCTCCTGCGCTCCATGGAATTGAGACCAAGCCTACTCAACCTCTCCCTATAGCTCACACCCTCTAGTCCTGGCAACATTTTTGTAAATCTTTTCTGAATCCTTTGAAGCTTGACAATATTTTTCCTATAACATGGTGCCCAGAACTGAACACAATATTCTAAATGAGGTCTCACCAACGTCTTATACAACTGCAACATGTCCTCCCAACTTCTATACTCAATACTCTGACTGATGAAGGCCAAAGTGCCAAAAGCCTTTTCGACCACCATATCTACCTGTGGGTCGACCTTCAAGGAACCATGCACCTGCACTCCTAGATCCCTCTGCTTTACAACACTACCCAGAGGCCTACCATTCACTGTGTTGGTCCTGCCCTTGTTCGACGTCCCAAAATGAAACACCTCACACTTTTCTGTATTAAATCAGACTCTTCCGTTGCCATCTCTGGGTATACCCTACCCCACCACCTAGATAGACTCAAGAGGGGGTAGATTTACAAAGGCCTGCAGGCAGGAGGGGGTGGCTGTCGGAGTCCTGAACATTGACTTGAAACCTCATGAAGTCAAGCTTACAGAAGGTAACCTTTTCAGTTCAGTTTAGTGTATTGTGGCATGTACTGAGTATTGTCACGCACACAGTGAAAAGCTTTTGTTGTGTGCTAGCCAGTCTGTGGAAAAATAATACATGATTACAATCAAGCCATATAGATACATGATAAGGGAATAACATTTAGTGCAAGGTAAAGCCAATAAATAATGATCAAAGACAGTCTAAGGGTCACCAATGAGGTAGCTAGAAGTGCTCTTTGGTTGTAGTAGGATGGTTCAGTTGCCTGATAACAGCTGGGAAGAAACTGTCCCTGAATCTGGTGGTGTGCGTTTTCAGACTTCTATACCTTTTGCCCGATCGGAGAGGGGAGAAGAGGGAGTGGCCCGGGTGTGACTCGTCCTTGATTATGCTGCTGTCCTTGCCGAGGCAGCGTGAGGTATAAATTGAATCAATGGAACGGAGTGATTTGTGAGATGGTCTGGGCTGCGTCCACTTGCTTCTGCTCACAACACTTTGCTGAAACATCAGTGCTCCTTTGTGTTGAACATCATGTGGATGAAGCAAAGGCCTATGGTCTCTCTACCTTCAGCACATAGTCATTGGCCCCTATTCGATACGCAGTCTTCACAACATTTAATTCCCCGAAAGGCTGAAGATCTATCTGCTGCAGCCTTGAATAGATGTACAAATTCAGGATCCACAACTCCCTGGGTAAAGAATTCCAAAGTACCACAACCTGTGGGGGACAAAATGCCTCAATTTCCATTTTAGTGGCTGTTTATTTATCCACAGTCTATGTTCCTTTTCCTGGGTTCCTTGAGGCAGAGTAAGCGTCCTCTGTCAACCTCCCTCCGAATCCATATCTTTAATTAAGATCAATGTTTGTTGACAATTACAAATATTTCTTGTATGCGTTCATCACACTGACCTTCACAACATCCTACAGTATCAAGATTCCACAAGAATGTGTATGCCTAAATGATATCAGTGCTCATTATCCAACATATTACTGGCCAATTACTAATCGTCTGCACCTTCAGAGTTACAATTACATTTCCTCTGCAAGTTTCTTTAATTTTTAGTTTTTGTTTGAGATTCAGGGCGGAAACAGATCCTTCGGCCCATCGAGTCCGCACCGACCAGCGATCCCCACACACCAACACTACCCAGGGACAATTTGACATTTACACTAAGCCAAATAGCCTACAAACCTATATGTCATTGAAGTGTGGGAGGCGGCTGAAGATCTCGGAGAAAAACCCACGCAAGTTACGGGGAGAATGTACAAACTCCGTGCAGACAAGCACCCGTAGTCACGAGCTCTGGCGCTGTGAGGCAGTAGCTCTACTGTGCAACATGTGTACATAACTACATAACAGAAGTCATCTCACTGTGTGAAGGACTTAGATTCAAACAGTGAAGTTATTACGTGGATTCCTGATATTTAAGTAGTGTGAATGTGGAGAATGTTTGCGCTGTTCACTGCTGCCAGCCAGAACTGGCAAAGAACTGGATTCTTTTTTGGGTGAGCAGATGCTATGTTCGGAGCAAATATTTATTCAATCAACATACTTGGCGATTTAAATTACCCTATTAACAACAGGTTGGCACCATCTGTGGAGAGAGAATAGTATCAGCTCAGTAAATGTGCAGCTGAAATGGAGAGGTATTGGGAATGACGGAGAAACCTAATGAAAGTGTGAGATGGAATGGTGGGAGTGGAGGGGCATTGGTATTGGTTTATTATTGTCCCATGAACTGAAATATACAGTGGCTTGCAAAAGTATTCATACCCCTTGACCTTTTCCACATTTTGTCACGTTACAACCACAAAAGTAAATGTATTTTATTGGGATTTTATGTGATAGACCAACACAAAGTGGCGCATAATTGTGAAATGTAAGGAAAATGATACATGGTTTTTACATTTTTTTATAAATAAAAAACTGAAAAGTGTGGCGTGCAAAAGTATTCAGCCCCCTTTATTCTGATACCCCAAAATAAAATCCAGTGCAACCAATTGCCTTCAGAAGTTACCTAATTCGTAAATAGAATCCACTTATGTGTAATCTAATCTCAGTATAAATACAGCTGTTCTGTGACGGTCTTAGAGGTTTGTTAGAGAACATTAGTGAACAAACAGCATCATGAAGCCCAAGGAACACACCAGATAGGTCAGGGATAAAGTTGTGGCGAAGTTTAAAGCAGGGTTAGATTGTAAAAAAAAATCCCAAGCTTTGAACATCACACGGAGCACTGTTCAATCCATTATCCAAAAATGGAAAGAGTATGGCACAACTGCAAACCTACCAAGACATGGCCGTCTACCTAAAGTGACAGGCCGGGCAAGGAGAGCATTGATCAGAGAAGCAGCCAAGAGGCCCATGGTAACTCTGGAGGAGCTGCAGAGATCCACAGCTCAGGTGGGAGAATCTGTCCACAGGACAACTATTTGTCGTGCACTCCACAAATCGGGCCTTTATGGAAGAGTGGCAAGAAGAAAGCCATTGTTGAAACAAAGCCATAAGAAGTCCCGTTTGCAGTTTGCCACGAGTCATGTGGGGGACACAGCAAACATGTGGAGGAAGGTGCTCTGGTCTGATGAGACCAAATTTGAAGTTTTTGGCCTAAATGCAAAACGCTATGTGTGGCGGAAAACTAACACTGTGCATCACCCTGAACACACCATCCCCACTGTGAAACATGGTGGTGGCAGCATCTTACTGTGGGAATGCTTTTCTTCAGCAGGGACAGGGAAGCTGATCAGAGTTGATGGGAAGATGGATGGAGCCAAATACAGGGCAATCTTGGAAGAAAACCTGTTAGAGTCTGCAAAAGACTTGAGACTGGGGCGGAGCTTCACCTTCCAGCAGGACAACAACCCTAAACATACAACCAGAGCTACAATTGGATAGTTTAGATCAAAGCATATTCATGTGTTAGAATGGCCCAGTCAAAGTCCAGACCTAAATCCAATTGAGAATCTCTGGCAAGACTTGAAAATTGCTGTTCACAGATGCTCTCCATTAAATCTGACTGAGCTTGAGCTATTTTGCAAAGAAGAATGCGCATAAATTTCAGTCGCTAGATGTGCAAAGCTGGTAGAGGGGGGTGGGGGGGTGGGGGACCATACCCAAAAGACTTGCAGCTGTAATTGCAGCGAAAGGTTGTTCTACAAAGTATTGACTCAGGGGGGCTGAATACCTTTGCACACCACACTGTTCAGTTTTTTATTTGTAATAAAATTTGAAAACCATGTATCATTTTCCTTCCACTTCACAATTATGTGCCACTTTGTGTTGGTCTATCACATAAAATCCCAATAAAATACATTTACGTTTGTGGTTGTAATGTGACAAAATGTGGAAAAGTTCAAGGGGTATGAATACTTTTAAACTTTGTTTTCCGTGCTATCCAGGAAGAACATACCAGACATGAGTGCAAAATATTGGGTGAGAACAGCATGCGAAGTAGATGGGTTTCATGGATAGGACAGATTTGGAGGGATATGGGCCACGCACGGGCAGGTAGGACTAGAGTAGCTGGGATATGTTGGCTGGTGTCGGCAACTTGGACCAAAAGGCCAGTTTCCATGCTGTATCACTCTATGACTCTATGACTCTATGACTCTATGAAAGTGCAAGTCAAAAGTCCGGGGAGGAGGTTGGATTCCTGCAATAAAGCCTGCATTAGAAACATAGAATATAGGAGCAGGAGGAGGTCATTCAGCCCTTCGAGCCAGAACCGCCATTCATTGTGATCATGGCTGATCGTCCCCAATCAATAACCCGTGATAGAAACATAGAAAATAGGTGCAGGAGGAGGCCTTGAAATATTGTAATGTGCTTTTACACCAAGCAAGGTCAACAGCTTTTGGATCAGGAAATGCGAGTTGAAAAATAATGTGTTTATTTACTTATCTTTCACACAAAGTGTTGTTGAGAATTAATGATTTTCCAGATTTTTATGGTAGTGGTTAGTGATTTATATAATGGTGTATTTCTGTTACCAAAAATGCTGTACTGCAGGAGTTGTCGGAATGTAAAATTGGGGGTAGACATGAATAAATCTTTCTGGAAGATGTGACTAAAACCAAATGTTTACGTTTGGAAATAGAAGGTTTAGAAAGGATTATTGGAAGTTATTTTTCACCTGGACAGTCATTACCATCTGCAATGCACTCCCCAAGGAATTGCACAAGGTAATCTCACAAAACATTTATCTAAAAGATGAGCGTTATGTTATACTCAGCTACAGACCGTCTTGGCAGATAGAACTTATTGTTTTAGGCGTTGGATGGCTGGCCTGGACAAGATATGATAAAGGATCTGTTTTTATGCTGAATTAATCTATGATTCTATTACTATCATAAGGTCATAAGGTCTTAAGTGATAGGAGCAGAATTAATCCATTCGCCCCATTGAGTCTATTGACCTCCCCACAACCCCTGACACCCGTACTAATCAAGAATCTATTTATCTCAGCCTTAAAGATATCCATTGACGGCCTCCACAACCTTCTATGGCAATGAACACCACAGATTCACCACCCTCTGACTAAATCAATAATTCCTCATCTCCTTTCGAATTAAACATTCTTTAATTCTGAGGCTATGACATCTAGTCCTAGACTCACCCACGAGTGGAAACACCCTCTCCACATCCACTCTATCCAAGCCTATCTTTGAAATTCCCCAAGAAAACGCCCTAACAGCATCAACTCTGTCAAGTTCCCTCGGCATCTTCTACATTTAAAACAGGTCTCCACTCATTAATCGGCATAAGTATTTCCCAGAGATTTGTCTACATTCACCATGAGTTTGTCTACATTCAGCATTCACATCCAATTGCACATGGATGGAATGGGAAGCTACACATGCTGAAAAATTGCAATAAAACCTAAATGTGCTTGAGATACTCAGGCAGCATCTGTAGAGAGAGAAACAAAGGAAACATCTTAGGGAAACTTGTAGCAAAGATGAGGGAACTTTGAGCTCAGTAACAATATAGGAAACTGCATCAATATAGTCGCCGAAGATAGACACAAAAAGCTGGAATAACTCAGCGGGACAGGCAGCATCTATGGAGAGAAGGAATGGCTGATGTTTTGGGTCAAGACCATTTTACTTCGGAGTCACGTGAGTGACTACGTGAAGAACCCGCCTCACGCTGGCAACGGCATGACGTCAACGCTGACGGCGCGAGGAGGAGCTGCAGTAAGGAGCAGCTCCTCGGCAGCGGTCGGAACGGCCCGCAGGTAAGTGCAGTTAGACCGGGGCGTTTTTTAGGTTACGCTGGATGGCTCCAGCAAACGAAATTGGGAAGTTTTCGCGGGTAAAAAGATGTTCCCGGGGGGGTGAAAGTAAAAATAACGGGACGCGAAGTTACTGCGGACCCGGTTCCGATACCGTTGGCGCCGATTTACCCGATAGTGAGTTTCCAGATTCTCCAGAAATAATAACCACGGAGGAAAATGTTCCTAAAAAATGCAAAAAAGAAATCTGAGAGGCCCGTGGTTTCTGATGACTCTGATATTGAAAGACCTCCAGATAATAAAACTATGTGGCTAAAAATGGAGCATATGGAGAAAGTTCTCCAAACAATAATGAGACAAGGGTCAGAGTACCAGATGAATCCCAAAAAATCCCTGAGGGGTTTGAATATGATGAATATGGCTGTGGGCCAAGTTGGGAATATGATACTCCGGACCCAGGATTTGGGCTGGAAGAAGTCTCATGGGATGATATCCCAAATTGATTTAGGGCTGCAGAAGGCAGACCCTGCTGGTGGCTATATGGTTTTGAAAGCACACCACAAAGTAAAAAGAAAAGGCCTAATGTGCCTGGGATAGCACAAGATTTTGCTATACCTGAAGGAAGTGGTGAGGCTATGGAAGAAATCCTAGCTGCAAACATAAAATATATGGTATCTCACCAACTTACACAATTCTGTGATGAATGAAACATCAGAATTATATAAAGCTCCAAAAAAATTGTGCCTCATTGAAGTACCTACGTGAATCCGATGATATGGACGTCTATGACTCCAAAGTATGAGAGCCCTAGAAGTGAAGTTTCAAAAGGTGCTCAAATTAATTTCTGCTGCCATTACGGCCTATGGCAGGCAAATGGAGAATCTGGAAATGGAAAGATTCAAAAAGGATTACTTTGGGCTTATTATGTAATTCATTCTATGAAATTAATTGCATGAGGAAAATGGCGATTCGGCCCATATTTCACCCTAGATTTGCAAGCCTGTGTCAAGAAAGTGGAGTTTCAAGCTCTGGGTATTTGTTTGGGAGGAAAATCTGCCAAAACAGCTGAAAGAGTTGGATGAAGAAGCTAAATATTTTAGCAATGTTAAACCTTTTGTTTTTGGACAAAAAAAAGAAGGGGTTTTTCGACCGAAGGGGTTTCGATTTCCGTTATAGAAGCAGAAGTTTGTCACGAAAATACTATCGTGCTGTGCAGGCAAGTGCTTCCCTGTATTCGGGAAGAAGGAGACCACCACGCTCATACGGAGAGGTATTAAAGACTTATATACTCTAAAGAAACTGTGGATGACTTCCAGTTGGAGGGAGATTGGCAAAAATTTATAATGCCTGGCCTTAACATTACTTCTGATCGATATGTATTACAAGCAGTTTCGGGAGCCATTATTTATTTTTAAAGAAGGGGTTAATCCTCCTGTACAGAATAGACCTGCTTATGCTTATGTGTTTTCTGCAGAGGAAAGAATGGAGATTAATGTGGAAATTGACAAATTATCTGGAAAAGGCGTAATTGAAAAGACTTATGAACATAAGCATCTCTAATATATTTCGAAGAGATAAAAAAGATGGTGGTTGCAGAAATTATTCTGGACCTTACAGATCTGAATAAGTTTGTAGAATACAAACATTTTAAGATGGAGACATTCAGTACTGCAAAATATCTTTCTCAGCAGGTGTTATATGGCTAAGATTGATTTGAAGGATGTCTATTATTCTGTAGCAATTCATCAATGCTTCAGGAGGTATTTAAAAATTTAATTGGCTGGGACAATTATGGCAGTTTAAAGCTTTACCAAATGGATTGATTTCGGCTCCTAGACTCTTTACAAAACTGTTGAACCAGTTTAGCCCAATTAAGAGCACAGAAACACCATTGTTATGGCTTATCTGGATGATATTCTGATCATTAATGATACTCAAGAGTCAGCTGAGCACTCAGTTTCAGTTACTAAGCTTTGTTTGAAAAGCTAGGGTTTGATTCATCCAATTAAGTCCCAGCTGCAGCCAGCACAATCAATTAACTTTTTGGGGTTTGTTAATTAACTCAGTGACTATGTTAGTTACTTTGCCAACAGAGAAGGCCAATGACATCTTGATGACTTGTAATTACCTCATTCACAACCTTATCCCTCCATCCGAGAAGTGGCGAAAACATTGGGAAACTGGTTTAGCAGCATTTCCGGCAGTGGAATTTGGTCGATTACATTATCAAAATCTTCAAAGGGACAAAATAAGGGCTCTTAAGAGAAGGCAGGTCACTTTGACAGGCCTATGCAATTAACAAAAGAAGCCGTGTTGGAATTACAATGGTGGGTTGAAAATGTCCCACAAGCTGCTAAGAATATTCATGATTAAACAACTGAAATGAAATGGTTTTACAAACGGATGCTAGTGCTCTCGGATGGGGGGGCTACAGATTCGTCCTCCAGTTGTGGAGGTAGATGGAAAGCTCAAGAAGAAGCGTTTTCTTCAAGTTTATGGTATTAACTATTTGAGTTATTGGGTGCTTTTTATGGACTTAAAGCATATTGTTGTGCTCCTAAACAAGGTCTACATGTGTTAATACAGGTAGACAATAAACGGCTGTTGCATACATTAATCACTCATGGGGTGAGTTAGGTCAGTATCATGTGATTGTCTGGCCAATGAGATATGGCAATGGTGTATTGGTCGCCAAATATGGATTTCAGCAAGCTACATTCCGGGTAAGGACAATGTGGTAGCAGATGAAAGGTCCAGGATTTTTAAAGATAATACGGAATGGATGCTTAAGCCAAGCAATATTTTAAGAATATGGTAAACCAATTTGGGTTGCCAGCAATAGATTTGTTTGCATCTAGGCTTAATCATCAGTTGCCTTACTTTATGTTGTCTTGGGAACACGATCCAGATGCAGAGTAGCAGTAGATGCTTTTTCATTACATGGGGGAAAGATGTTCTTTTATGCTTTTCCACCATTTGCTTTGATTTTCAGAGATGCCTGAAGAAGATAGAACAAGATTCTGCTTCTGGATTGTTTGGTAGTTCCAAATTGGCCAACTCAACCTTGGTTCCCAGTAATGCTGAATCATGATTAAAGAACATATATGTCGATTCCTAACTGTAGTGATATCTTGACTAATCAGTAACTAAAGAGATTTACCCATTGTATGCATATATGAATTTGTTTAATCTGCAGGTTTTGACCAGACCACTACAGGAGTTGGGATTGTCGGACCAATATGGAAGTTATGGTTGCATCATGGCGCAATAGCACACAAAAGCAATATATGACACATATTAAGAAATAGGGAAGACTTTTGCACACAGTCAAATATTTCTTATGATACTGTAAATATTGCAAATGTTTTGGAATTCCTTGCCAATTTGCATTTTTCAGCAACATTTAAGTTACAGTGCCATTAACACTGCACGCAGTGCCTTGTCGTCCTATTTAGGGCTTATTGACTGATCAGAGATCAATGGGTCGCATCCATTAATATCTAGATTCATGAAAGGAATCTTTAATATTAATCCACCAAACAAGATACACAGAGATTTGGGATGTGAGCATTGTACTTACGCTACTTAGACAATGGACTCCAATTGAAGGGTTGACATTGGAAAGATTGACATTGAAAATTAGTCATGTTAATGTCACTGGTCTCAGCTCAAAGAGTGCAAACTTTACAAATGTTGCGTTTAGACTGTATGCATGTGACTTACAGATAATGTTGTGTTCTTTGTTTACGAGTTGATCAAACAAAGCAGACCAGGGAGATCTGGAAAACAAAGGTTAACCTTTCAAGCTTATCATATTGATCCTACTTTGTGTGTGTTAAAACATTTGAACGAATATATTAAAGTTACTGACCACCCTTAGAGGAAATGAAAAAGCGTTAATGGTTACGCACAAAAAACCACAACACAAAAGCGTCAGTTCAAACTATCTCAAAATGGTTGAAACAGGTGTTGGTTTTAGCGGGAGTAGACACTGATGTGTTCAAATCTCACTTCCACCAGGGCTGGCAGCTACGTCCGCGGCGAAGGGGCGGGACGTACCTCTCGAGCATTATTTTAAAAGTCGCAGGGTGGAGTAAAGAAGAAAACTTTTCAAAGTTCTACAATAAACCTGTTCACACTATGACAAGCTTTGGACACGCGGGTGTTGGGAGCACTATAATCACCTGCTTTGTTTACTATTAATTGCTATAATCAATGGTGTATCACTTCTATCTTTTATCACTTGTAATCATTTTCCCTCAGATATAAGGAGGGTTATTATATGGTCTTTAAACATTAAAAGTTAATTGTGAAATGATCTAACATTAGTCTGGTTTCTCATGTATGTGTTTACCTTAGCCGGACTGTCGTACGGATTGATTCTACGACATAAAAAAACACAGAAAGCTTTAAAATCTTCACGTAGTCACTCACGTGACTCCGAAGTAAAATAGTAAGATTAAACAATGAACTTAACCAGTTCGAAGTTTGATCGTTATTTTATGAGGAGTTACGATGAGGGATTACGTGCCCTCCGCTCCCACCCTCATAAAATAAATGATCAAATGGTAGTTCTAAGTCTTTTATGAGCCTTACTATGTTACTCCGGCTTTTGGTGTTCTGTGTTTTTCATGCCGCTGCTTTGAAGTATGCCGTTGCCAGCGTGAGGCGGGTTCTTCACGTAATCCCTCATCGTAACTCCTCATAAAATAACGATCAAACTTCGAACTGGTAAGTTCTTGTTTAATCTTACTATTCTTCAAATAGTCACCAATGTGTCAAGAAAGAGATGAGGTGGTATTAGACTGAAATAGACAGAAACAAGTAATGTTGGGTTGAGAATTCATAGTCACAAGTGCATTAAGGTACAATGAAAATGTTGCTCAAGGCCAGTTTTATGGATCCAACACCTAATGCAGCATAGTTGTGGCCCACATGAAATCCCATAGCTGGTGGCGTGCTTAAACAAACTGAAGGGGTTGGAGTGGGCCAATGTAGTAATTAAAATAGTAAGATTAAACGAGAACTTACCAGTTCAAAGTTTGATCGTTATTTTATGAGGAGTTACGATGAGGGATTATGTGAAGAGCCCGCCTGGCGCTGGC
This sequence comes from Okamejei kenojei, assembly GCA_035221665.1. Taxonomy (NCBI): domain Eukaryota; kingdom Metazoa; phylum Chordata; class Chondrichthyes; order Rajiformes; family Rajidae; genus Okamejei; species Okamejei kenojei. Next base: position 6,447,053 of record CM069150.1, on the reverse strand, counting down.
AAACGGCATACTTCAAAGCAGCGGCATGAAAAACACAGAACACAAAATAGCCGAAGTAACATAGTAAGGCTCATAATAGACTTAGAACTACCAGATGATCATTTATTTTATGAGGGTGGGGAGTGGAGGGCACGTAATCCCTCATCGTAAACTCCTCATAAAATACGATTCAACTTCGAACTGGTAAGTTCTCGGTTTAATCTTACTATTTTACTTCGGAGTCACGTGAGTGACTCCGTGAAGAGTTTCATGCTTTCTGTGTTTTTCGTGTCGTAGAATTTATTCCATACGACAGTACGGCCTCATTAACACAATAACGAGCGAATAAAAACACATTTTACCCAAACATTGCCTCAAGTTATGTGATAAATAATTTTCACATTATAAAAATGAAATTAATGCCTTTTTCTATTGAAAAGCAAATTTATCCACAAATACCATTGATATATATTTTTTTATGGCATGGACAAAGCAACATTATAGCGAACCGACATTGCATGTCTCTAAATCTGACACCATGACTGGTTCTTTATTTTAACAGTAATTACAGCTCTGCGGCCTTGCATTCTTGCTCGAGTGGCTCATCCTGTGCATTTCCTGTGAATGTATTTTCCTCATTAACAGAGTGATTTTCACCTTTCAGTGTAGTAGTTCCTATGAATGTAATCCAAAAAACCATCTATCAAATACATTCACCCCCCCCCCCCCCCCCCCCCTCTATAACATCAGTCCTTTTTACTGCAACCCCCCCACCCCCAATGTCCCCGGTTTTTGTGCGCCCCAATAAGCAGTCTCATGCCACAGATCTTACTACTGCAACATTTTCATCAATGTTCACACACCAACACCACTCGAAACTTAAAGCCAGCAGGATGTGCTTAATAGGTTTACCTTGGAATTATTTTCAGTCTTCTTGGCGTGCTTTGTTTGGTAGATTCATAAACATATATGATAATGCAATTTGTATCCACATGCCATTATAACGTAAACATATTTGCAATGTTTGCACTCTTATATTGATATAAAGTTATCAGGAATTATTATTTCAAGGTTTAGTTTTTTGAATCATAGATATCGTTAAAGTCCATTTCTTAAGGCATTTCAAATTTTTTTATTCTCCTGCCTTTATATTTTTTACAATTTTGGCAGATTTTATATACATATACACTTATCTATATCTATATCTATATCTATATCTATAATATATATATACACACACACATATATATATTTTTTATTAAACATTTACATATATATCCCTTTCCATATTGGGATATTATGAATGCATCTGATAATTCTGGGTTAATATATTGTCCGTTTATAAGACGGTAACATCTGAGCCCTATAATTGGCTTATGAATTGGATACTTAGAAAATTGCACTCCACAAGGATTCACATATATTCTAAATGACAAAATAATTTACTGTATACTACATCAACACAAATTTTCTAACAAAATATAGTTTATCTTAGACAAATATCCGCAAATTGCAGGTATAAGACATTTTTATAAATAATTATTTATTGTATATCGTATATTGGTTTCATTCATAGACTTCTTTGACCTCAGCTGGTTGGATGGTCTAGTCAACTTTAGATAGTCAAATTATATTTCATAGTATGGAGGTTTTATGTACAAACTAAATTACTGGGGGTTTCTCACATGGAGATCCTGTGAGTTGCAGCAGCATCAACGAACAAAGGGAGCAGGCAGACGACTCGGTCGAGATTTTTTTATACTTCAATAATTATGCATTATGATCATCACTGCAGTTCCAACTCACACACTATAAAATAACCATCAAGGCCTTTAATGGGCACCAATTGCTCTGGCAGTGTCCTGTCACA
>CM069150.1:6405578-6444704 GCA_035221665.1 Okamejei kenojei | reverse complement strand
GTTCACTCACATCACGGCTGGTGGACACACAGTTCAGTTTCTCATGGTTGGGCGTCTCACAACTCACTCACTCACGGCTGGTGGACTCACAGTTCACTCACTCATGGCTGCTGGACTCACAGTTCAGTAACTCATGGCTGGCGGACTCACGGTTCAGTCACTCATGGCTGGCGGACTCACGGTTCACGCGCTCACATCTGGTGGATTCACTGTTCAGTCACTCATGGCTGGTGGACTCACAGTTCAGTCACATCGCTGGTGGACTCTGTTCAGTCACTCACGACTGGTGGACACACAGTTCAGTTTCTCATGGTTGGACGTCACAGTTCACTCACTCATGGCTGGTGGACTCACAGTTCAGTCACTCATGGCTGGTGGACGTCACAGTTCAGTCACTCATGGCTGGTGGACTCACAGTTCAGTCACTCACGGCTGGTGGACTCACAGATCAGTGATGCACGGCTGCTGGACACAGTTCACTCACTCAAGGTTGCTGGAATCACAGTTCACTCACTCAAGGTTGCGGACTCACAGTTCAGTGACTCAAGGCTGGTCATCTCACAGTTCACTCACGGCTGGTAGATTCACAATTCACTCACTCATGGCTGGTGTACTAACAGTTCACTCACTCAAGGCTGGTGGACAGTTCAGTCATGCACGGTTGGTGGACTCACAGTTTACTCACTCACAGCTGGTTGACACAGTTCAGTCACTCACAGATGGTGGACACAGTTCAGTCACTCATGGCTGCTGGACTCACAGTTCAGTCAGTCACAGCAGGTGGACTCACAGTTCAGTCAGTCACGGCTGGTGGACACAGTTCAGTCACTCAAGGCTGGTGGACACACATTTCAGTCACTCATGGCTGGTGGACTCACAGTTCGCTCACTCACGGCTGGTGGACTCACGGTTCAGGCATTCATGGCCGTTGGACTCAGAGTTCACCTAATCACGGCTGGTGGATTCACAGTTCACTCACTCATGGCTAGTGGACACAGTTCAGTCAGTCATGGTTGGCGGACACAGTTAAGTCAATCACAGCTCGTGGACTCACAGTTGAGTCACTCACAGCTGCTGGATACTCACAGTTCAGATGCCTCTCGGCTGGTTCGTCTCACAGTTCACTCACTACGACTGGTGGACTCACAGTTAAAAAAACTTAAAACTTCACAGCTGGTGGACGCACCGATGAGTCACTCATGGCTGGTGGCCTCACAGTTCAGGTCACTCTGGCTGTCGACTCACAGTTTCAGTCACTTCGCGGCGGTGGACTCCAGGGATCAGTGACGCACGGCTGCTTGACACAGTTCTCACTAACGTTGTTCTGGAATCACAGTTCAATGACTCACGGCGGGGCGGACTCACATTTCAGTGACTCACGGCTGGTCGTCTCACAGTTAACTCACTCACGACTGGTGGACTCACAGTTCACTTACTCACAGCTGGTGGACTCACAGATGAGTCACTCATGGCTGGTGGACTCACAGTTCAGTCACTCATGGCTGGTGGACTCACAGTTCAGTCACTCGCGGCTGGTGGACTCACAGATCAGTGATGCACGGCTGCTGGACACAGTTCACTCACTCAACGTTGCTGGAATCACAGTTCAGTGACTCACGGCGGGCGGACTTGCAGTTCAGTGACTCAAGGCTGGTCATCTCACAGTTCACTCATGGCGGGTAGATTCACAGTTCACTCACTGATGGCTGGTGGACTAACAGTTCACTCACTCAAGGCTGGTGGACTCACAGTTCAGTCATGCACGGTTGGTGGACTCACAGCTCACTCACTCACGGATGGTGGACTCACAGTTTACTCTCTCACGGCTGGTCGACACAGTTCAGTCACTCACAGATGGTGGACACAGTTCACTCACTCATGGCTGCTGGACTCACAGTTCAGTCCGTCACAGCAGGTGGACTCACCGTCAGTGAGTCCGGCGGGTGGGACTCACAGTTCAGTCACTCAAGGCTGGTGGTCACACTTTTCAGTAACTCATGGTGGTGGGTGGGACTCACAGTTCGCTCACTCACGAGCTGGTGGACTCACAGTTCAGCATTCATGGTCGTTGGACTCCAGAGGATTTCACTTAATCACGGTGGTGGATTACAGTTACTCACTCATGGCTAGTGGACTCAGTTCAGTCAGTCATGGTTGGCGGACACAGTTAAGTCAATCACAGCTCGTGGACTCACAGATGAGTCACTCATGGCTGGTGGACTCACAGTTCAGTGACTCTGCTAGATTCGTCTCACATGTTTTCACTCATCACAGATGGTGGACTCACATTTCACTCACTCTTGGCTGATGGGATACAAATTCAGTCATCAGGCTGCTGGACAGTTCCCACTCTCTCACAGGTGCTGGAATCACAGTTCAGTCACTCACGGCAGGCGCACTCACAGGTCAGTCAAGCACGGTTGGTGGACTCACAGTTCAGTCACTCATGGCTGGCGGACTCACAATTCAGTCACTCATGGCTGGCGGACTCACAGTTCAGTCACTCATGGCTGGTGGATTCACAGTTCAGTCACTCATGGCTGGTGGACTCACAGTTCAGTCACACATGGCGGGTGGACTCATAGTCCACTCACTCACGGCTCAGTGACTCACGGTTGGATGTCTCACAACTCACTCATTCATAGCTGGTGGACTCATAGTTCACTCACGGCGGGTGGACACACAGTTCAGTGACATGGTTGGTGGAAACAGTTCAGTCACTCACAGCTGGTGGACTCACAGTTCAGTCACTCACGGCTGGCGGACTCACAGTTCAGTAATGCACGGTTGATGGACTCACAGTTCACTCACTCATGGATGTTGGACTCACAGTTCAGTGACTCACGACTGGTGGACTCACAGTTCAGTCACTCACAGCTGGTGGACAAAGTTCACTCACGGTGATGGATCACGTTCAGATTACTCACGGCAGGAGGACTCACAGTTCAGTCAGTTACAGCTGGTGGATGCACAGTTCAGTCACTCAAGGCTGGTGCACTCACATTTCAGTCACTCACGGCTGGTGGACTCACAATTCCATCACTCACGGCTGGTGGACACAGTTCAGGCATTCATGGCTGTTGGACTCATAGTTCGCTTAATCACGGCTGGTGGATTCACAGTTCACTCACTCAAGGCTAGTGGACTCACAGTTCAGTCACTCACAGTTGGTGGACACAGTTAAGTCAACCACAGATCGTGGACTCACAGTTGAGACACTCACAGCTGGTGAACTCACAGTTTAGTGACTCACAGCTGGTGGATTCACAGTTCACTCACTCATGGCTGCAGGAATCACAGTTCAGTGACTCACGGCTGGCGGACTCACAGTTCAGGCATGCACGATTGGTGGACTCACAGTTCACTCACTCATGGATGGTGGACTCACAGTTCAGTGACTCACAGCTGGTGGACTCACAGTTCAGTCACTCACAGCTGGTGGACAAAGTTCACTCACTCACAGCTGCTGGACTCACATTTCACTTACTCATGGCTGATGGACACAGTTCAGTCTCTCATGGCTGCTGGACACATAGTTCACTCGCTCACATCTGGTAGACTCACAGTTCCGTCACTCATGGCTGGTGGACTCACTGTTCACTTATTCACGCTTGTTGACACACAGTTCAGTGACTCACGGTTGTTTGTCTCACAACTCACTCACTCACGGCTGGTGAACTCACAGATCACTCACTTACAGCTGGTGGACTCATAGTTCAGTCAGTCACGGCTGGTGGACTCACCGTTCATTCAATCATGGCTGGTCAACTCACATGTCACTCATGCTGGTGGACTCACAGTGCACTCGCTCATGGCTGGTGGACTCACAGTTCTGTTACTCACGGCTGGTGGACTCATAGTTCACTCACTCACGGCTGCTGGACACAGTGCACTAACTCATGGCTGCTGGAATCACAGTTCAGTGATTATTGGTGGACTCACAGTTCAGTCACTCACAGCTGGGGAACTCACAATTATGTCACTCACAGCTGGTGGACTCACAGTTCAGTCATGCACAGCTGGTGGACTCACAGTTCAGTCACGCACGGTTGGTGGACTCACAGTTCTGTCATTCACAGCTGGTCAACTCACAGGTCACCCATGCTGGTGGACTCACAGTGCACTCACTCACGGCTGGTGTACTCACAGTTCACTTGCTCATGGCTGGTGGACTCACAGCTCACTCACTCATGGCTGTGGGACTCACAGTTCACTCACTCACATCTGGTGGACTCACAGTTCCGTCACGCAGGCTGGTGGACACAGAGTCCACTCACTCATGGCTGGTGGACACAGAGTTCAGTGACTCACGGTTGGTCGTCTCACAGCTCACTCATGGCTGGTGGCCTCACAGTCCACTCACTCAAGGCTGGTGGACACACAGTTCAGTGACACACGGTTGGTCGTCCCATAACTCACTCACTCACGGCTGGTGGAGACAGAGTTCAGTGACTCACGGTTGGTGGACTCACAGTTCGCTTACTCATGGCTGGTGGACTCACTGTTCAGTCACTCACAGCTGGTGGACTTACCGTTCAGTCACCAAAGGCTGGTGGACTCACAGTTCAGTCACTAACGGCTGGTGGACTCACCGTTCACTCACTCACGGCCGGTTAACTCACAGGTCACTCACTCACGCTGGTGGACTCACAGTGCATACACTCACAGCTGCTGGACTCACAGTTCAGTCACACACGGCTGGTGGACTCACAGTTCAGTCACTCATGGCTAGTGGACTCGCAGTTCACTCACTCTTGGCTGGTGGACTCACAGTTCACTTACTCACGGCTAGTGGACTCACAGTTCAGTCAGTCACAGTTGGTGGACACAGTTAAGTCAATCACAGCTCGTGGACTCACAGTTGAGTCACTCACAGCTGGTGAACTCACAGTTCAGTGACTCACGGCTGGTCGTCTCACAGTTCACTCATTCACGGCTGGTCGTCTCACAGTTCACTCACTCTTGGCTGGTGGACTCACAGTTCACTCACTCACAGCTGGTGGACTCACAGATGAGTCACTCATGGCTGGTGGACTCACAGTTCAGTGACTCACGGCTGGTCGTCTCACAGTTCACTCACTCACAGCTGGTGGACTCACATTTCACTCACTCAAGGCTGATGGATACAGTTCAGTCACTCACGGCTGCTGGACAGTTCACTCTCTTACAGGTGCTGGAATCACAGTTCAGTCACAAGGCTGGCCAACTCACAGGTCAGTCATGAATGGTTGGTGGACTCACAGTTCAGTCACTCATGGCTGGCGGACTCACAATGCAGTCACTCATGACTGGCGAACACATAGTTCACTCGCTCACATCTGGTGGACTCACGGTTCAGTCACACATGGCTGGCGGACACAGTTCACTCGCTCACACCTGGTGGACTAAAGTTCAGTCCTTCATGGCCATGAGGGATCACAGTTCAGTCACTCACGGCTGGGTGGACTCTCAGTTCAGGTCACTCACGCTGGTGGACTCCACAGTTCAGTCTCCATGGCTGGTTGGACTCATAGTCACTCACTCACGGTGGTGGACACACAGTTCAGGGACTCAGGTTTGGACGTCTCACAACTACATTCACTCTGGCTGGTGGACTACAGTTCACTCACTCACGGCTGTGTGGACACAAGTTCAGTGACTCAGGCTGGGATGCGACTCACAGTTAGTTACTCACGGACTGGTGGCTGCCACAGTTCTGTTCACCAGGCTGGTGGGGACTCACTTTCAGTCACTCATGGTGGTGTGACTCACATGTTCTGTACTCATGAATGGTGGGACTCATATTTCCACTCACTCACGGTTGGTCAACTCACAGGACACTCATGTGGGTGGATCATAGTTCATCACTCTTGGCTGGTGAACTCACAGTTCACTTATCATGGCTGGTGTATCACAGCTCACTCACGATGGCTGCGGGTGGCTCACAGTTCATCACTCATGGCTGGTGGACCTCACGTTCTGTCACTCATGGCTTGTGGACTCACATTTCAGTCACTCACGGGCTGGTTGGACTCACATCTCTGTCACTCACGGATGGTGGACTCACAGTGCACTCACTCACGACTGGTGGGCTCACAGTTCACTTACTCATGGCAGGTGGCCTTGACAGTTCACTCATGCTGGTGGACTCACAGTACACTCGCTCTTGGCTGGTGGACTCACACTTCACTTACTCCTGGCTGGTGGACTCACAACTCACACACTCATGGTTGCGGGACTCGCCCAGTTCAGTCACTCATGGCTGTGGACTCAACGTTCTGTACTCATGGCTGCGGGACTAGTTCACTCACTCATGGCTGCTGGAATCAACAGTTTCACTCACTCACGGCTGGTGGACACACAGTTCTGTCACTCACGGTGGTGACTCACAGTTCAGTGAGTACGGTTGGTCATCTCCCCAAACTCACTCACTCACAGTGTGTGGGACAACAGATCAGTGACTCATCCGGCTTGGTGGACTCATATTTCTACTCACTAACGGCTAGCGGACACCAAGTTCAGTGAACTCACGGTTGTTGTCTCACAAACTCACTGATGGCTGATGGACTCACAGTCACTCACTCACGGTGGTGGAAACACAGGTTTCAGTGACTCACAGAGTTGGTCGTTTCACAACACCTCACCCTCACTGCTGGTGGACGCACAGTTCAGTGACGAGTGGTGGACTCACGTTCACTCACTCACGGCTGGTAACTCACTGTTCAGTCACTCACAGCTGGTGGACTCACAATTCAGTCATGTACATCTGGTGGACTCACGTTTCTGTACTTATGGCTGGTGGACTCATACTTCTAGTCACACACGGATGGTGGTTGGATCCACGTTCACTCACTCAAGGGCTGAGTTTAACTCACAGGACACTGGCGTGGTGGCTCACAGTGGCACTCACTCACGATGGGTGGGCTCCACAGTTCACTTACTATGGCACGGTGGCCTGACAGTTCACATCATGGCTGGGGGACTCACGTAGACTCACTCTTGCTGGTGGACTCACACGTCACTACTCCTGGCTGGTGGACTCACGTCAACACATCATGGCTGTGGGACTTGCAGTTCAGTCACTCATGCTGGTGGACCTCCCGGTCCTGTCACTCACGGTCTGCCGGATGTTCACTCACTCATGGATGGCTGGAAAAGCCAGTTCACTCACTCACGGCTGGTGGACACAACAGTTCTGTCATCACGGACTGGTGACTCACAGTTCAGTGACTCATGGTGGTCATCTCACAATCACTCATCACAGCTGGTGGACACCCACAGTTCCCGTGACACGGCGCTGGTGGATAATATTTCACTCACTAACGGCTTGGCGGATACACAGTTCAGTGACTCACGGTTGGTTGTGTTCACAACTCATGATGGCTGATGGACTCACAGTCCATCACTCACGGCTGGTGGACCCAGTTCAGTGACTCACAGTTGGTCGTTTCACAAACTCACCTCTCGGATGGTGGACGCACAGTTTCAGTGACCAGAGTTGGTGGACTCCACCGTTCACTCACTCACGGTGGCTAACTCACTGTTTCAGTCATCACAGCTGGTGGACTCACAATTCAGTTCATGTTACAGCTGTGGACTCACCAGTTCTGTCACATATGGCTGGTGGACTCATACTTCAGTCACTCACGGTGGTGGACTCACCGTTTCACTCGTCACGGCTGGTTAACTACAGGACACTGGCGGCTGGTGGACTCAAAGTGACACTCACTCACGCACTGGTGGGCTCACAGTTCACTTAACTAATGGCAGGTGGCCTGGACAGTCACTCATGGCTGGGGGACTCACAGATACACTACTCTTTGGCTGTGGACTCACACTGCACTTACTCCTGGTGGTGGACTCACAGCTCACAACCTATGGCTGTGGGACTTGGTTCAGTCATCATGGCTGGTGGACCTCCACGGTCCTGTCACTCACGGCGCAGGACTCGGTTCATCAATCATGGTGTGGACGCAAAGTTCCTCACTCCGGCTGGTGGAACACTCAGTTCTGTCACTCACGGCTGGTGGGACTCACAGTAAGTTCTGTGACTCATGGTTGGTCATCTCACAACTCCACTCACTCACAGCTAGTGGGACACACATTCAGTGACACGGCTGGTGGTCTCATATTTCACTCACTACGGGCTGGCGGATACACTGCAGTTCAGTGAACTCACGGTTTGTGGTCTCACAACTCCCTGATGGCTGATGGACTCACAGTCCCATCACTCGGCTGGTGGACTACACAGTTCAGTGACTCATGTTGGTCGTTTCCAACACTCACCTCACGGCTGGTGGACGCACAGTTCGGTGACACAGTTGGTGATCACCGTTCATCACTCACGGATGGCTAACTCACTGTTCAGTCACTCACGCTGGTGGACTCACAAGTTCAGTCATGCACAGCTGGTGGACCTCAACAGTTCCGGTCATCAGGGCTGGTGGACTCACAGTTCTGTCACTCATGGCTGGAGGACTCACATTTCAGTCACTCACGGCTGGCGGACTCACAGTTCTGTCACTCACGGATGGTGGATCACCTTCACTCACTCCAGTGGTCAACTCTCAGGGTCCACTCAGCTCAAGTTCAGTCACCGCGGCCAGATCAGTGATGCACGGCTGCTGGACACATTTCCTCACTCATGGCTGCTGGAATCACGAGTTCAGTGACACAGCTTGCGGGACTCACAGCTTCAGTCACTCACGGTTGGTGGATCACAATTCAGTCACCTCAGTGGTGGATCACAGTTTTCAACTCACGCACAGGCTGGGTGGCCTCACCGTTCTGTCAGCAAGGCTGGTGGACTCAAGTTTGTCAACGCATGGCTGGTGTGGCCTGCACCAGTGCAGTCCACTACGGCTGGGGGACTCACAGTTCTGTCACTCTTGGTGGTGGACTCACATTTCAGTCCACTCATGCTGGTGGGCTCACAGTTCTGTCACTCACCGATGGTGGACTCATCACTCACTCACTGATGTTGTGTCAACTCACTGGTCACTCACGCTGGTGGACTCACAGTTCACTCACTCTTGGTGCGTGACCTCACAGTTCACTTACTCATGGCTGGGTGTACTCGCAGCTCACTCACTCATGGCTGCGGGCTCACAGTACACTCACTCATGGCTGGTGTGCTCACTTTCTGTCATTCCACAACTGGGGATCACAGTACAATCGCTCTTGGCTGGTGGACTTCACACTTCCACTTACTCCTGGCTGGTTGGACTCACAACTCACACAACTCATGGTTGCGGGACTCACAGTTCAGTCAGCATGGCTGGTGGACTCACGGTTCTGTCATCATGGCGGCGGGACTCAGTTCACTCATCATGGCTGCTGGATTCACAGTTCACTCACTCACGGCTGTGGACACCACAGTTCTGTCACTCACGGCTGGTGGACTCACAGTTCAGTGGACTAACGGTTGGTCATCTCACAAACTCACTCACTCACCAGCTGGTGGAACACAGTTCAGTGACTCACGGCTGGTGGACTTCATATTTCACTCACTAAGGCTTGCGGACACACAGTTCAGTTATGACTCAGGTTTGTGTCTCACAGCTCACTGATGGCTGTGATGACTCACAGTCCACTCACAAGGCTGGTGGACACACAGTTCGGTGACTTCACAAGTGGTCGTTTCACAAACACTCCCTCACGGCTGGTGGACGCACAGTTCAGTGGACAGAGTTGGGGACTCACCGTTCACTCACTCACGGCTGGCTACAACCCCCAGTACCCCCCGTCCCATCACAGGCTGGTGGACTCACGGTCAGTCATTTACAGCTGGTGGACTCACAGTTCTGTCATTATGGCTGGTGGACTCATACTTCAGTCACTCCAGGATGGTGGACTCAACGTTCATCATCACGAGCTGGTTAACTCTACAGGACACTGGGCTGGTGGACTCACAGTGCACTCACTCACGACTGAGTGGGCTCACGTTTCACTTACTCATGGCAGTGGCCTGACCAGTTCACTCATGGTGGGGGATACAGTACACTCACTCTTGGCTGGTGGACTCACACTTCACTTACTCCTGGGATGGTGGACTCACAGCTCACACACATCATGGGCTGTGGGACTTGCAGTTCAGGTCACTTCATGGCTGGTGGGACTCACGGTCCTGTCACTCACGGCTTGGCTGGACTCAGTTCACCACTCATGGCTGCTGGAGCACAGTTCACTCACTCAGGCTGGTTGACACACAGTTCTGTCACTCCACGGCTGGTGGACTCACGTTTCAGTGATCATGGTTGGTCAATCTCACAACTCATCACTCACTGTGGTGGACACACAGTTTCAGTGAACGGCTGGTGGACTCATATGTCACTCACTAACGGCTGGCGGATACACAGTTCAGTGACTCACGGTTTGTTGTCTCACAACTCATGAGGCTGATGACTCACAGTCCACTCACTCACGGCTGGTGGACACCACAGTCAGTGACTCACAGTTGGTTCGTTTCACAACACTCACCTTCACGGCTGGTGGACGCACAGTTCAGTGGGACACAGTTGGTGGGACTCACCGTTCACTCACTAACGGCTGGCTTAACTCATCTGTTCAGTCACTCACGCTGGTGGACTCACAGTTCAGTCTGCACTGCTGGTGGACTCAACAGTTTCAGTCACTCAGGCTGGTGGACTCACAGTCTGTCACTCATGGCTGGAGGACTCACAGATCTGTTCATCACGGATGGTGGACTCACCTTCACTCACTCACAGTGGTCAACTCTCAGGTCACTCAGCCACAGTTCAGTCACTCGCGGCAGAATCAGTGATGCACGGCTGCTGGACCACATTTCACTCACTTCATGGCTGCTGGAATCACGGTTCCAGTGAACACGGTTGCGGACTCAAGTTCAGGTCACTCTCGGTTGGTTGGACTCACAATTCAGTCACCTCTGCAGTGGGACTCCAGTTCAGTCACGCACGGCTGTGGCCTCACAGTTCTGTACGCTCGGCTGGTGGACTCCAGTTCTGTTCACGCACGGCTGGTGGACCTCACAGTTCAGTCACTCACGGCTGGTGACTCAAGTTCTGTCATCATGGTGGTGGACTCACATTTCAGTCACTCATGGTGGTGACTCACGTTTCTGCACTCACGATGTTGGCTCCTCAATCACTCATCATGGTTGGTCACTCATGGTCACTCACGGGTGGACTCACAGTTCAATCACTCTTGGCTTGTGAATCACAGTTCTCTTACTCATGGCTGAGGGTACTCGCAGCTCCTCACTCAATGGCTGCGGACTCACAGGTTCACTCACTCATGGCTGGTGGCTCCAGTTCTGTCATTCACCAACTGGTGGACTCATTGTACACTCGCTCTTGGCTGGTGGATCACACTTCACTTTACTCGCTGGTGGGACTCACAACTCACTCCTTATGGTTGGGGACTCACAGTCAGTCATCATGGCTAGGTGGACTCACGGTTCTGTCACTCATGGCTGCCTGGGGGACCCAGTTCACCTCACTCATGGCTGCTGGATCACAGTTTCACTCACTCACGGCTGGTGGACACACAGTTCTGCACTCACGGCTGGGTGGACTCACAGTTCAGTGACTAACCGGTTGGTCATCTCACAACTCACTCACTCACAGTGCGTGGAACACAGTTCAGTGACTCACGGTGGTGATCATATTTCACTCACTAACGGCTAGCGGACCACACAGTTCAGTGACTCACGGGTTTGTTGTCTCAAACTCACTGATGGGCTGATGGACTCACAGTCCACTACTCTCGGCTGGTGGACACACAGTTCAGTGCTCACAGTTGGTCGTTTCCAACACTCCCTCACGGCTGGTGGACGCACAGTTCAGTGACAGAGTTGGTGGACTCACAGTTCATCACTCACGGCTGGCTAACTCACTGTTCAGTCACTCACAGCTGTGGACTCACAGTTCATTCATGTACAGCTGGTGGGACTCAAGTTCTGTCACTTATGCTGGTGGACCTATACTTCAGTCACTAGGATGGTGGACTCACCGTTACTCACTCACGGTGGTTAACTCACAGGGCCCACTGGCGCTGGTGGACTCACAGTGCACTCACTCACGACTGGTGGGCTCACAGTTCACTTACTCATGGCAGGTGGCCTGACAGTTCACTCATGGCTGGGGGACTCACAGTACACTCACTCTTGGCTGGTGGACTCACACACTTCACTTACTCCTGGCTGGTGTGGACTCACAGCTCACACACTCATGGCTGTGGGACTTGCAGTTCAGTCACTCATGGCTGGTGGACTCACGGTCCTGTCACTCACGGCTGCAGGACTCAGTTCACTCACTCATGGCTGCTGGAAGCACAGTTCACTCACTCACGGCTGGTGGACACACAGTTCTGTCACTCACGGCTGGTGGACTCACAGTTCAGTGACTCATGGTTGGTCATCTCACAACTCACTCACTCACAGCTGGTGGACACACAGTTCAGTGACACGGCTGGTGGACTCATATTTCACTCACTAACGGCTGGCGGATACACAGTTCAGTGACTCACGGTTTGTTGTCTCACAACTCACTGATGGCTGATGGACTCACAGTCCACTCACTCACGGCTGGTGGACACACAGTTCAGTGACTCACAGTTGGTCGTTTCACAACACTCACCCTCACGGCTGGTGGACGCACAGTTCAGTGACAGAGTTGGTGGACTCACCGTTCACTCACTCACGGCTGGCTAACTCACTGTTCAGTCACTCACAGCTGGTGGACTCACAGTTCAGTCATGTACAGCTGGTGGACTCACAGTTCTGTCACTTATGGCTGGTGGACTCATACTTCAGTCACTCACGGATGGTGGACTCACCGTTCACTCACTCACGGCTGGTTAACTCACAGGACACTGGCGCTGGTGGACTCACAGTGCACTCACTCACGACTGGTGGGCTCACAGTTCACTTACTCATGGCAGGTGGCCTGACAGTTCACTCATGGCTGGGGGACTCACAGTACACTCACTCTTGGCTGGTGGACTCACACTTCACTTACTCCTGGCTGGTGGACTCACAGCTCACACACTCATGGCTGTGGGACTTGCAGTTCAGTCACTCATGGCTGGTGGACTCACGGTCCTGTCACTCACGGCTGCAGGACTCAGTTCACTCACTCATGGCTGCTGGAAGCACAGTTCACTCACTCACGGCTGGTGGACACACAGTTCTGTCACTCACGGCTGGTGGACTCACAGTTCAGTGACTCATGGTTGGTCATCTCACAACTCACTCACTCACAGCTGGTGGACACACAGTTCAGTGACACGGCTGGTGGACTCATATTTCACTCACTAACGGCTGGCGGATACACAGTTCAGTGACTCACGGTTTGTTTGTCTCACCAACTCACCTGATGGCTTTTTTGATTGGACTCACAGTCCACTCACTCACGGCTGGTGGACACACAGTTCAGTGACTCACAGTTGGTCGTTTCACAACACTCACCCTCACGGCTGGTGGACGCACAGTTCAGTGACACAGTTGGTGGACTCACCGTTCACTCACTCACGGCTGGCTAACTCACTGTTCAGTCACTCACAGCTGGTGGACTCACAGTTCAGTCATGCACAGCTGGTGGACTCAACAGTTCAGTCACTCAGGGCTGGTGGACTCACAGTTCTGTCACTCATGGCTGGAGGACTCACATTTCAGTCACTCACGGCTGGCGGACTCACAGTTCTGTCACTCACGGATGGTGGACTCACCCTTCACTCACTCACAGCTGGTCAACTCTCAGGTCACTCAGCTCACAGTTCAGTCACTCGCGGCAGATCAGTGATGCACGGCTGCTGGACACATTTCACTCACTCATGGCTGCTGGAATCACGGTTCAGTGACACAGCTTGCGGACTCACAGTTCAGTCACTCACGGTTGGTGGACTCACAATTCAGTCACTCTCAGCTGGTGGACTCACAGTTCAGTCACGCACGGCTGGTGGCCTCACAGTTCTGTCACGCACGGCTGGTGGACTCACAGTTCTGTCACGCACGGCTGGTGGCCTCACAGTTCAGTCACTCACGGCTGGTGGACTCACAGTTCTGTCACTCATGGCTGGTGGACTCACATTTCAGTCACTCATGGCTGGTGGACTCACAGTTCTGTCACTCACCGATGGTGGACTCATCACTCACTCACTCATGGTTGGTCAACTCACTGGTCACTCACGCTGGTGGACTCACAGTTCACTCACTCTTGGCTGGTGAACTCACAGTTCACTTACTCATGGCTGGTGTACTCGCAGCTCACTCACTCATGGCTGCGGGACTCACAGTTCACTCACTCATGGCTGGTGTGCTCACAGTTCTGTCATTCACAACTGGTGGATTCACAGTTCAGTCACTCACGGCTGGTGGACTCACAGTTCTGTCACTCATGGCTGGTGAACTCATATTTCAGTCACTCACGGCTGGTGGACTCACATTTCTGTCACTCACGGATGGTGGACTCACCGTTCACTCACTCACGGCTGGTTAACTCACAGGTCACTGGCGCTGGTGGACTCACAGTACACTCACTCATGACTGGTGGACTCACAGTTCACTTACTCATGGCAGGTGGCCTGACAGTTCACTCATGGCTGGTGGACTCACAGTACACTCACTCTTGGCTGGTGGACTCACACTTCAATTACTCCTGGCTGGTGGACTCACACTTCACTTACTCCTGGCTGGTAGACTCACAGCTCACTCACTCATGGCTGCAGGACTCACAGTTCAGTCACTCATGGCTGGTGGACTCACGGTTCTGTCACTGACGGCTGCGGGACTCAGTTCACTCACTCATGTCTGCTGGAATCACAGTTCAGTGACTCACGGCTTGCGGACTCACAGTTCAGTCACTCACGGTTGGTGGACTCACAGTTCAGTCACTCACAGCTTGTGGACTCACAGTTCTGTCACTCACGGCTGGTGGACTAACAGCTCACTCACTCATGGCTGCGGGACTCACAGTTCACTCACTCATGGCTGGTGGACTCACAGTTCTGTCACTCATGGCTGGTGGACTCATTCTTCAGTCACTCACGGCTGGTGGACTCACATTTCTGTCACTCACGGATGGTGGACTCACAGTTCTGTCACTCATGGCTGGTGGACACCGTTCACTCACTCACGCCTGGTTAACTCACAAGACACTGGCGCTGGTGGATTCACAGTACACTCACTCATGACTGGTGGACTCACAGTTCACTTATTCATGGCAGGTGGCCTGACAGTTCACTCATGGCTGGTGGACTCATAGTACACTCACTCTTGGCTGGTGGACTCACACTTCACTTACTCCTGGCTGGTGGACTCACAGCTCACTCACTCATGGCTGCAGGACTCACAGTTCAGTCACTCATGGCTGGTGGACTCACGGTTCTGTCACTCACGGCTGTGGGACTCAGTTCACTCACTCATGGCTGCTGGAATCACAGTTCAGTGACTCACGGCTTGCGGACTCACAGTTCAGTCACTTACGGTTGGTGGACTCAGTTCAGTCACTCACAGCTGGTGGACGCACAGTTCTGTCACTCACGGCTGGTGGACTCACATTTCAGTCACTCATGGCTGCTGGACTCACAGTTCTGTCACTCACGGATGGTGGACTCATCACTCACTCACTCACGGTTGGTCAACTCACAGGTCACTCACGCTGGTGGACTCACAGTTCACTCACTCTTGGCTGGTGAACTCACAGTTCACTTACTCATGGCTGGTGTACTCACAGCTCACTCACTCATGGCTGCGGGACTCACAGTTCACTCACTCATGGCTGGTGGACTGACAGTTCCGTCACTCACAACTGGTGGATTCACAGTTCAGTCACTCACGGCTGGTGGACTGACAGTTCTGTCACTCATGGCTGGTGGACTCATACTTCAGTCACTCACGGCTGGTGGACTCACATTTCTGTCACTCACGGATGGTGGACTCACCGTTCACTCACTCACGGCTGGTTAACTCACAGGACACTGGCGCTGGTGGATTCACAGTACACTCACTCATGACTGGTGGACTCACAGTTCACTTACTCATGGCAGGTGGCCTGACAGTTCACTCATGGCTGGTGGACTCATAGTACACTCACTCTTGGCTGGTGGACTCACACTTCACTTACTCCTGGCTGGTGGACTCACAGCTCACTCACTCATGGCTGCAGGACTCACAGTTCAGTAACTCATGGCTGGTGGACTCACGGTTCTGTCACTCACGGCTGTGGGACTCAGTTCACTCACTCATGGCTGCTGGAATCACAGTTCAGTGACTCACGGCTTGCGGACTCACAGTTCAGTCACTTACGGTTGGTGGACTCAGTTCAGTCACTCACAGCTGGTGGACTCACAGTTCTGTCACTCATGGCTGCTGGAATCACAGTTCAGTCACTCACAGCTTGTGGACTCACAGTTCAGTGACTCACGGTTGGACGTCTCACAACTCATTCACTCATGGCTGCTGGACTCACAGTTCTGTCACTCACGGATGGTGGACTCATCACTCACTCACTCACGGTTGGTCAACTCACAGGTCACTCACGGCTGGTGGACTAACAGCTCACTCACTCATGGCTGGTGGCCTCACGGTTAAGTCACTCACGGCTGGTGGACTCACAGTTCAGTCACTCATGGCTGGCGGACTCACAATTCAGTCACTCATGACTGGCGAACACATAGTTCACTCGCTCACATCCGGTGGACTCACAGTTCAGTCACTCATGGCAGGTGGACTCACAGTTCAGTCACTCACGGCTGGTGGACTCTCAGTTCAGTCACTCACGGCTGGTGGACTCACAGTTCAGTCACACATGGCTGGTGGACTCATAGTCCACTCACTCACGGCTGGTGGACACACAGTTCAGTGACTCACGGTTGGACGTCTCACAACTCATTCATTCATGGCTGGTGGACTCACAGTTCACTCACTCACGGCTGGTGGACACACAGTTCAGTGACTCACGGTTGGTGGACTCACAGTTCAGTGACTCACGGCTGGTGGACTCACAGTTCAGTCACTCATGGCTGGTGGCCCCACACTTCTGTCAATCATGGCTGGTGGCCTCACAGTGCAGTGACGCATGGCTGCTGGACACAATTCACTCAATCAAGGCTGCAGGAATCACAGTTCAGTGACTCACGGCTGGCGGACTCACAGTTCAGTCATGCACGGTTAGCGGACTCACAGTTCACTCACTCACGGAAGGTGGCCTCACAGTTCAATGACGCATGGCTGCTGGACACAATTCACTCAATCAAGGCTGCAGGAATCACAGTTCAGTGACTCACGGCTGGCAGACTCACAGTTCAGTCATGCACGGTTGGCGGACTCACAGTTCACTCACTCACGGAAGGTGGACTCACAGTTCAGTGACTCACGGCTGGTGGACTCACAGTTCAGTTACTCACAGTTGATGGACAAAGTTCACTCACTAACGGCTGCTGGATTCACAGTTAAGACACTCACGGCAGGTGGACTCACAGTTCAGTCAGTCACAGCTGGTGGACGCACAGTTCAGTCACTCACAGCTGGTGGACTCACAGTTCACTCACTCACGGCTGTTGGAGACAGTTCACTCACTCATGGCTGCTGGAATCACAGTCCAGTGACTCACAGCTGGCGGACTCACAGTACAGTCACTCATGGTTGGTGGACTCACAGTTCAGTCACTCACAGCTGGTGGACTCACAGTTCTGTCACTCAAGGCTGGTGGACAAACATTTCAGTCACACACGGGTGGTGGACTCACAGTTCAGTCACTCACGGCTGGTGGACTCACGATTCACTTACTCATGCCTGGTGTACTCACAGCTCACTCACTCACGGCTGCTGGACACAGTTCACTCACTCATGGCTGCTGGAATCACAGTCCAGTGACTCACGGCTGGCGGACTCACAGTTCAGTCACTCACAGTTGGTGGACTCACAGTTCAGTCGCTCACAGCTGGTGGACTCACAGTTCTGTCCCTCAAGGCTGGTGGACACACATTTCAGTCACACATGGCTGCTGGACAGTTCACTCTCTCACAGGTGCTGGAATCACAGTTCAGTCACTCACAGCTGGTGGACTCACATGTCAGTCATTAATGTTTGGTGGACTCACAGTTCAGTCACTCATGGCTGGCGGACACAGTTCACTCACTCATGGCTGCTGGAATCACAGTCCAGTGACTCACGGCTGGCGGACTCACAGTTCAGTCACTCACAGTTGGTGGACTCACAGTTCAGTCGCTCACAGCTGGTGGACTCACAGTTCTGTCCCTCAAGGCTGGTGGACACACATTTCAGTCACGCACGAGTGGTGGACTCACAGTTCAGTCACTCAGGGCTGGTGGACTCACAGTTCACTTACTCATGGCTGGTGTACTCACAGCTCACTCACTCATGGCTGCGGGACTCACAGTTCTGTCACTCACGGCTGGTGGACTCACAGTTCAGTCACACATGGCTGCTGGACAGTTCACTCTCTCACAGGTGCTGGAATCACAGTTCAGTCACTCACAGCTGGTGGACTCACATGTCAGTCATTAATGTTTGGTGGACTCACAGTTCAGTCACTCATGGCTGGCGGACCCACAATTCAGTCACTCATGGTGGCGAACACATAGTTCACTCGTTTACATCTGGTGGACTCACGGTTCAGTCAAGCATGGCTGGCGGACTCACAGTTCACTCGCTCTCATCTGGTGGACTCACAGTTCACTCACTCATGGCTGCTGGAATCACAGTCCAGTGACTCACAGCTGGCGGACTCACAGTACAGTCACTCATGGTTGGTGGACTCACAGTTCAGTCACTCACAGCTGGTGGACTCACAGTTCTGTCACTCAAGGCTGGTGGACAAACATTTCAGTCACACACGGGTGGTGGACTCACAGTTCAGTCACTCACGGCTGGAGGACTCACGATTCAGTTACTCATGCCTGGTGTACTCACAGTTCACTCACTCACGGCTGCTGGACACAGTTCACTCACTCATGGCTGCTGGAATCACAGTCCAGTGACTCACGGCTGGCGGACTCACAGTTCAGTCACTCACAGTTGGTGGACTCACAGTTCAGTCGCTCACAGCTGGTGGACTCACAGTTCTGTCCCTCAAGGCTGGTGGACACACATTTCAGTCACGCACGAGTGGTGGACTCACAGTTCAGTCACTCAGGGCTGGTGGACTCACAGTTCACTTACTCATGGCTGGTGTACTCACAGCTCACTCACTCATGGCTGCGGGACTCACAGTTCTGTCACTCACGGCTGGTGGACTCACAGTTCAGTCACACATGGCTGCTGGACAGTTCACTCTCTCACAGGTGCTGGAATCACAGTTCAGTCACTCACAGCTGGTGGACTCACATGTCAGTCATTAATGTTTGGTGGACTCACAGTTCAGTCACTCATGGCTGGCGGACTCACAATGCAGTCACTCATGGCTGGCGAACACATAGTTCACTCGCTCACATCTGGTGGACTCACGGTTCAGTCACACATGGCTGGCGGACACAGTTCACTCGCTCACACCTGGTGGACTCACAGTTCAGTCACTCATGGCAGGTGGACTCACAGTTCAGTCACTCACGGCTGGTGGACTCTCAGTTCAGTCACTCACGGCTGGTGGACTCACAGTTCAGTCACACATGGCTGGTGGACTCATAGTCCACTCACTCACGGCTGGTGGACCACAGTTCAGTCACTCATGGCTGGTGGACTCACATTTCAGTCACTCATGGCTGGTGGACTCACAGTTCTGTCACTCATGAATGGTGGACTCATCATTCACTCACTCACGGTTGGTCAACTCACAGGTCACTCATGCTGGTGGACTCATAGTTCACTCACTCTTGGCTGGTGGACTCACATTTCAGTCACTCACGGCTGGTGGACTCACATCTCTGTCACTCACGGATGGTGGACTCACAGTGCACTCACTCACGACTGGTGAACTCACAGGTCACTGGCGCTGGTGGACTCACAGTGCACTCACTCACGACTGGTGGGCTCACAGTTCACTTACTCATGGCAGGTGGCCTGACAGTTCACTCATGGCTGGTGGACTCACAGTACACTCGCTCTTGGCTGGTGGACTCACACTTCACTTACTCCTGGCTGGTGGACTCACAACTCACACACTCATGGTTGCGGGACTCACAGTTCAGTCACTCATGGCTGGTGGACTCACGGTTCTGTCACTCATGGCTGCGGGACTCAGTTCACTCACTCATGGCTGCTGGAATCACAGTTCACTCACTCACGGCTGGTGGACACACAGTTCTGTCACTCACGGCTGGTGGACTCACAGTTCAGTGACTAACGGTTGGTCATCTCACAACTCACTCACTCACAGCTGGTGGACACACAGTTCAGTGACTCACGGCTGGTGGACTCATATTTCACTCACTAACGGCTAGCGGACACACAGTTCAGTGACTCACGGTTTGTTGTCTCACAACTCACTGATGGCTGATGGACTCACAGTCCACTCACTCACGGCTGGTGGACACACAGTTCAGTGACTCACAGTTGGTCATTTCACAACACTCACCCTCACGGCTGGTGGACGCACAGTTCAGTGACAGAG
Organism: Okamejei kenojei; assembly: GCA_035221665.1. NCBI lineage: Eukaryota > Metazoa > Chordata > Chondrichthyes > Rajiformes > Rajidae > Okamejei > Okamejei kenojei. The sequence goes on along the minus strand of CM069150.1, from coordinate 6,424,176 downwards.
TTGGTGGACTCACCGTTCAGTCATGCACTCACTCACGGCTGGCTAACTCACTGTTCAGTCATTCACAGCTGGTGGACTCACAGTTCAGTCATGTACAGCTGGTGGACTCAACAGTTCAGTCACTCAGGGCTGGTGGACTCACAGTTCTGTCACTCATGGCTGGAGGACTCACATTTCAGTCACTCATGGCTGGTGGACTCACAGTTCTGTCACTCACGGCTGGTGGACTCACCCTTCACTCACTCACAGCTGGTCAACTCTCAGGTCACTGATGCTGGTGGACTCACAGTGCAACTCGCTCACGACTGGTGGACTCACAGTTGACCTTAACTCATGGCAGGTGGCCTGACAGTTCACTCATGGATAGTGGACTCACAGTTCAGTCACTCGTGGCTGGAGGACTCACATTTCAGTCACTCATGGCTGCTGGAATCACAGTTCAGTGACTCATGGCTTGCGGACTCACAGTTCAGTCACTCTCAGCTGGTGGACTCACTGTTCTGTCACTCACGGCTGGTGGACACACAGTTCTGTCACTCACGGCTGGTGGACTCACAGTTCTGTCACGCACGGCTGGTGGCCTCACAGTTCTGTCATTCACGGCTGGTGGACTTACATTTCAGTCACTCATGGCTGCTGGACTCACAGTTCTGTCACTCACGGATGGTGGACTCATCACTCACTCACTCACGGTTGGTCAACTCACAGGTCACTCACGCTGATGGACTCACAGTTCACTCACTCTTGGCTGGTGAACTCACAGTTCACTTACTCATGCCTGATGTACTCACAAGCACTCACTCATGGCCGTGCGGGGAGACTCACAAGTTCACTCACTCATGCGTGGTGGACTCACAGCTCCTTCTGTCATTCACAACTGGTGGATTCACAGGTTCAGTCACTCATGGCTGGTGGACTCACAGATTCTGGCACTCATGGCTGGGTGGACTCATATTTCTGTCACTCACGGCTGGTGGACTCACATTTCTGTACACTCACGAATGAGTGATGTGGATCACCGTTCACTCACTCACGGGTGGTTAACTCACAGGTCACTGGCGCTGGTGGACTTCACATACACTCACTCATGACAGTGGACTCACAGTTCACTTACTCATGGCAGGTGGCCTTCCTGACAGTCACTCATGGCCTGTGGACTCTCAGTTACACTCTCTCTGGCTGGTGGGACTCACACTTACTTACTCCTGGCTGGTGGACTCCTAGCTCACTCACTCATGTCTGGCTGGACTCACAGTTCAGTCATCCTGGCTGGTGGACTCCGGGTTTGTCACTCAACGGCTGCGGGACTCCGTTCACTCATGGCTGCTGGAATCCACAGTTCAGTCCCTCACAAGCTTGTGGATCAAGGTTCTGTCATCACGGATGGTGGGACTAACAGTTCTGGCACTAACGGCTGGTTGAACTAACAGCTCACTCACTCAGGCTGGTGGCTCACAGTTCAGTCATCATGGTGGTGGACACACAGTTCTGTCACTCCGGATGGTGGACAAACAGTTCTGTCACTCACGGCTGGTGGGGACTAACAGCTCACTCACGCATGGGCTGGTGGCGCTCAAGTTCGTCATCATGCTGGTGGACACCAGTTCTGTCACTCACGGTGGTGGACTCACAGTTCTGTCATGAGGCTGGGGGACTCCCAGTTCAGTCACCTCATGGCTGGTGGACTCCCAGTTCAGTGACTCACCGTTGGTCGTCTCACAACTACTCAAGGCTGGTGGGACACACAGTTCAGTGATCACCAAGTGGTCGTCTCAGAACACACTCCCTCCCGGCTGGTGGACACACAGTTCAGTGATCTCACGGTTTGGAGGACTCAAATGTTCTACACTCTATGGCTGGTTGACTCTCAGTAAAGTCATCAAGCTGGTGGACTCACTGTTCAGTCACGTACGGCTGGTGGACTCACAGTTCAGTCACTCACGGCTGGTGGACTCACAGTTCTGTCATTCATGGCTGGTAGACTCACATTTCAGTCACTCATAGCTGGTGGACTCACAGTTCTGTCACTCACGGATGGTGAACTCACCGTTCACTCACTCACGGCTGGTCAACTCACAGGTCACTCACACTGATGGACTCATATTGTACTTGCTCACGACTGGTGGACTCACAGTTCACTTACTCATGGCAGGTGGCCTGACAGTTCACTCATGGCTGGTGGACTCACAGTCCAGTCACTCACGGATGGGGGATCCAGTTCTGTCACTCACGGGTCTGACGGGACACAGTTCACTCACTCATGGCTGCTGGGAATTTCACAGTTCTCAGTGACTCACGGCTTGCGGGACACACAGTTCAGTCTCTCACGGTGGTGGACTTCACAGTTCAGTCACGCACGGATGGTGACTCATGTTCACTCAATCAAGTGTCAACTCACAGGTCATTACGCTGCGTGGACTCACAATTCAATCACTCTTGGCTGGTGAATCACACTTATTTATCATGGCTGGTGTACTCACATGCTAACTCAGTTCATGGCAGCGGGGACTCACAGTTCACTCACTCATGGCTGGTGGGGACTCACCAGGTCTCTGTCACTCACAACTGATGGTGACTCACAATTCAGTCACACACGGTGGTGGGATCACAGTTAGTTCAATCATGGCTGGTGGGTCACAGTTCAGGTCACATCATGGCTGGTGGAATCATAGTTCAGTTCACTCACCGCTGGTGGACTACTTTCAGTCCCACTCATGGCTGGTGGGACTCACAGGTCTGTCACTCACGGTGGTGGATTCATAGTTTCGTCATCATGGCTGGTGGGACTCACAGTTCAGTTCAACACATGGCTGGGGACTTCAGTTCTGTCACTTAAGCATGTGGACTCTCCGTCACCACTACAGCTGGGTGAAACTACAGGTCACTCACGCTGGTGGACTCACAGTTCACTATCGATGGCTGGTGGACTCATAGGTTCAGTCCACTCACGGTGGTGGACTCTCAGTTCACTTACTCCATGCTGAGTGGGTCACAGTTCACTCACTCACACTCTGAACTGAACGTGGCCTTCCCGTGCTGAGGGTGGACTACGTACTTAAACGCGACCTTGGATGAATGCGACTTCCGAATCAGCACGGCTGATTGGTCTAAAACTAGTCATCCTCACAGTGGTGGGCCTCATAAATTCAGTACTCACTCACTCATATATAATTAATATATATATATATGTATGTATATATATAAATATTTATATGTTTAAAAAATTATTATTTGTCTTCCTCAAAAAAATGTACTTTGATTTGCATAATCATTTACATGAGCTTTTCCCAGATATTTTACTGAAACGGGGTTATATGTGTGTTGCATCCATTTCTTCCCTCCCCTAAGTGGACATTCTTCCTCTAGCTTCACAATTTTGTAACTCTTCAGTTACTGCTGTCTCACACCTCCTGTCTTTTTCATTCTGGCATCTGCTGGAATTGGAGATTTCATCTCCAACCATCTGCTATACAAAACCCTCTCTTCATTGTAGCCACCTCTTTTACTTGCAAGGCTTTGTCTGCCCCTTCCTCTCTTCCATCTCTTTACCCACCCCCACCCCCCAACCCCACCCCATTCCCCTCTGCGGCTGCCTTCGACCAGTTGGTCAAGGTGCTGACCCAAACACATCGCCTATCCTTGTTCTCAGAGCTCGCTGCCTGAGTCATTGAGTTACTCCAGCAAATTGTGCCTATTTTTTCTTTTAAAAAAGGGCAAGGAATAATTTACACCAAAATAAGTAAACTTGGTGATGCAGTCAAAGTGTGAGGAAACCACGGAAGATCTAGTGTGGAGAATATTGATTCAAATTTCCAAGAAATACCTCTCAGAGTTTGTACAGGAGCGCCACAAAATTACAGCCATTTATGCCGGGAATTGGCTTTTCCATCTAAATTTGCAGGGATCAATAGCAATCAGTGGAAGAAGTTCAACACGCCTGACTTGTGAGCGCGATTGTGAATACACGCCAGACAAATATAATTTTTTACCAACAGTTAACGGTCCTGTCTTAACTATTGCATCCGACGTATTCAGATTAGGAATAAAAAAAAGGTTACGCATATTTTACTGATAAAAGAACATCAGAATAAAATATGTAGATCTTTCAGTCTATCACAATATCATCATTCAATGAAATCAAAACACAGTCATACAGTTGTGCAGCAGAGAACGTGCCCTTCAACCCACCATGTCAATGCTAACCTTTTAGCTCATCTACATTAATCTGCATTAAAGTGTATTTATAGAATCTTGCCTACTTACATGTCTGTTAAATGCTTCTTAAATGTAGTGATTACAATCTGAGTCCAGCACCTCTCTCGGCAACGGGGGTATTCCAGATATCAAGCTTTCACAGGTTGTATAAAAAAGCTTTCACATAGCTTTTCTGGGCCTTTGAAACTCATTCCACTCCCCTTAAAACCTGGTATATCACCTCTTGTTTTTCATACTCTAACCATGGGAAACGATTTTAGACCATCTACCCACATGCCCCTCATAACCTTATAAACTTTTATTGTTATTTCCTCAGTCCCCTTCATTCCAGGGAAAACAATCCAATCTGTCCAATTTCTCCACATAATTCATCTCCAATCCAGGCAATTTGCCGATCAATAGACACAAAAAGCTGGAATAATTCAGCGGGACAGGCAGCATCTCTGGAGAGAAGGAATGGGTGACGTTTCGGGTCAAGACCCTTCTTCAGAAAGATCACCCATTCCTGCTCTCCAGAGATGCTGCCTGTCCGGCTGAGTTAGTCCAGATTTGTGTGTCTATCTTCGGTTTAAACCAGCATCTGCAGTTCATTCCTACACAATATGCTGATCAATTTCCTCTGCACTCTCTCCAATGCACTCACATCCTTCCTGCACTATGAGGACCAGAACTGCAGTCAATAATCCAAGTGTGTAGGAAGGAACTGCAGGAAGGAACTGAAGGAAGGTCAGCTCACTCCTCTGACATCAGTCTGAAGATGGGTCTTGACCTGAAACATCACCCGTTCCTTCTCTCCAGAGACGCTACCTGTCCCGCTGAGTTACTCCAGCATTTTGTGCCTCTCTTCAATACTCCAAGTGCAGCTATGTGTTTTTTTTTTCTAATTGTACTTTGCAGCTATGTCGTTCTTTGGGGTATTTCTAACAATCATGCAGAAATTAATGCAGGCAACTAATAATATTGTTATCAGCTAGCTTTACTTGCACTAAAGCAATACCATCCCAGCTGAAGAGATCAGTGCTGAATACCAATCCATAGCACATTAAGCTTATATACTTGAGCCATAAATGGCCGTTGCTAGCCCCTTAAACACTGCCATCCCTTACTGTAAATGGCCTGATGCCATTGAAATCATGCAGTGTCTTTCTGCTGAACCGGGTAAGCATGCTGGCTAGCAAGCGACCACTGTCTGGCTTTTCACGAGTACCAAAAACTGACACATTTTGACAATAAAAAAACTGCTATGTATAGGATTTACTTTTCTATAGATTTGAGTGAGAGGTTTTGGCACTTGCCTGGAAAAGCCTCAACCGAAGCGTGAAGCTTGCATCTACTGACCAAAGATCCTATAGGATCTTTTGCTACCGACCGCACGCACACACACAAACACAAACACATCGTGAAGGTGGGGGCCAGGGTCAGTGGAGGAGCGCTGGTGCGCGATGAAGAGGAGGTAAACGGCTGCCACAGAGCATGGTAAGTCCTTTAGAGAGCGCGGGGGAGGGAGAGAAGGGGGGAAAGCAGGGGAGAGGATGGGAGAGAAGGACAGAGAAAGGGAGAGAGAAGAAGGGGAAGAGAAGGGGTGAGAGAAGGGGGGGAGAAGGGGAGAGAGAAGGAGAGAGAAGGGGAAGAGAACAGGAGAGAACGGGCGAGAGAAGGAGTTGGAGGGACAGTTTTAAGAAGTTTAATAAAGTTAGCAGGCATTTTACCTTCCGGCGGATCTTCTAGGTCCTGAAAACCAAAGAATCTTTGCTAACTCACCAAAACTCCCAATGATCCAATCAAAAATGGCCGGCCTGCGAAGGAGATTGCATTCGACTGCCTGTAAGTAAATAGCAACCCCACTCCACTGGCTTCGACCAAACGGCAACCTATTTTTAGTCGAGGCCGTTTTTTGTTTTTTTTAAATAATCGCAGGAACAGAGAAGAAGCCTCGACTACGCGGAAACCACTTTCCACCATTAGGGAGAGTTAGCGGAACCTCCGGGAACCTCACGGAAACCTTGGGTGGGGCGCAAGGTCTCCAGAGGTTTCCGTTCAGATTTCCTAAGTGGGACAGGGGCATTAGGCCATTCTGCCCATCGAGTCCACTCCTCCATTCTGGCTGATCTCTGCCACCTATTCCCATTTTCCTGCCTTCTCATCATAACCCTTGCCACCCCTTCCAATCAAGAGAGAAAGCTGATAGAAAGAGGTGAGGGGAGGGGTCGGCCAAATGATAGGAGAAAGCAGGCAAGGAAGGGTTGATTGGAAGATGAGTCTGGTATGGGGAGAAGCAACCATGCTGAGGATGCAGGTAAAGAAAACAAAAGGTGCCAATGGTGGAATCTGATAGTAGGAATGTGGAAGTGAAAATGTAGAACCTATGGAGGAAGGGTGAACAGATGGAACTGGGGAGCAGGGCAAGAGGAAAAGCAGGGCCCCTTGGTAGGGACAGTTGGACAATGAGGAGTTGGAGGAGATGGAGGATGAGAAAGGGAATGGGACGGGGGGGGGGGGGGGGGGGGGGGGGGGTGGAAAGAAATGTGTGCGCAGGCAGGGTGGGAAGGGTAAAATATTGGATGGATGAGAAGGAAGGGGAATTTAGGGAAATCAATATTCAACAGTGCAGGATTTTAGGCTAAACACGTGCTCTGACTGTCAGCATCAACAGATGCAGTTTTCGGCTTTTAGCCATTTTAACATCCCCTTCCATTCATATACTGACTTGTCTCTTGTTCTCAGTTTTGCTTCGCTGCCACAGAAATCTGGATGAATAGGACCTTGTATTTGCTTGGGTAGCTACAATCCCAAACCTCACCCTCTCACTACTAGCTCTCCTCTCTACACCCATCAATCTGAATAGGGCCATGTATTCAAGAGGGCTATGTACACTAAAACAGGAATGTAATGCTGAGGCAGTATAAGGCGCTGGAATAATGCCAATTTGGAATATTGGTGAGCAATTTTTGGATACCATATCTGAGGAAAGATGTGCTGGCAAATGGAGAGGGTCCAGAGAGGGTTTACAAGAATGATCCCAGAATGATCAGGTTACTCCTATGATGGAGCATTTTGTCGGCACTGGATCTGTACTTGCTGGAGTTTAGAAACTATGAGGTGTGAAACCTCAATCAACCATTACAGAATAGTGAAAGGCTTGGATAGAGGTGGATGTGGAGAAGATGTTTCCACTAGTGGGAGAGTCTAGGACTAGAGGTTCTTTTAGGAAGGAGATGAGGAGAAATTTCTTTAGAGGGCGGTGAATCTGTGGAATTCTTGTCCACAGAAAGCTGTGGGCCCAAAGAATGGATATTTTAATGCAGATAGATAGATGTTTGATTAGTATGGGTGTCAGAGGTTATGGGGAGAAGGCAGGAGAATGGGGTTAGGAGGGTGAGAGTAGATCAGCCAAGATTGACGGCCGGTAGACTTGATGGGCCAAATGGCCTAATTCTTACTCCTATCACTGTACGACCTTATGACCTTAGGCTTCTAAACAAAAATGTTGTCGGTTCAATTCCTTCCGCAGATGCTGTCTGAACCACAAAAAAAAATAAACCCGAGTTTCCTACAGCAGTTTGTTTTTTCCAGTCTAAAAGTATAAAACCTTGACCAGTCTTCCTCTCCTCAGGTTAAACCTAGCAAATTTACTGTATATAAAACAGGAGGTGATGTCTCCTCCTATGTCACGCTATGGATGAAAGGGGAAGGTTAATTAATATGTAGTTTGTCCATGAGCTTGATAACGAAATGTGCTTATGCACGCGAATCGTAATTACTTTAGATTTTGAAGATCTTTGTTGTCACTAATAATAAAACAGAAAAAACAAAATGGAAAGTCTTCAGCACCAGTTTGAGTCGGGGAATCTCGTTTGAATTCATGTGTCGGAAATAATGGTTGCTTGTAGTGCTTATCCTTGTTTTTTTTTTGCAGTTGGTGAAATAGACACATGTGAAAGTTGTTTTTGTGATTGTTTCTCATGGAGGTCCTTCGGGGTGCCACCATACTGAGGGATTGTTTGAGTGACAACACACTGGAGGCGACAATGACTGCGATGGTGGCGACTCTGGGGGTCAGTTTCACCTCCTCTCTTGCACATTCCAGTAGCTCAGCCCTTTTGTTATCTCCAGGTTCACCTCCAGTCTGCATGAAGGGTCTCGACCCGAAAAGTCGCACCTATTCCTTCGCCTCCATAGATGCTGCTCACCAGCTGAGTCTCTCAGCATTTTGTTCTTCCTTCGCATTTTCCAACCATCTGCAGTCCTTTCTTTAACACATCACATACCCCTGTTGCTGCCTCCACTCTTCTCTACTCCCACGGACTCTATTTGCACCATCAACCTCACCGATCACGTGAAAAACCCATGACAAACAGGTTCATAGAATAGTTTCACTCCCAGCAACTATCAGTTTCCACAAACCTTAGTATTTCCTAAGTTTGTGGCATGGAGTTGATACTCAATGTACAGGTAAATTGCCTTCTATGCAAGAAATAAATCCTCAACACTCTTTTCTGAACTGTGTGTCAGTTTTTGCTATGTTAGGTAGAATGGAGCGGGCTGAACCTTTCGGATTGTCCAGTTCACTGAAATCCTTAACATCTTTTATTGAAACACACTGCGATTGTAGATATCTGAAAAAAGAAGTACAGACTTTATATGTATTTAAAATGTGCAGGATTGCAGGAGGAACAGCAGATGCTGGTATAAACCGGGGGGTGTTGTCACCCGTTCTTTTCACAGATGATGCTGCCGTGTTCCTCCGAGTTACCCCAGCATTTTGTGTCTATCTTCTATTAGTACTGGAGTTAATCTGCCCCCTGATCGTATACTCTACACTTGTAAACCAACTCGGGGCAGGATAAACTCGGCAAAGTTTATTAATGCCATAAATAAATCTAAAATGCAAACTGGTTGTCATCACTTTTAACATATTACATGAATATAACTAAAAATGAATGCATCTTTCATTTGGGATTTTAAAAAATCTATTTAACACAAAATTGAAACCCTATACAGAACTGATTATCATTGGATAAATGGAAGTGGGAAAGTAGACTAACTATATTCCAAGAAGCTTTTCTTAATTACGGTTTAATAACAGCAAAAAAAACTTATACTCAAATTTTGGAAAAACGCACCCACAACATTCAAAATGTGGATTTCAAATATTCGGAAACACTACATCTTGAAGAAATGAGATTCCTCCTATAGGGCAAAGAGTAGACCCAATCATTAAAGACTTGATCTCCTTTTATCAACTTTTACAAGTAGATGTGCACATTAACATAACCTTAGATTAATGGTTAGAACCGGGTGAAGGGATGGGCAAAAAGAGAAATAGGGTAGATCTTCCTAAGCTCTCTTTTTATTACTTTCTCTTTTTTTTCCAATTTGTTGTTCTCATCTCTTGTCCTTTTTATATTTGTGCTCTCTGTGTCTATTCGCTTGTCTACAAAAATTTCCTATTCGACACTCTTTATATATTTTTTCTCACGTTCTTTTATTATTAATCAAAGTACGAGGTTGTTAAAGAATGGAAATAATTGTTATTATGTATTAGGTATCAAGTACTCACTCTATTGTACTTATTCTACAAAAATAAACAAACAAAAAAACAAAAACAAAATCATTAAAATAGTACATTTAATAGATTATTTTGAACAAATATCAGCCTGAAGCAAACTGTTATGTATTATATAGTCTCCTTTCTGTTATTCTGCTGTGGAATGTCAATTTTAAATAGATAATGTTGAAGTTCATTAACAAATGCTTTGATTTATTATATGTTAATCACTCAATTTTGCCCCTTCACACATTTGAAAGTTGTCACATAAACTTCTGGCACGGTGGCACCGCAGTAGTGTTGCTGCCCTTAGGCGCTTAATACTCAGGACCACAGTTCTCGGCTTACTGGATGCTGTCCTGTAATGGTTTTGTATATTTCCCGTGACCCCTCCCACACTCGAGATGTAAGGTTTGTAAGTTAACTTGGCTTGGTATAAATGTAAAATTTGCCCTTGTGAGGTATGGCAGTGTTAATGTGCGGGGACGCTGGTCCGTGCAGACTCGGTGGCCAAAGGGCCTGTTTCCGCGATGCATCTCAAACTAAACTAAAAACCTTAATTTATTACTATACAAAAACCAAAGCCATGACAATTTGACTGAAGCAACCTTTTCCATGAATACTGTTTGGGCTCCAATCTGGTTTTATCCATTAGCATAAGAAATGCTTTGAATAGTTTTAAGTCAGTTTTTTAGTGAAACAGGAACTGTTGAATGGGCTTTGCTCACAAGGTGTCAGTTCTAATGCAGCACTTCAAAAACTGTGGCAAGATATCCTATCTAGGCACCAACCTTTTACACCATGGATATAAAGGGGGATTACGAGCGAATAAAGGTGGCTGCCAGTGACCGCAGGCTCGATGCTGGGGTCGCTAACACTCACCGTTGTATATTAATGATTTGGAACAAGGGATTGAAAGGCTTGCCGCAAGTTGCAGATTTATAGTAAAAATAGGTGGCAGGGGCAGGTAGTGTAGATAAAGCAGGAACTCTGCAGAAGGACTTGGAAGTTGGGAGAGTGGCTGAGAAGTGGCAGATGGAATAGAGTGCAGCAATGTGAGGAGTCATGCATTTTGGTAGTAGGAATAAAAGTGTACAACTATTTTCTAAATGGGGAGGAAGTCCAGAAATCAGAGGTGCAAAAGGGACTTTGGAGTGTTGATGCAGGATTGCCAAAATTCTAGGAATGATTCCCAGGCAATGAGTGGGTTAACATATGACGCATGGCCTGTACTCCGGGAGTTAAAAAAAAATTGAGGAGTGTGACCTCATTGAAACGTACCGAATAAATGAAAGGCTTTGGACATGGGAGGATGTGGAGAGGATGTTCCACCAAGTGGTAGAGTTAGGACTAAGATCATAGCCTTAGAAATTAAAGGATGTACCTCTCGGACGCATGAGGAGGAATTTCTTTAGTCAGAGGGTAGGGAATCTGGGATTTATTTGCCTGCAGACGGCTGTGGAAACTTGCCAATGGAGACTTTTAAGGCAGGAATAGATAGATTCTTGACTAGTACGGGTGTTCAGAGATGATGGGAAAAGGGGGTTTAGGAGGGAGGATATATCAGCCATGATTGAATGGCAGAATAGACCTTGATGGGACCGAATAGCCAAATTCAGCTCCTATCACTTACGACCTTATGACTTTATGTAGCAAACCTGCAGGGGTTTGGAGAAGATACACGAGGAAATTGAATGCAACCTCTCAAGTTTTGCAGATGACACAAAGTGAAGGGCAGTGTTAGCTGTGAGGAGGATGCAGGGAAGGGCTATCAATGTGACTGGATTGGTTGGTGAGTGGGCAAATGCATGGCAGATGCAGTATAATGTGGATAAATGTGAGTTTATCACTTTGGTGGCAAAAACAGGAAAGAAGACTATTATCTGAATGGTGACCCAATAAGAAAGGGGAATGCAAACTGGGTGTCATGGTAACAGCCAGTCATTTAAAGTAGCATCAGGTGCAGAATGCAGTGAAGAAAGCTAATGGTAATTTAACATTCTTAGCAAAATAATTTGAGTATGAAGAGCAGGAGGTTCTACTGAGTTGTACAGTCTTGGTGAAGGCCACACCTAGATATTGCATCAGTTTTGGTCTCTTAATCTGAGGAAAGACATTCTTGCCATACGAGCGGAAGTACAGAGAAGGTTCACCAGACTGATTCCTGGATGGCACGACTTTCATATGAAGAAAGACTGGATTACCTCGGCTTGTACACGCTAGAATTTAGAAGATTGAGGGGGGATCTTATAGAGACTTACAAAATTCTTAAGGGGTTTGGGACAGGCTAGAAGCAGAAGATTGTTCCGATGTTTGGGGAAAGTCCAGACAAGGGGTCACAATTTAAGATAAGGGGGAAGTCTTTTAGACCGAGATGAAAAATAATTTTCACACAGAGAGTGTGAATCTGTGGGAATTCTCTGCCCACAGAAGGTAGTTGAGGCCAGTTTCATTGGCTATATTTAAGAGGGAGTTAGATGTGGCCATTTTGTGGTTAAAGGATCGGGGGTATGGAGAGAAGGCGAGGTACAGTATACTGAGTGGATGATCAGCCATGATCATATTGAATGGCGTTGCAGGCTCGAAGGGCCGAATGGCCTAACTCCTGCACCTATTTTCTATGTTTTCTATGTTTCCATGTTCGAATCCACACGGGTCCTTATATACAGTGCTTGCAAAAGTATTCATACCCCTTGAACTTCCAAATATTGTCACGTTACAACCACAAACGTAATGTATTTTTATTGGATTTTTATCTGATATATCCAACACAAAGGGTGCATAATTGTGAAGTGGAAAGAAAATAAATACATGGTTTCCAAATTTAATTACAAATAAAAAACTGAAACTGTGGCATGCAAAAGTATTCACACCCCCTGAGTCAATACTTGGTAGAACCACCTTTTTCGCAATTACAGCTGCAATTCTTTTGGGTAAGTCTACTACTCAGCTTGCCCTCTAGAGACCTGACATTTTTGCCCATTGTTCTTTGCAAAATAGCTCAAGCTCAGTCAGATTGATGGAGAGCGTCTGTAAACAGCAATTTTCAATCTTGCCAAGAGATTCTCAATTGGATTTAGGTCTGGACCTTTGACTGGGCATTCTAAACACAAGAATATGCTTTGATCTAACGCATTCCAATGTAGCTCCTGGCTGTACGTTTAGTGTCGTGTCCCTGTTGGAGAAGTGTGAACCTCCGCCCCAGATCCTCAAGTCTTTTCAGACTCTAACAAGGTTTTCTTCCAAAGATTGCCCTGTATTTGGCTCCATCCATCTTCCCAAGAAACTCACTGACCAGCCTCTCTGTCCCGCTGAAGAAATGCATCCCCACAGCATGATCCTGCCACCACCGATGTTTCACATGGGATGGTGTTTCAGTGGGTGATGTGCAGATGTTCGTTTTCTGCCACACATAGCGTTTGCATTTAGATCATAAACATTTGGTCGCATCAACCAGAGCACCTTCCTCCACCATGTTTTGCTGTGTCCCCACATGCTTGTGCAAATGCAAACGAGACTTCTTATGGCTTTGTTTCACAACAATGGGCATACGTCTTGCCAATTTTTACCATAAAGGACGATTTTGTGGAGTGCATGACAAATAGTTGTCCTGTGGACAGATCTCCCACCTGAGCTGTGGATCTCTGCAGCTTCCCCAGAGTTAACCATGGGCACTCTTGGCAGCTTCTCTGATCAATGCTCTCCTTTTTGCCCTCGCCTGTCAGTTTAGGTGGACGGCCATGTCTAGGTAGGTTATTGCAGTTGTGCCATACTCCTTTTCCATTTTTGGATGATGGATTGAACACTGCTTCCGTGATAATGTCAAAGCTTGGATATTTTTTTTAAACCTAACCCTGCTTAAACTTCTCCACAACTTTATCCCTGCCCTGTAGGTGTGGTTCCTTGGGCCTTCATGATGCCCAAGGAACATTGTTGTTCACTAATGGTTTCTCAAACAAACCTATGAGGCGTTTCGACAGAACAGCTTGCATTAACTGAGATTAGATTACACACAAGTGGAGACTCTATTTACTAATTAGTGACTTCTGATGCAATTTGGATGCACTGATATTATTAGGGTATCAGAGTAAAGGGGGGCTGAATGCTTTGCACGCCACACTTTACAGTTTTTTATTTGTAAAAAAAAATTGAAACAATGTATCAGTATCCTTCCACTTCACAATTATGCGCCACATTTGTGTTGGTCCGATCACATAAAATCCCAATAAAATACATTTAATGTTTGTGGTTAAACGTGACAAAGTGTGGAAAAGTTCAAGGGAAAAGAATACTTTTGCAAGCCACTGTAATGCCTGCAAAAGAACAGTTTTTTTCAGCGTTATCCCCTCTCAGCTGGCTGCTTGTATGTTGCTCAACCCGCAATATCACCCATTCCTGTCCTCCAAGATCTGCCTGTCCTGCTGAGATATTCCAGCATGTTGTGTTTATCTTCATTGCCTGTTTTGAAAGCCATTACAGAACCCCTGGTACTCACTGTAAGCTGCAAATGTTGGCCACTGTAGAAGTCACTTTGATTCACCACAGGTTAAGAAGACCCCTTGTAGCAGACCTGAGCACATACAGAAGATCTTTAAGGAATTGCACTGGTTATGAGTGCACAAGGCTAGATCTTTATTGCATGTGGTGATAAAGTTTCCTGTGAAACCCTTAGTACATTCTGTGATAGCGCGCCTGAGGCAAATTTGTGTTGTGAGGCATAATTCCAAACAATAAATGATGTGTGATAAACGCTTATACAAGTTTTCTTCCGATTTTTCTATAAACACTGATTCTGTCACTAACAAACTAACTTAACACATTAGGAAGTCAGTCATGACGCGCAGCGGCAGAGTTGCTGCCCTTAAACCCCTGTCCCACGGTACAAGTGCCCTCCCGATTTGCCCTGAATCATACTCGAGATTTACGGTATGCTACTCGTCTTTACTACGGGGCTCTCGTGGACATTTTTCAAACAGTTGAAAAAATCTTCACGTGTCTTCCCGTGCTTACTGCCATTAGCAATCATCCCGAACCTGCCGTTAGCAACGAAGAGTATGACCGAGCTAGCCAAAGTACCCGCTACGTTCCATATCTCCGTGCTACCAATGAGTTTGATTTTTTTAAACTCGGGAGAAAGCTCTTGAGAAATGGGGAACTCGTAACCGGACAGGGCATTACAGCACAGAGACCCAATTCCACCTGACCTACGGGTGCTGTTCTTCCTCGTGACCTGTGTGGGTTTCTTCGGGAGCTCCGGTATTCTCTCCACACTCCAAAGAATGTACTCGGTTATGTAGATTAAATTGGTGTGGTCAAATAATAAGATTAAATGAGACTTACCAGTTTGAATTTGATCTATATTTTATGAGCTTACGATGAGCGATTAACGTGAAGAACTCCCACAGTCCAAACACGTCATCTTCAAAACAGCGTGGAAATCATAGAAGAACAATAAGTGAATTATTATAGTAAGATTAAAAACCTAGAACTAACCAGATGCGATTCATGATATGAGGTTGGGAGCGGTGGGCACGTATCGCTCATCATAACTTGTTTAATTAGTCATAGATGTCAAATTTAAACGTCGTTCTGTGATGACAACTCCCCATCCTGTCCAGGCGCAGTTTGTGCAAGGGTCTGAACCCTTTGCGCTGATACGAGCGCCATGAGCAGAAACCAACTTAAGGGTAACTATGTTAAGTAGGACAAGGATGGTGGCTGTACCGCCACTGAGAAGAACCATGTCTTACATCCCAGATTTCAGAGTACCTAGCCTGGGGGATTAGAATTAAAAACACCCTTTAAAGTCTGAGATTAACGATGAGATCCTACAACCCCCCACATAGTACGATGACAAAGCACTCCTGGCACTGTAGATGGCACTATAGCTCAACCCTCTTCGTCCGAAATGTAAGTTGACAGGAATTCGAGCACATCTGGGATGGAGGCTGTGTGGTATGAATGTTTTCCCACTGAAAACAAAATTCCTCCCATTTCCTGATATGAGAGTTGTACTCGCCTTTTCATACAATCCCTCCAGGACGCTGTGATGACATCCACGGTCCGATTGGATAGTCCCAGACCCGGGTATGGCCTTCTTAAAATCTGCAAATCAACCAAATTTAAACAATCATCAACAACGGGTGTTGACCTCCAGTCCACAGAGTGCAACCAACACATGATGACTTTTGGAACCACCACAATTAGCTGTGTAATAATGCCCCAATTGGAGGGAACCATGGCTGTGTAGCCAGTCGGGTACCACCAAAACCCTGAAGCGAAGGCATGCTTGATCATAGTGAGCACCGACTGATGAGGCAGAAGAGGGGAAATGCATATAAAAACATTCTGCCCCAGTTGCAGGCGAATGCATTCACCGCTATTTCCCCTAGGTCGTTCCCATGAAACATACTTTGGTACCTGGTGATTAATCTGGATGCAAACAAATCAATTTCTGCAATCCCATACTGAAAACAATTTCAATTAAATTCATCATGATTCATACATCCACTCTGTGTTGTCCGATGAATTTTGCGTGATCTGGTGTCTGCCACCATATTGAAGTCTGCCCTGTCAAGATAACACTGAAAATCAAATATTATTTTTAATGCACCAGTGCCAATAAGGTTAGTGCCAATTCCGTCATAAGATTTTCAACTGATTCCACCCATGTGATTAACATACGCCACTGCCGTGGTGTTGTCAATCTGAAGCTGAACATGTAAGTGATGCTTAGTGGTACAGTAAGCCTTGAGCCCATAAAATGCTCCTAAAAAAAGCTCTAAATAATTAAATTCCATGTGATAGGAGAATAAAATCCTCAGCTATTTGCAAACTGCCTCCACACTAGACCTGGTATCAGTAGCACCCCAACTTATGTACTGACATCGGCAGCTTAACATGCCTGCAACTGTAATACACAAAGAGAAATATAATAAGCAAAACCAAATTCATGAAATTATAATCAAAATACTCGTTGCAAAATTTAAACTGTCCCGTAGTTCAAGCAAAGATTCAGTCCAGACATGTACATAGTTGCTGAGGGTTACGTAACGGTCTGCAGGGCATTACGTGTGGCAATGGGTAGCGACAGCTGCTAAAGCTGCTGCCTCATAGTGCCAGAGACCCAGGTTCGATCCTGACCTTTGGTGCTGTCCGTGTGGAATTTACACGTTCTCCCTGCGATGTGAGATCGACCGGATGCATAGAACTAGTGTAAAATGAGGGATCAATAACTGGCCTGGGGTGTGGGCTGAAGGGGCGGTTCTATGCTGATATCTCTAAACTAGGGCAGCACCGTGGCACAACAGGCGATAAAGCGCTGCCTTAACTGCACCAAAGACACCGGTGTCCGATCCTCACTACGGTGCTTGTCTATAACGTAGCTCTCCCGCGTGACTTTGCGCGGTTTTCTCCGAGATTCTTCGTTTTTCCCTCCCATAAACACATCCAATGATCCACGTTTGTAGAGGAATGGCTATGGTATAAAATTGTAAAAATTGTCCCTAGAATGTGTAGGATAGTGTTAGTGTGCGGGGATCACTGGTCAGTGCGGACTCGATGGGCCGAAGGGCCTGTTTTCATGCTGTGTCTCTAAAATGAAACTAAATTAAAACTAAACAAAATTAAACTAAACTAAACTAAATCTACATCATCGTCCAAATCTCTTGTTTGTCATTCCTGTGACTTTCAGTCTGAAGAAGGGTCTCGATCCGAAATGTCACCCATTCCTTCTCTCCTGAGATGCTGCCTGTTCCACTGACTTACTCCAGCATTTTGTGACTATCTTCTGTTTAAATCAGCATCTGCATATCCTTCCGAAACTAAAGTAATGTTGTGCAGTGTTTAACAGCCTGATGGTTTCTGGGAAGGAGCTATTCTTCAACAAGCTATTCTTGCTGGTCATGGTTCTCAGGCTCCTGTACCTTCTTCACGATGGTAGGGGTGAAATGAGCATCAGAGTGCAGTGGGTGTTTGATGGTGTTGGCTGCCTTTTTGAGGCAGTGCCTCCTGTACATCCCTTTGGTGGTGGGGAGGTGATGGACCAGCAAAGGCATAACAATTGCTAGCACCGTGCCCATGGTTTTCAAAGGAGTTCACAAAATTGGAGGGAAAAATACAACAATTTTTCAAAACACATTTTGAACTATTTACAAAAGACTGCATCTCTGGGAGAAGAGGAATAGGTATGTTTCGTTCAGGTCGAGACCATCAATCTGAAAGACGTGTCTCGACCAACAACATGACCTATTACTATCTCCAAGATGCTGCCCGACCTGTTGAGTTACTCCAGCTTTTTGTGTTTATCTCGGTTTGCCCATGTGTGTATTATTGCTGTATAAGGTGCCATGAAATCTATTTTCTCTTTGTAATTAAATGCAACACAATGGATTTCTGGTGTAACAGTCAAGTGTGTGATTTGGGGTACAGATAACCATTTCTTTTTAATCCTACGCCAAACACATTCTCCAAGGATAAATATTTCATTAATCTATTATAAAAGGAATTAATGAAAGAGCATCAAGAGAGGATGAATTTTTTTTTTCCCCCAAACCAGGCCGGGTTATGTTCCTTTCATCAACAAATTCAATTTTCAAATCATTAATTACTCATATTATACTTACATTTCAAATAAAAGTGTTGTGTACAACAAAGGGTCATCAGAGGGTCACCATATTTTCCATGAGCAATGTGGAAATAGTCAAACCGGAGCTTTATCATGTGCTCACTTGAAATCAGAATTTAAAAATGGAAAAGCAAACGACAGTGATACGGATATCCGAACAAGAACATTTAGAATTTTGGAATTATTCGCACAGAAGCTTGTGGAGGTGA